>VZTY01030326.1:1259233-1271140 GCA_013400935.1 Turnix velox | reverse complement strand
GGGGGGTTGGAACTCGATGATCTTTAAGGTCCCTTCCAACCCAAACTATTCTATGATTCTATGATTCTATAATCTCTTTAATACAACAATTTTTATGGAAAAAAAGTACCTTCACTATCTGTTGACCTGCTATCCATTGCCCTTTTCAGAAACTTGCTCTCAACAGCTAGCAGGATTTTGGCTGGATACATCTGAAACACATATTCACATCTTCAGAGATGAGAAGCAGCACACACCATGGCGAGCAGATATTTCACATTGGCAAAGAATGATTTTCTGTCAGATTGAAAGCTGCTAGATGCTGTGAACGGCAGCAACGGCTCCAGCTATCCCTTTATAACGAAAAAAACCCCACAGAATAGGAAATGCACGCACACCATGTCAGAAACACTTAAACCATTCTGACTGTGTATATAAGTGTGCTGTGCAGTTGAGAGATATACCACAGGATAGGAATGACATGGGGTAATATGAAAGCTTTCACTCCATATTGTTGTACTCTGTATTGCTTACTCCCTTGATGACAGGGAGTGTGATTTCACAGAGGCATTACATAATCTTTGACTTAGGTGAAATATCTAGCTTTTTTGGAATATGTAGTCTTGGATTTGGATGAGTCACTCAAATGTTCTGTTAAGACTGCTCATGGAATTCAGAGAGGAGAGTCTGGTTAAATAAATGTATGTGCATTGTCATTATTAATACTATTTTTGTAACTATTATACTTACCGTATTCATTATAATAAGGTTGCTAAATAGATAGGGCTCTAGATATATTTACCAAGACATCCTCTTCGTTAAGAATTTAACGACTGTACAGTTTTATGGGAGGAATAAAACTTGCAAAGCAGATGAAAAAGCAGCTGGGGAAAAGAGAAATGAATATGGATTTTTTTCTTCACAGTTTGATCCAGGTTACCTCATCCATGGAATTTACAGAGGCTGCAGATGTCACATCTGACTAAAAATCGCAGAAGGCTGGATCAAGCCTTTCATGAAACCGCAGTCCCACATGTAGTACTTTCTGTGGTTGGGAGTTTACTACATGGTGTTCTAGGGCAGAAAGCTGAATCCAGCACTTCCTGTTTTTCATTGCTTGTAATTTGCATCCATCTGTGAATTGGAGAGAAGAGTCCATGTGTTTCTCCATTGTGCATTTGTATGCTTTGCAATTCTACTTTTGATGTAGCTGCAGTATTTTAAAAAGGGCTTTGAAATAAGGCTTAGCGGGCCATCCTGCACAAATAACAAAATCTACATATCTGGACTTGGTTCACAGTCTGTGGTTGTGAGTGGGCAGAGTCCCAGCGACTTCAGTAGGTGTTTGAATCAGACTTGGGGAAGTAACAGTGACCATATTATCCTTTACATGGTTGAAAGCAGTATGCCATATTCAGTAAACTCCTGTTAGTTAGCACACTCATACAGAAAATGTACAAGTATTTGAATTCAAGACCAGTCATCTTTTCCCTTCCTGAAAGTCATGCTTTCTTGATGCCTTAGAGAGAAATTTCAATCAATTAAAAATGAAATTAGTAAGTCTTGAAGGCGTAATGTAGAGGTCATTTTAAGCAATGCATGCATTTTACACATATTTTTAAGTGAGCTAGCTCTTTTTAATTTGCATAAGTAAATAATTTCTATTTGTGTCCTTGTTTTCACTCATGATAAGGACCATACAGCCTTGTAGCTCAGACCTCATTTTCAGAAAGAAGTTCAGGCGTAGCAACATAAATCTAGGCATTTAATCAGCATGCTCTGCAATATTACTGCTTTAGGGACAGTGAAGTTTATAAATCAGCAAAACTTAGTAGCAAAAAGCAGTGTATTTTGAAAAGAGAGATGCTGTTTAGAAGAATAATGATTAAGTGAGATGGAAATGATGTTACTCTTAACAAAACAATTTACTGAAACATTTTGAAAATGGAATGCCAGCAGGCAATTTGTTTTGTTTTGAAATAGGCTTTAACATTGCCTTCTGTCACTGGCTGTGTATACAAACACATGCATATATACAGATAAATAAAGGTGCACACAGTCACACATCTATACATGTACTTACATGTACATATATTTGTGCATAGAGATAATAACACTTTCCATTGCTTCATTTGTGACCAGCTCTTTTAATCTGGTACCTGTCTTAGGTTGTCTCTGTCTTAGGAAGTCTCGGCACTTGCATCAGTCAGACTCTTACAAAAATAAATTGTATTTAAAGAGTTTCAGTAGTACTGAATTTAGGTTGACAGAGCCTCTTTCAAGCTATTTTTCTACATATGGAGCATCCCAGGCAAATGGTAACAGCAAACAAACCCCTTTTTTTGCAAGTTGTACTGTAGGGGCTATTCCAAATATTAGTCAAAAAATCTGATAAACTCATTATTGAGGTGGGAAGAGGGAAAATGTGGAATCAAGGTTAGAGGACATACAGCATGTAATTGTATGGGTTTCAGAGGAATATTATTGAGAGTCAGGTTTTCCAACCTAGAACTTAAGATCCTGTCAATTCACCGTTGTATACACTCCCCATTCTTATTTTCACTAAATTAACTTCTTTGACAGTAGTTAATACCAAAATCCTTTAATATTGTTTTCTCAAATTTCTTGTGTTATGGTCATGCTTAAGGGCTTTTGAAATGCTGAACTGGGCAGAACCATGTGACTTGAAAGGAAAAATCTCGTAACCCAACAGGGAGCAAGAAAGAAATATATTATCCACATAATGTCTTGCTTTTATGAGTGAAAATATTAAAGCAGATTGCAACCTTTCTTGCTCAAGCAGTGTAACATGTCATTTCATATCTTCTCCTGTTGGAATCAATATAGGGCTGTTTGCAGAATAAGGAGCTATGCAGCATGAATCCAGGTGGTGTAACATGATACTGCTTATTGCCTTGCCAAGGGCACAAAGGGAATCAATGTCAAGGCCAAAGTGGAAACTCAGATGTTCCAGGTGACAGTTGCAGAAGTATTGACATGATAAGTTTATTTTGCTGTTCCAGAAGTTTCACATAAGCCAGTTCAGATAGAAATTAAAATACTATCTTTGGGTCTCATCCTATGCTCCTGGCTGAAACCCTCTTCTCTATACCTTGCTCCATTTAATGCTAAGTTTTTCTTTTTGAGGTTCAAATACTATATGCAGAGTCAAAAGAGTATGTAATTCCTGCTGGCACTGGGACCTCTGTTTCTGTGCTGCGCAACTGCCACTTTTCAACTTTTGTCAGGAGAAGCTCAGAGGGGCACTTCTTCTAATTTCAGCAGTTAGTGACATCAAAGATCAGAATATCAGGTATGAAATCAGGACACAAAGAATGGGCCCTTCAATGTTAACTACTCTGCAGTTTCCCTAGCTGACACACACACGTGTGGATCTCTTGGATTCGCCTACAGATTCTGCAGCTTCAGCTCTCTTCTGGACTAGAAGAATCCAGAGTCACATTGTGGCAAAGTTTATGGCATAGTTCCCTTGAAATTAGGCCATTAATTCTGGTTAGGAAGCCCAGGCTGCTAACTGACAATGCTGTGCAAAGCATCTGTGCAAGCTGAGGATTATCCCTGAGGCATTTCAGTGATAGGAACAAATGTACCTCACCAAGAAATGACCCTTGGGACAAAATGAATCTGTCAGAACCTCCTAACACAGTTGGTTTTGATGTGGACATCATATTTTGCCTCAGAAACTGAAGTTCTTTATCAGTTCTTGGGCAGCCTGCTTTAGCTTTATGAACTTACTGTAAAATTCAGAAAGTTATTTGAAGTTGTGAGCAATATTGATGCTGCACTCAAGGCAGTAATTGGGCTCTGTACCAACTTGTTCTTTTATATTGTATTGAAACAGTGAAACATCCAATGTGATAGACCGTGGAGATATTCTTGATTTATTTTTTCTCCTGTTATTTTATCAATACTTTTAGAATGGCTTTGGTTTTTTTGTGAAAGTGAGGAATATATCCTCATCTTTCATTAATCTGTAGGTCTCTGATTTAAAAATAGAAATTGCACATGATGGTCTGAAGGACATTTTTGGTAAATCTTTTCTGCTATTCAGAAAAACCCTAGTCATCTGCTTCCAGCACAGAATAGATATTAAAAAATGTAAGAATTATTATAACAGCAAATAACAAAGAAGGTTTTCCTGTAACATAAAATTATGTTTAAATTATAATTTACCTTATGTTTCATCCTAGTAAGAGGTTGAATGTAAATTTGTCAATGAGGAAATGGCTTCACTGCATGTGAAGCTCAAAGAGATCTGAGCTACTTTCAAAATCCCTTGTCAGACTAGGTACCTGTAAAACCATAGCTGGATTGGTTCTATACTAATTCACATATTTCTATAATGTCTAGAATTATTCTGTAATGCCCCTGAGTTATAGACTGCATACATGGACAACCATACCAGATATATTTCCGCTATTGTAACAGTTTTCCCATCTGGTCATGAAGTTTATTGTGTAGATTTTGATATTCTAACATTGTAGTGTGGCTCAGGAAATTAATACCAGACAAGTTTCATCAAAATACTTGGGAGTTTTTGCCATTAGCGTCAGTAGAGCTGTGATTCCACTCACTGTGCTTTTTAGTAAAGATATCCCTGTATTAACTTCAAGAGCAAGCACAGGCATGTGCAGTGGGAGTGCTGATCAAGACATACTGCTCAAAAGGATAAATCTTCTTAGGCCCCTTAGACAATGCATATCTTGCCTTGCTTCGAGGAGGTTAGTGGAAAGGTCTGTGGCCCAAAGTTACAAATGGTTACTAAAAATGTGGGAAGCCCCTTAAAGTCTTAGTCTGGGCCATCCACACAGATCCTCCTCATTAATAAAATCCATCCCTTGAATAATTTTGAGAATTAAGATGACAGGCTTTTCAAACAAGTTTAAGTTTTGTCTTGGATAAAAAGTTTCCAAGGATGGAATTACAGTCAATGCTGAATGCTTTTTTTTGTGTTCCAGCTACCCTCAGAACATGCTGGAGTATCATCTTTCATTCAAAAGTTTGCATTTTCATGTTTATCACATTTTTCTTGGCAAACATCACCCGATGGCCTTTTTTAAATGGCAAGACCAAACATTATATTGTAGAGAAGCCCTTGTAAGGTTTTTTAAGACCTCCAGAGTCCTTTCTTTGTTGGGGTTTCAGCAGCTCTGTACATTTTCTGTTGCTTAACTCATTTTTGAGATGTGAACAGATAGCACCGAGTAACATAAAAGAGACGGTACAACAGACTGGAGAGATTCATCAAAGCACAGCTCTAAACAAAAGAAATATGGGGTCCTCATCCTGTCTCCTTTGCATTCCTGTTGTAACGATTTCAGTTTGGTCTGGTTTCCTTATCTCACAAAAGAGATAGCATTGCTTGCTTACCACACAGAAAGGCTGCGGGAAGTAATTGGTTGGGACATGCAGGCTGCTTTTGAAAGCCTGGAACATTATTAATATGAACCACTACCCGCCAAAGACATGACCGGCTAACCACTGCACCCTCTGTGACAGCACTTTACAGAATCACTGCAATTATTTCCAACCTGCAGAGGATTAAGGAGGATGAGCAGAGCTTTCTGTTCAGCAAATTAATTTTCCATTTTATCCCCAAACTGTATCCCTCTTCTTGGTTTTGCTCATCAGCATTCAGTTTCTAGCCAGGGTGCCCATGGGATCCGCCCAGCTGGCCCTGGGTGAAGCTTTGCAGGGCTTCCTGGGTTTTTAGTCTCCATTTGCAACTTACTTGGGGCCAAAGACCTTTTCACTAGCCGCGTTGTCAGAGCAGGAATTCATGCTGCTATTTTGAATGTTTGCAGAGCAGTTGTATTTCCCTGGGGCTCCTGGAGGCATTTATCCATCTTAGGCTTCCTTCCACAAACCTCTATTCAAGCACCGCTTTCGAAATGGCAGCTGGCTGTGGCAGGCGCCGATTCTCTGTGCTTTAGTCGTCACTGTTGCTTCACATTTGTAAGTAGCGCTGTACTGAGGCTTTTTTTTTTTCCCCTAATTGCTTCCAGCTCACCCCTGCACAGCGAGAAGGTATTTCTATGCCTTCTTGATCTTCTGAATTGTGCAGATATTATGCCATTGGCTTTACTACCATGTTTTCTGTGCCTTCAAGCTATTTTAGTATTTTTCGCTTCCTCTCTTTCCATCTGCTTCAAAGCTCTGCAGCTATGCTTTGTTGGACAAGTCACATTCCAGGAAGAGTTAAAGCAAGAAATAAGTCACTGGCAAAGATGTGTATCTTTTATATAAAGTAAGTGTAGCAATCCAGCATGTTGCTTTAGCTTTCATATATCCACTTACTGTTAACAGTAGTGTAAATAGTGTGGCATAGAGTATTTCAAATACTTTATGTGGTCAAACACAAACATTTTGCAGGAAGAAAGGAGCTTAATCTATGTTATGAATGGAAAAGACATTTTGTGCTTTTGTTTCGGGACAATTTTCACTTTATGTAAACATTTTCATTCTGTTTTGTTATATGCACATTTTATAGATTATTGTGTGTATGTATTTGATAAAAAAATTGAACAGAATGCTTTGATAATCTTGCACTACTCTTCCATTAATATATTCTTCATTTTTTACATTACTTGGGATGGGAATACTCCAAACTGTTATTCTCCAGTCTGAAGGCACAGCAGGAAAAGTTTCTCACTGACCAGAAGCCATAGTGTACCAGTGTGTCCTGCCTCAAGGCTCTTAAAGAGTGCATTCCACGGACATATCTGGAAAATCCCTACCCTTTTCTCTAAAACCAAGACTTCACAGTTAGGGGATAGACTGTCTAGCATTTCATTATTCTATGATATTTAAGATCCAATAATTTATAATTTATGTTTTTTGCTACCAAAGCCTACTCTGAGACATCTTGCAGGGATTTGGGCATCCTCTGTGTTGTAGACCACAGATTTGTATTATTACTTATATTATTACCGGAAGCTCTTTATTTTACTTGGTAATGCTTGAGAAGGTATTTTAAAATGGTGAAACTCAATCTGGGCTTTCCTGGGGAAAATATTTTCATCATATTTTACTCTGGTGTATGTAATATTAAGAGTCAACCAAAACACAGAAGGAATGAGAAGGAAACAGCCACCATAATTCTGTGTGTAATTGGCAGCACACCTTTTGGCATGTAAAGGGAAGTTAAATTTTGTGACAAACTTCATCCTCCAAAGAGACATCATAGACTAGTCCTATATACAAATCTAGATGTGTTTAAGTTTCATCAGAGCTGAAATTTCACAACATGGTAATTCAACAGGCACTCATGGTTACTCCTCTGTCACTCTAAACACGAATGGATTCAGCTTAAAACTCTGCGCACAAAAATCAATTATCTTCAATTTTGTCTGCAGCCCCATATAATTGTTCAATCCTTTTCAGAGGAATTCAGGGATTTCATTCAAAATCATATTATTTGAGTGGATTTTTGAATGGGGAGAGGGGAGTGCATGTGTGATCTTTTGACTCTCCACAGATTTGTAGGAAGAATTCAGACAGATTCAGATCAAAATGTCCTGTGGAAATATGGCAGACATTATTACACTATTTTGGAAAGACCTTTATTAAAATGTGCAGTAGGTCTTAAACTCTGCATCGATGTTTAACAAGATTTCAATATCTTAATTTACTTTGAGCTTTTAATAAAGTCCTAGTGAAGTTATTTTATTATTTTGTCGTATTGAGCAACTTTTAATTAAGGATTTCTTCAAATTACTTTTTGACATTGTTAATACTAGACTTGCTCTGTGAATAGTAAGACAGAGATAAGGGAAAGATAGTTATTATTGTATTGGTTGCTTACATTTTGTAGTAAGTAAATGTTTTGTTTCAATCCTTAGTGCTTAGCAAGAACCCGTAGTTAAGTTATTCAGTATTTTTTGAGTGTATGCTACATTAAAATATTGCATGTAGCTTTAGAATCCTTTTGAAAATGAGAATGCAATTTTTGTAGAGAATTTAAATAATTGTTTAGATTTTTTTTGAACCATTGCGTAGTTTGTAATAATAAAATATATCAACTTTCCCATAGAAATTTAGAATTGCTTGGTGAATTTTTTGTTGTATTCACACCATTTGTTGGAAATTATAGTTTCCAGTTAAGAAAATGAAAACATTTTGCACAGAGAAGACAATGACTGAGGCTATACCTGTTCCTGAAGGCAGCAGGCACCCACCTGAGTGTCTGCTTTTGCTGCCGCTGCAGTTGGTGAGATTTAAATTTAGGTGCTGAGAGGCTGGATCCTATTCTCTATGCCAAATGTATTGGTGCCTGAGAGATTACATCTGCCCTGTGCTTGTTCTTCAGGATGGTGCAGCACTCTCCATCCAGGAGAGCTGTTCTTCTGAAATAACTTGCTTGTGCCTGTGAGGCTTTCAGAGCACAGCCTGCAAACTACAGGCATCTCCTTCTGCGCTTTGCTTCCCATCTCAGTTTCATGGGCTGGACAGAGGTCAGGTGTTCTTAAACTGATAAAGGAGCTCTTGAGAAAGAGATTACTTGACCACCCATGTGATGAATGGCTGAAGAGAAATCAAGAAAAGCTGAGCTTCAGCTTGGCACCCAGTAAAAGTGCAAGTGTATATGTTGTGCCAGACATCTGTGCTTTTTCCAGGGAAAGCCCTAGGAAAGAGACTCTGGCCTTTCTCCACCTGGAAGCTATGAAAAAGGCATGAGCTCTTGGTTTGCTTTTTACTTAGTGCGTACTGTGTTGTGTCTCAGGATACTGGAAACACTTAAAAGTGGAGCTGTGTATGTCAATTCAGACCCTGAATTTTATTTGCCACCAGGTGCACTGTGTAGTTTCCAAACCTCTGTCCTAGAGTGTGCTCTGGCCAGCATTTCTTTTTGTATTTCGTGCCTTTTTTTTTTGGAAAGAGGGCATGCCCATGGCATTTCACTGTAGAACATTTACACGTGTCCAATTATTTTGTTCTTAAGAAGTGTGTAATATTCTCAATATATGCAATTAAAGGTTCTCAGTGAATTCTGCAATTCCTTTTAAAACTTAAAGCTCTATAATGTGCTACCTGTCATACTCCACATTCACTGAAATGTATTGCTTCCAATCCCTTTGTTGTTTTCATACAAATGAACACCTTCCTTTTCTTACATAAATATGACCTCTGAGTTGATCACTTTGTTTATTTGCTTGTTTGTTTTCCAGTTAAAAATCCAGATCTTGCTTCATCTGAAAGACCTCTCAACTGAGTGAGAACACAATAAATTCACATCACACATCACAGAGTATTCACTTTACAGTATACATTCGTTTGTTTTTGTCAGCCTCTTACAAATAAGTAGATGAAAAATTGTCTTTGATAAAGTATTCCTTTCTTCAGTTATCTCTTGTAGGAATTCCCTGTTGGTGTCTCTCTTTCATTCAAATGATTCTTCTTCTAAAAAGGTTTCAAGCTCATTTTTTGTCTTTGCTAAATTACATTTTATTTTCTATTGATATGGATGGAACCTTGAGATTTGTCTTGTTTTGGCAGCCTGAGAAGTCACAGTCCCTCTGGATGAATCAGAAAAATATGGTAATGATGATTTATTTAACCATTTTTAGGGCATCTATCAGAGTTTACATATAGAACCTAAAGTAAAGGTGTGCTTATATTAATCAGGTTGCTAGAAGGAGAGCAAGATTATAATCAAGAAAAATAAGGCACAGCCAGGTATGTGAAAAAAATTGTGGGGCAGGGGCAGGAGGAAACAAAAAAGGTGACATTCCTAATGGGGTTTTTTATTACAGCTGGATTCTTGCAGCCCTGCAAGTTCCAAGCTAGGTTATGGCTGACGAAAAGACATCTTACCAATAGAAAAAGATGTGGCTGAGTGGACCTTATTTTTCAGTTTTAATTTATCCTGTGTAAAACTGCCAGGATATTTCCCAAACATCCTTAATAGAGGGAGAAGTGGAATTTTTTTCAAAAATTATTGCATTGGCCTAGTTTCTGCTGAGTATATGTGAATGGGTTTTCACATAAGAAATCAATAGCTATGCTGCAGTCGTGGGTCTGATCATGTGCATTTGTTTTCTGAAATTCAGGATTAAAACAGAGATGGAGAGTGAGGCCAAAGGTGACTGTAAGTAATGGGACTACACTGGAGTTTCATAAAATTGTAATATGCTTTGGTGGATGTTTTAAACGTTAATTTGGAGAGAAGTTAGATGTGTAAGTTCAAACGAGCTTGTGAACTCAAAGAAACCTCTTGTGCTGTACACAGCAGAGAAGTATCCATCTGTCACTGGGTAACTACTGTAGTGTGAGTCTTCGGTGTGAAAGCTGTAAGTTTGATGGAGATAGCAGAAGGCCAACTTGAGTCCAGAATGGCCATAACCTCGCTCATTGGCATTTGTTGAGTTCTGTCAGCTGCCTCTCTAGCATTGACATAAACAAGCTATAAATGTAGCTCTGTACCAATATAGTTTAAGATGCTTATTTTAGCTCTGAGAAAGGCTGGATGCTGATAGTTGTAGTAAACTAATTTCTGGCATGGTCTTTTAGCCACACTTTATGGTAATTTGAATATCTTGTCTATTTTAGGGCTATTTTAGCTTTGGTTCACTACAATATTAAGTCAGGTTAGAAGCTAACTTAAAAACACAGGAAAAAACCAAAGGAAAAAAACAAACTCCTAAAATTCCATCTGTGAATTACACATTTTCAGGCTGTCTAGGCCAAATTCTTCAGATCTCCTGAACTTGTGCTCCAGACATATGTGTGAGGGTCTAGTCAGCGTGCATAAGAAATTGCTGGTCTAGTTAGAGTTGTGCTGCTGGTGCAATGGATCTGTGTGCTCCCAGTGAAACAGTGGGCTGCATTTCTTCTTATTTATCTCAATGTGAACATGGAATAGCTCTCTACCATCTTCAGTACCAACTCTAAAGCAGGCAAAACAGACAGATGAGGTTTCAGAGCTGCATTTGAATCAGAATGCTTCCATTTTGAGTATAAAAGTGTTTTATTTCAATGAATGCTAATATTTCATAGGAAGAAAGGGGTTTATGTTAAACAAAATTATTATTAGAAATAATTATGTCAGAAATATTACTTTAGCTCGTGTAGAGGCAAGTACATATATTTTAATGTTATTTTAAAATTATGTCAGAAAGCATATTTTGGTAATGATTATTAGGGGTTACATGACAGTAGTTACTTCATTATTTATATCCAATATTAACAATTTATTAAACTGTAATAAAAGTATTCAGCCTCATCTATTGCAAGCTGAAAGATAGGACTGTGAAATGTTATACTTGAATTCTATTAAAGGTGCAGGATTAGGATATGTCAAAAGAGAGGAGAAAGTTAGGATGATATTTCTAAGAATCTAATGATGATAAAAGAAGACTATTAATTAGCCAGTATTTTTATTTTATCATCCTTCTCATTCATTAAAAGTACCTAGCTAGTCTTTATGCAATGCCTGAGTTTGTGCTGAAATACAATGTGGAAATGTAAGAAAAGTTCTCTAGATATGATATGAGAGTGAAACTTGGGTCTCCATTTTGTCTTGACCTTGCCATTTGCCAGCTGGGTAGCATCAGGTCTTTATATCTGTGCTGAGTTCAGGCTTTGACTGATGTCTATCTTGGCTGTAAGTTCTTCAAACTAGGATCTTCTGCTGGTTTGCAGCAAGAGCAGCTGGGTGGAGAGTGGCTTGAGTGCAACTCTGAAGAGAAAGACTTGGGTGTGTCACTTGATGACAAACTCAACATGAGCCACCAGTGTGCACTTGCAGCCAAGAAGGCCAACCAAATCCTGGGTTGCATCAAGAGGAGTGTGACCAGCAGGTCCAGAGAGGTCATTTTGCCTCTCTATTCGGCACTGGTGAGACCACACCTGGAGTACTGTGTCCAGTTCTGGAGCCCTCAACACAGGAAGGACATTGAGCTATTGGAG
>VZTY01030326.1:1054841-1258913 GCA_013400935.1 Turnix velox | reverse complement strand
ATTCTATGATTCTATGTACTTGGTAACTGCAGCTCTTGTGTCTTGAATTCTTCTACAATGCAAATAAAAATAGTCAATTAATAAGTATAAAAATTACATATTCAGAAAAACCCAATCCCAGCAGCACCACCTCGTTTCCAGCAGCTGTCTTCTTGCTGTCTAGTACAGTCCATAATTTCCATCCCATCCCTCTGCAGTCAGGTCTGCAGTCCTGTGTTCTTTTTGTTACTGCTTCCTGACAAAAGGTAGGTTTTCCTGGGCTCTGGGTGTGTGGAGCAGCAGCAGACGAGGGAGGTCTTTTGAAATTCTATCTTGTGCCTTGCCTTAAAGAGTTGATAAAAGCAAGGTTTGTTGGACTAAGCAAAGACATAAATCTGCTACCTGGGATCTGTTGTTGAGAGTGCCAACTTAGTTCCCTTGCTACTCATTTTAAATTAAATGATGATCAAAAGGGAGTTGGTAGACTCTTCAAAGACCAGATTAAATATAAGTGCATATACATGATCTAGAGGATGGTCTTTACATGATACTGTTAGAATTAAAATGTTGACTCTGTTTTTTAATGTGGATAACAGTGCTTAACTTTTCGATAGCAATTTGAGGGGGTGAAAAATCTCATTCATTTGAAGATATTTATTAGCTTTACTTTACTTACGCAGTAGATGACCACAGAATGCAAAACGGAAGGGATAAACCTTCAGGATTACATTACAATGGAATAAACAGAGCATAAATCACCTGGGTCCCAGTCTATTGCACTGTCCTTTAGATCAGAAAAGAGATGTGACTTGAGGGTCCTATGTCTAAACCACAGTTCAATGGTTTGTAGAAAATGCCATGCTGAAAATATCCCAAGCTGGCTATTTAGAACAAGGGCTAAAAATCTGCCTTGTTATAAAATTATTTTTATGGCAAATCACTTCCAAAATTTAGGAGTTACTTTTGCTTGTTTTTGTTTTGTGAGATTGTGTAACAATGAGGAACTCAGTAACTGAAATTAATTTATATTTATACCTGGAAGTAGTATTAAAGTGTTAATGCCCACCTCTACAGGGGTATGGACCAGAGTCAGGAGAAGCTACGAAGAGTAAAAATGCTCAGCATCAAAAATCAGTTGTTCTTGTACCCAGGAACTTACCATGACCTCATGATATGTCTCCTCTTCAGAAGGAAAAGGGAGGATAAAATGCCTCTGCCATTTCCAAAAGCCATGTGGCTAGGAAAATCAGATAAATTTAATTTCCATCTCTATTAAGCTATGTTGACAAACCAGACCATTGGCTATTGTTGCAGAGTATTAGTAATTAACTAGGTAGCCTAATCATCAGAGCTACTTTGGCCTTCCAGGGGAAAATGAGTAGAAATCCATTTCCACATATTATTTAAAACAAAAATACTGCACAAAGGGAAATTTTTTTGGCTGGGCTAGTAGTTTGCAAATGAATGGTAGGATACAATGCATTGCTGTTTGAAGTTGCATTTGATGGCTTTTAATAAGATCCCACTGTTTATGGATCAGATGGAGCATAATCTGTTTATTTACTTTTGCCTGCACAAAGCGTCACTTTAATGCCAGTCTGCTGAGACTGGCAGGGACTGGCAGAGTCACAGTTGCATCATTAGTGCAAAGGTGCCAAAAGGGATGTTTGGCTCTCTCAGATCTCCAGCTCTGCAATCCTATTGCCAGCAGGCAATATTTATTAAATACTATGAAAACCAATTCAGCCGATTTAAATTACACTGGCAGCATGAAATTGTTTGTGATTAGCAGCAAGAGCTGCTCCTATGAGCACAGGACAAGTTACAGGAATCCTTATGCCTGATTGCTGTGCTAACTGCAGGTCTCAGCACCTCACTTTAGCCATGCCTGTGTGAATGGGCACAAGGAGATCAGAGCTTGTGGCTCTCTACTTTGTCTGGATGAAAATCAACTCTGTTTTCAGATCTTGTGGAAACATCCCACCAGAGACTATTAGTCTGAAGGGCAGAAAGATGCATCTCTGGCTAAGGAGAGCTACCCATATTTTTGCAGGGATGCTCCAGCTTTGTTCTAGGGTTGTGCTGAATGGAGACTCCTGTGAAACTCTGCTTAGGTATGGGATGGGACCTTTGACATCATGGAGCAGAGAGTATGCTCCTCTCCCTCCTGTGGTGGAGTAGCTGATGCAGCTTTGTGCCCCTGGGAGTTCTAGCAGCCATTCATTGCTCTTGCAATGATGGACAGAATCACACTGAAAATATTTCTCAAGGGCTTAGAAGAGAAATTGCTCTCATGTCTTTTAAAACTGTTGCTTTTAACTTTTAAGGATGAAAATGCACCTTGCTGCTGCTCTTGAGGGCATCATTAATCAGGTCTGACTGAATGCTAATCAGTTTAGTAGATTTATGTGTATTTATGGTCATTGCAACTTTTCATGTGCAGTTACATCCATTACACAGAGTCCATGTAAACCGAGGGAAAGGCAGAATCAAGTCTTATCAGGTGCATTTTCGCTTTTCTTAGTCAGAGGCAGATTTTACACAGCCAAGCCAGAGTCTGGGCTGCTTTTATAAATTATGTTTAATTTTCATAGTGTTGGAAAAAATAGGTGAGGGCACAAACTGAAATAACAATCCAGTTCTGCTCAGTGGAAGAATTTTACAGTCTAAACAGGTATATACAGGGGAATGTTTGTTTGGGAAAAGGCGCAGAATATCAAAGAGATGTGCACAAGATCTCACAACAGATACGGTGCACGTCTTGTGAACCCATAACTACTGCTTTCTGGGGCTGTTTCTTTGTTTCTCTTCTGCTCTTCCTGCCCATGCAGATTTGTAGTCCATACATGGAAGCACAGAAGCTACAGCAAAACCAGATCTTCAGCTCATTAAGACAATGCTTTCATGATGCCAGTAGGGCTATGCTGATGTAGCATATATAAGGACACATCACTATGTTTATGTTAAAGTTAAGATACAGAACTATAAATTCATGACTTTCAAAATTCCCTGCCTAATTTAGTCATTAAATCTATACATAGGCTGTGAAGTTTATGTCCTGATTTTTGATGAGTGATTCCGCTGGGAGTAGTGGTTGCCTGAATCCTTTGTAGCTCAAATCACTCATGTCATTGCCTACATATGGATGTAGGTGTTTAACTTCAGGCCACCTAGTTTGAGAAATTTGTTTGAAGCATTGCTGTTGGCTGTTAGACATTGCAGTTTAGCCACACATTCCTGTTGTCTTTGTTCAGTTCGCCCATCCATCCCTCTGAGTTTTCTTCATTAATCTGAACTTTTGTAAACAGATAACCTTAGCAAATTTCTGTTTAGCCTTTCCATAGGTTTAGAATAGGAATGGATCAGGTTCTATCCTGGGCTCTTTATCCCACTGGACTGCTGCTTAATGAAATGGTACAGGACAAGTCATCTATGAAACTAAAATGGCAAAAATGCCCTCACTGGATTAAGCATAATGTTCTCAGGTTGCTTCTCATTCTCAAGTTGGCTTACTTCTGAAATCATTGCATTTCTGAGAATGGTAGCTTTCAGCTCAGTTGCCAACATGCTTTAATTTTCAACAGTGCTTTGAAATGACCTCACAAGGTGATACAACAACTTTTTGCAAGGGGATCTGGAAACTGTAGGAACGTGTCAAGCTGGTATTTCACTTCTGTCTGAATGTACTGTGTGACATATGAACACTGCAGACACATAGGCTATTCCTAAGGGGCTGAGGAAACTTCAGTCTCAGGCAGATGCAATAGGCAGAGTTGACAGAGCAGACGAAGAATTGCCGCAAGTTACTACAGCAGGTGAGAGATGGATGCAGGGGAATTGAGCAGGGCTTATTAAGGTGCTGTGTGATCTGCAAAGTAAAGCAAAGCATGTGGCTGTGTTTAGTGACATAAAGTATAAACCATGATGCACTAAATTCACATCCTAAATATAAAGCAGTGACTGCTTATAGTTTAACTTCCGTCACTCTCCAATTAGCTCCAAGTTTGATTCACAGTAAGTGCACCTATATAATTCCACTGAGCTTGACCTCATCAGGATACCAAAAGGATAATTAGAAGCATGAGTATTTTATAGACAAGTTATAGTTTGACCTAGAAGTTCTCAAAAACTAAATTCAGTTTTCCAATTGTATTTTTTTTTAACTCCCAAACAGTTGTGACATGCAGCTGAGACATCTGGCAAGGTTTTGAACTCTAGAAATAGCTTCTGATGTCTCTCTTTTATAATCATGTAAACAATTACTACCACCTGAATTATTTTTTTAAAAATCAACAACTTTATTCTTCCTTTTTGAAAATATCATTAGTTTTCAGGGTTACATTTCAGGACATGTAAGTTGACTGAGGTACAGACTAGTATTTCCATCCTTTGCCTATGTCATGATTTCTAGTATTTTTAATAACCAATAGAATAAGAATCTCTGAGTTCTTGTTCTTCTCTCTCTTAATATTTTGTAAAAATCTTATTTTGTACCATATGATTGAAATTTGATTTGACCATTTATTTCATTTTGATCATTATCTTCCTACTGTATTGTCTTAATTTTTCTTTTGTTTCCAAGCTGCCTAATGTTGAAAGTGAAGAACAAGAGAAATTAACATGGCAAGGTAGTGCTTTATTGCTTAGAACAAATTTAGTTTTTCATTCCATTGGTTTTGGTGGATGCCAGTTGAGCACCTGAGATTGGAGATTGCTGTGCAACAGTCACGAGCTTCTAATAGCTCTGCCTGTGGCAGAATAAGACTGGCCACAGCTGTTAATGAAGCTGAAGATAGGGTATTTGATAGGCTGGGGGGCAGCACCTTTTGCTGGAAGAAAGCACAAGGCATCTCTCCTCCCCCAGATAGCAAAAAAGAGCACCAAAAGCAAATGTGCAGAGCTCTAACACTAACTTTCTCACCCAGTTCAACCTGCATCTCTTTTTCTTCCAGCAGCAGAGGAATTGTGGCTTTGTCTTGAATCAGACACTAATTTCTTTGATTTAGCATTGCTTATGCTGCATAGAAGCCTCGAGTTTGAGGAGAAAACTTTTCAAGTTCCTCAGAAACTCAAGAATATGAAAATCAGAGCTGCTTTCAGGGCAATGAGGCCCTAAGTCCTTCAATCTTCTGAAATTCCCTCTCTAACACGCAAGTTCAGTTAAACCACTATAATGCTGCAGTTTTGTTTTTACATTTTGCCATGTTAAGTTCATTCACCTCTGAAATTTTTCTTGCAGAAACAGTCTGTAACATGACAACAGGTTGGACCATAGTGTCTGCAATTTAGGAAAATCATTCAGGGCATAAAACCATGTGTACTGTGGGCTAGCTCTACCTGCCTTGAGGGCAGTAATATAAACAGTTGAATGGAGCACCTTTGTGTATCCAGAGCTCTTTTCACATGTCTAGTGCACTAACAAAGTGACGGTTTTCAGAGAAATCAAAGATGTAAGCCTTTCCTCTAATGGCTGACCTCAGCAGGAGAATTCTCAAGTCCCATGTACGACAGCTGAAGTGTGATACATTTTGGGTAGATGCTGGCAACCACCATTTGTAGTATCAAGGGAGAGGACTGATAGGATGTGCCGGCAGTCTGAGACCAGCCTTGCAGGCTGTGCCAGGATTGTTCTGTGGGAGGATGCACTTTGTTTGGGTACCATCACATCTGTTGTGACTGAGCATGCCATAAATCGCTTCTCATGCTGGTCTTGGAGGGATTTTCTTTTCTTTGGAGGTGATTTCTCCTCATTATGACTAATTGTCCAGAGCCTATTTTCAGTCTCTTAGCACAAATGACGCAGTGCATGACAAAATTCTTTCCCTGTGTTTGGAATTCTATGTGGCTATATTGGTAGAATTGCAGCCATGCTGTTTCTGCATGTGCTGTGTCTTCAGTTAATTATAGATCAAGTTTTTATTTTTAATCTCTGCCAGTCTGTCACATTATAAAACCCTAAATTTAAATAAAAAGATGCAGAAATAATAATCTCTGAGAACTGGTTGATAAAGAGAAGTCCCTTCGCATTTGATGCATTCATGGAGGGTATGTCCAGTAGTGTGTAATGCTTCATACTAGCTATGAGCCAATAGCAAAATATAAGCAGCCCTTCAGCTACATGAACTGTTAACAACCTTGGTAGAAAAGGAGAGAAAGCAAGGAATTGGAGATGGTTTTATGATCAAGTGTCTAGAGGCAACAAGGTAGCATTTAATTTCCTGAACTGCTTTTGTGCAGCTTGCTGAAAATAAGCCAAAGAAGGTATAATTTTTGACTTTTTGTGAAAGTTATAGGAAGACCTTGTAAATTAATTTAGTGGTACTCAGGTAAAGTTTAATTACACTACTCAAAGAGAAGGTGGCATCTTTCTCAGTACTGCTCCCCTGTGGGTAACTTTCAGTAACAGATTCAGAACATAGTTAAATAATAGACTCTGGAGACTGAATTGGCTCTGTGACCGTTTATAATCCAGTTAACAAGAAATAAATAAACAAACACACAAACAATTCCCCAGCCATATCCAAATTGCCAACACAGACAAAAAAATGCGTAAAAGTTTAACTACCATGAAGTTTTCTTTAATTTAGAGGACACACTAAAGTAAATGCCACAAAATTGCTTCTTTTAGAAAACTCTAGTTATTAGCATGTTTAGGATTTGACATTTGTTTCTGAATCACCTGATTGTCCCTACTATCTTTCCAATCAACTCCTTGTTGTTATTCTCCTGTCATTTTGCAAAACATAAACAAGAAAATAAAAAGCATTACAGCTTTTTTGTCCTGTGCAGCAGGATTTAAAGCTACTTCGAAGAAATTGCACCTCATTATCTGGAAATACAGCTATCCGGTCTGAAAACAGCCCAAGATGATAGAGTGCAGCAACTTGTCTGTTTAAAAACACAGCAACTGTAAGTTTATTTCCCTAGTGTTCTTTTCTGCCTTGGTTCCCCACTGAATGCAGAATGAACTTAGATATTCAAAGCCCTACAGAGAGTTTGCTGTTTTTTTCTGTTAGCTGTGATAGGGACCTATATTACTATGTAGTTTGCAAATTCATACCTGGACAGTCCTTCCTCTGGCAGTATTGAGGAAACAAAGTAAGAGGACTCTACTGAGTGATGACTTTTGAGCAAGTTCACAAAACAAGCTGGGAAATATGCCAAATCCTGCTACATTCACACTAGTTTCAAAGCAGCCAAATCACACTGGCTGCCAAAGCTTCTTCAGGAAGCAGGTTTTTCTTTACAAGCATCATCTTTTATAAGAACTTCTACTGTAATAGTGAACTTTCTAATCTCAGAACACAAACCAGGATATTCTTCTATGTCAGATGCAAAATTTATTTTAGCAAGCAATTAGAATATCAGCCCAGGAAGATGTCAGGCGTACTCATTCCTTTGATTTAGCTTTCCAATAACTAGCACATTTTTCCAAATCTCAAGCCCAAGAATGAGAAGAAAAAAGAAGAAAAGATGTAGAAGAAAATCATTATTTCCGTGAAAATCATCTAGCATCTAGACAGCACAGAATTGAAGGTAATATGCCCAGCTGGATTAATAGGAAGGAACATGTGGGACAAAATTTTGCTAAATGCTAAATTTTGCTACTTGATCCTAAAATGTGTCACCTGGTCATCTTCAAACTTTTTGTCTTTTCTTCTCCAGTTTGAGTCTTTTATCCTGAAAAACTTCCTGTTAATCTCTTGGTGTTTAAATTTGATGTGTGAATCCACATCTGCATCTACATGCCATTTAGGCTGATGGTTGGCCACCTGGAGGCCCATTTTGTTATGAAGGTTTCCAGCTAAATAGATAGATATGTACATAAACTTGCTTTGCAGATGTACTTCTAGAAGATGACTTAGGAGATAAAATTTTAAGCTGTTATAAATATGGTCAGCAAATATTTACTGGGCATCCTTTCCATGTGCCCTGGACAGTCCAAAGAACCCAAATCATATGATACAGCCTTTATAATTGATACAGGGGCTGAATCTGTCTCAGTGATTTTAGGAAGTTATAAATATTTGTTTTTCATGAACTATGTTTAGCAGATAAATTTTTACTGGAATTATGAATGAAGTGCAGAAGCTTAGTGTCTGTACAGATGTGCTTTAAAGGGGATGTATATTTAAATGTGTCTTTGAAGCTTCAGCCAAGCTGTTACTTATCTCTTTTATTAACTGATTAACTATGTTGCCTAGGTGTGTTGATGAGCTAGTACTTCAAACATAAAAGAACTGTAATTATAACCCATATCATTATTAATAAAAATCACATTTGACTGAGACAAAGCTTGGATCACCTGGATATGTAACTGTATTATAAAAGATCTGCCAAGAGGTTTGCAGGATTGTAGACACAAGATGAAGAAATTAATTAAGGAATTACATCCACAAGGTGAAAAGTCTCTAAAGATAACTATGTCGAGAGCTATTTTAGGGAATGGATCTAAGGTTTCTGCATCTGAATAATTTTATGCAAATCTTCAATGGCAATGTTTGTGTGCATGTGAATATATTTTCCCTGTTGCGTAAGTGCTCTGAATTCTGGGGGCTCAGATATTTTGTGACAGGCTCTGGAAAACTGTCATTGTTCCTGAATGATGTGCTTCATTAAAGCCTCATACACAGCAACAACAGATCAGCAGTTGATGTGCCTAAAGGTTGCATGAGAGGACCTTTCAGGTGTTGAAGATCAGGGTGAGTGTTTGTTCATGTAAAGGCCAAATGTAGACTAGGAGTGTAGGACATGGAGACCTTGGCTAATGTGTAGGAAGGTCATCTCTTTCCTGAGCTCTGCTTAAAGGCCACTAGAGCAGCTTACATTAAAAAAATTCAAGCTCACACAGAATAAGATCTATGAAACTCTGTATTTCTAGACTTGATCAATAAACAAATATCTTATTTTGAGTCAATTTGACACAAGTTCCTCCAGTTCTGTGTGATGCTTTCCATTCTTCACTTGTGCCAGTGTGAGTAAAGGATGTTAAAAAGATTTTTTAATACGTGAATATCCTTTCCTCCTATTAGTTATTTTGAAACATGATTTAATGCTTGGTTTAAGACAGTTGAATTATCTTGTTGTCTGCACCCATACACACAGAGACACAATGTAATCTCATGAAATACTTATACGGACGTTTGTATTATTGTTGCTATCCATTTTAATAACTTCCATTGTTATTAGGGAAAGTCTGTGCACCAGCAGTTGTGTGCTTAGTATATTTATTTTGTAAGCTCTTCTCTTTCATTTATTTATTTCTCTCTCTTGCATTTATTTATTTTATTTATCACAGCATACCTACTTCTCTGCAGTCCTTCAACCCAACTGGACCTCATTCCCTCAGTAATTCCTGGCATTTTTCCTTTTGACAAGGGTAAGACAATCCACTCTAAGTCTCAACTATGCAGCTTGTATAGGAAATACACATATAGTATTAAAATCTAAATCAAAAGCCATAGTCGGAAATCTTAGGAAGCATTCTGCAGGCAGAAAACCCAGGCAGGTAATTTTCAACAATCTGAGTAGCCAGCACTATAAAATGAGAGCATGGATTTCTGCAGTCAGACACCTAGGCATGTTTTGTCCTCCAGACTGCCATATCTAAATCTGAATCATCTCCATACACAGAATGGAACTGTGTTGCCTCTTAACACTAATTGTATGTCATTATGATGGCTCTTTGTCTAAGTCATCACGCAGCCCGTAAAAGATACCATGTTTATGATGGTAAGTGTTGTATGGCTGTCACTGTAGAGATGCACCTGCTGCCTGCTCATATGGCAGTTTGTAAAAAAGGCATACAAACAGCATAGCTACAAAATCTTCCTTTCAGGTTTAATGAAACCAGTTTGAACTTTGCTCTGTAACCTTGCAAGTAATAAAGAGGCTGTCCTTTCAAGAATGCACGCAAGAAAAAGAATTTATTTGCCCAATGCATAATTGATTCAAGGACAGAAAATTTTAGGTCCATGCTACTCTTAGAAAGTCATACTTGTATTTAGATGTAAACCACTTCTCAGTGCTTTGAGCCAGCAGAATACAGCAAAGATATGCATCCCTTGGCACGCCACTGTCAGTAGCAGTTCTAGCCTCCAGCTCAAGATACTTTTGGCCCTGTAGTAATTAAGTGGATGGGCAGCAGCCTGTGTGCTCTGTACCTCCCTGTCCTGTGTCTTTTTATTTTGTAGCCCAAAGAAATCATTGCTTTACCTTGGATCTCTGCTTTGCAACTATGCTGCTGGTTCTTTCTCTGTTCTTTCCTGCCTCGGTTTCTGGGGTCATGGCAGGGTGACCTTAGAGACCAAACACTTTCTCTGCAGCAGAAGTGCTTTGGGAAAAGCAGTAAGTGTCCTTGATTCCTCTTTTTCTTGCAGAAGTGCTTGAGGACACATATAAATATCTGCAAGGAGTGTTTATGGGATGCATAAAGCTGTGTCCCTGGCTTTCATGCTCACTCATCCTTAACCCCTCTAGAATTAAGAGATATACATAATAAATGATTCATTATGAGTGATTATCTCTGGAGACTTTTTTTAATCTTATCAAAGCATAGACTATGTCAATCATATGCAAAGTCTCAGATGGAATTGCTTCTCATAATCAACCACTCTTAAATTTGTATCTCCTTTTTACTGTCTTGTTTTAAAAGGAGATCTGATTTTCAGTGCCTCTTCTGCAAATGGAATGAAAGAAATTATGTATTTTTAAATCCATTTTCAGGACTCAGAGCCATCAGCTGAGTGGCCTCTAGAGTCTTTGGATTTCCAATAAACTTTCATCAACAGAAAATCAATCACTTCAGGGAAAAATATCTGTATCCCAGTGGTTGCATACAAACAGAAGAGAGGTAACATATATTAAATTAGATGCCTCATTATGTGTCACAGTGAGAATGGTACTAATCTACATAACCCATAGCAACAATAGCCTGTGACAAAGCAAAGAACACTGTTAGCATAAATAAATTATAATACTCCTCAATGAACAAACGATTTTTTTTTGTCAGAGTTAGGTTGATGGTTGAACTAGATGATCTGAAAAGTCCCTTCCAACCAAGGAAATCCTAAAATTCTGTGATTAACTTCTGAAATTATATGATTGGGCTAGATGATCTTTCGAGGTCCCTTCCAAACCCTGATATACTGTGATTCTGTGATTAGTTTTTGAGAAAAAGTAAGTAAAAAATATAAAACAAACGTTGAAGGCTAAATTTGGAAAAGATATCCAACAATTACCAGGGTTCATGGAAACTGGTTTTAAAGTTTCCACTGTGAATTCCTAATCTGCATATAGGGACTCCTCTATTGCAATCTCAATGAAAAGTCAACAAAAAAGATTTTCTCAAACAACATCAGAGAGTATGTATGCAGCCTGAATTGTGCAGCTTCATTTAAAGGTAATGGATCTTTCAATGTGTATTTCTTGCATTGAAAATGTGCCCTTAATAGCCTGATCTAATCTCACTAAAAGAAATTTCAAACAGAAATGTGCTAAATATTATCCTGTATATGAAGGACTGGGCACAGCCTTAATTTTGTTCACCTCCTCAGCATGTAAGAGTAATGCAGAGCAGGGGCCCCTCAGACAGTGCTGCCTAGGCTGGGAGCTGCCTCCTTGTTGAGCCACATGCCTAAGTTTTCTTGTCCTCCCTTGGGGTAAAAACACCACACCATGGCCCAGGAGATACTCTTGGATCTAGAGGTGAGAAAGAAAGGAGTGGTTGTCCTTGATGCTAGTTGCTGTGCTAGGTTTCAGCCAGTTTCTCTGCAGGTCCCACTGTAGTCAGCATGTGGGCTGATGGTTCTGCAAGAATAGGGGTGGGCCTCCACTGGGAATTCGTAAAGGAGGAACCCAGAAGGGTGTAAAAGCACCTTGAGGCATCCCCAGGATGCTTAAGAGATCTGTGTGACTGCAGACTGCCAGTGACTCACTGGTTGGATATTTGTTTCCATGCAAGCCAGTGACTTATAAATATTGTTTTCTTTAAACAGGAAGTGTAAAAAGCAGATATATTAAAAGCAAAACCAAGGATTTTCAGTATCATCTGGTGATTGAGCTGGGGTTTTCCTTTTGCACATTGCAGAAGTGGTGAACAATAGCACTAGAGACATATTCAAGGCTCCATTTTTACAGGCATGGAGCAGATCCAGAGATACGGTTTGTTGAAGGGTATATTGTACTGAGGGACAATTCTCGTGAGTCTCTTCAGGAAAAAAAAAATTCCCCTGCAAAATTCAGATACCATGTAGCTTAATGCTAATTTCTACTTAACTTACAGCCCGTTATCATGACTGAGAAGCCCATACTGATTTGGCAGAACTTTGAACCAAACATGAAGACTATTCCTATGCAGAACTGTATCTACTCTATGTAACTTCATAAGGTGCTGTTTACAACTGAGTCCTACCTACATCAAGATTACCCTCCACAAGAAAATGCAATGAAAACATCTGTAATATTTTTAGCTTTATGTCTTTCTGATCCCAGAATTCATAAAAAGGAATCTTTTTAAATAAGCAAAAAGTATTCCTTTCCACTGTCCCTGTGGTAAAGTGATGTTTGAAACTTTCCTGTTCATACCGACAAAAAATAAAATACAAACCCAAAATGGATATGCAAAAGGTCACAAAATATAGGATATTTTAGTTCAAAATGCATTTGCTTAGAAATTTATAAGCAGATCAAAACAATGTGTCAGAATGACAATTCATGTGGGCTATTAACTTTCAGTAAAGGTGTTCTAGCTAGAATTATATCTCATTTTTAAGTTCATTTAAGCTGTGGTACTTTAAAATAATTAAATCACAAAAGAACGAAACCAAGGTGGATATGATTTTGACCTTTATTTTTTTTTAAAAATGGTTTCTCTTATACCACATAATTATGTCAGTGAGCAATCAGAGAAGCAGAGCTCAGTTTGTCCTCAGTGCACATGGGGTGTTCATACGTGCAATGAGAACAACATCCAAATCTGTCTTTTTAAAAGCTGTGACTGGGAGCCAAGATCCTGAGTAATGCAGGTGCGACTGGAATAACCAGTGATGATTTGGCTACATATAAGCAGATTGCCAGAACCCAGTATTGGAAAGAGCAAAAGAAGGGTCCCACCTGCATTCCCTATGTGACAGGTGCAACTCAGGCTGTTGACCGATGGTAGCAACTGTAACATCATTATCAACTCTGACAAGTTCTTTGTTAAGAGTCTGCAGGGTGTGCTTGCAGGGGAGGGTGCAGTGCACAGTATTTTGATATCTTCCTTTGTCCTAAATACCTTTGATTTTCTTCCACCAAAGGCAAAATGCAAAGGACTGGGAGATGAAGGGTTACTGCAGGATTTTAGATGCAGAATTCCTGCATATTCTCAAGTTCAGGAATGACCAACTCTCATTCTCCACGTGTATTACCTTTTTCAGGGATCATAGTCAGAAATCTTAGGAATAAGTGATTCAAGGGGGTATTTTAGGATTCTTTAGTAAGGACAAGTTACGATTAACTGCAGTTTGTGGTCAGAACAAACCATAAATTCCTTTAAAAAGCCACTTTGCTGTTCATTAAAAGTTAGTCTATGTTCCTTTAACCTATGTACCATGTGGAAGTGACTCTGCTTACCAGCACAAAGGTGAAGTAAGATACATCCTTACAAGTCCTTCTTAAAGAGTGATACATTCAAACCATAGAGAAGAGCAACCCTACAGCCCTGTCACTTCTCCAGCAGCACTAAAAGGGTGAGAACCATTTTGAAGAATCATATTATAACAGAAAACAGGGGTTGGAAGAGACCTCAGGAGGTCATCTACTCCAACCCCTCTGTCAGAGCAGGCTCACCTAGAGGTAGCTGCACAGGAATGGATCAAAGTGCATTCTAAATACCCCCAGAGTCCACCTACACACCAGAGGCAGCCTGTTCCAGTGCTCTATCATACCCAAAATAAAAAAATTCTCCTCATGTTAGAAGGTCATGTACATTCCAAAGCCTGTGTAGCTCCACATCATTCTCCATGGAGACCATTGTCTCAGACACGCACATTAACTAGCTCTGTCCTCAATTTGCTACTATTATTGTTATTATTGTTATTTTTGAAATTCTGGTCTCATTCGTGATGGAAGATTGTTTTTCAATGTGTAAGTTTCCCATTTCTTTCCTGGTTTGAGCAATTACCAAATTTCATGACAGGTATCTGTAGTTACAGATTAAGTAATTCCTGTAAACTACATTACTATAAAAATTTCTAAAGCATTTTAGGCTCTTTCAGGAATGAGAAGCAATTGTAAACTGCAGTTATGACTATTGTCCAGCACTTTGCTGTTATTGTAACAGAATAAAGAAAAAAAAGGGCTGTATAATGGCAATTGACATGATTATGTGCAGTGTTGTTCTTTGGTAACAAATATAGCTTCTTTTTCATATGTGACAGTACAGAAATAGAGTCTGGATCAAGATTTAGTAAAATCTCATTGTCATTCTCTAGAGATACTGGCTTGTATTTCTTATTTACATTTAATGTTAATAAGGACTCAGGAGCAGAGCAGGTGAGAAAGTAGTATCCCACAAGATATTCTGGACTTTCAAAGAATATGCTTTCATTCTCAATTACAGTGAAAATTTCAGTTAGACCAGAATTTCCAATCTGTTTCATTCTGAAACTCAGAACAGCTTTATTTTAATAATGTTGAAACATAATATTATCTTAAATCTGATGTTTTAAGAACAATTAATAAATAACATGAAACTTTATAAAGATAATTAAAAAATTAGATATTTACAACTTTTCAATGTGACTGAATCAAAGAAAAAAGTGAGACATAATTAAATTTGATACTTTTCTTTCAATTTTGGGATGAAAATTTGACAGGTCTGTTTTAGTTCAACATTTTCCAGTGTGAAATCATTCTCTTGAAAATGCTTTTAAGCATATTTTTTTTAAGAAGATCCTTTACTCTAACTAACAGTGTACGTTTGATTCTGCCCAGCAGTGACTGCAAAACCTTACTTTTGTCAAGTCTTCCTTACAGCAGAGGTGACCTTTACTCTCAGTCAAATTCCTAAGGCCCATATACCAGTGTTAGAAATTCCATTTCACTTAGATGGGCATCTAAGTGAATGAGATGTATCAACCAAGCTCTTCTCTCATTCTTAGGTCTTTTCATATGGTAAAGCCAGAGCATGTAATCAAAATGTGATGGTGTATGTAACTCTATGTACAATAGGGAAGTAGGAAATGGTTGTGTGGCCTGGTCTGGCCATATGTTTTGTAAACAGAAGTACCACACTGGGTGATATTAGCAGAATGGGTATACAGAATAATAAACAAGTTTACAGATGCACTTTCTTACTAGTAAATCCAGCCTTAAGCTAGTTTCTCCAAACTAGCTCCTTGTGTAGACACTTTTATGAGCAGTAAGAGAGGTACTTAGCTGGAAATGTGCTTTCTAACCTTTTGACTCTTTCAGCTATTTTGAAAGCTTAATTTTGCTAAAGATGGATTGAAATACTCAATTCATATCAGTGGCATCAACAAACTCATTGAAAGCTATTGTGGAATGGCATGAGTTCAAACTCTTACTAACTTCCTAACTTGTATAATCTACCAATCTACTTTTTAGACCTAATTTCCTCACCTCAGGTTTGTTGTGGGCTCACTGGCAATATTATCATGTGCCTACATGTACACTAATGCTTAACATGTCATCCCTCTGCCAATCGCAAGACAGACTAGTATCAAGCAGCTGCCACTAGCAGCTGTGGGCATTCAGCACCTCTGAAAATTAGCTGCAGGGTATCTTGAGTCTGATATTCCAAAAGTGGTGAATCATAAATTAGAAGCTGCAGTTGAAAACATAGCTGTAGTTCTTGAATTTTTCATAAGAACTACTGCAATTAAAGCCTTATAGTAGTTAAAAATAAGTGGGGAAAAATCAAAAGACTTTCTGTACCCACTTGAAAAGGAGAATTCATATGAATGATACTCACTGTAATTGTTTCAAGTAACATCTTAAAAGTAATGTTGATAATTTTGAAATAATAAATATTAGTAAATTACCAGTTAAATGAAGACACAGGACAAGGTCAACAGCTAGTGTGGCATCACATTAAATAGCAACATGAGAAAATTTGTTGGTTAAAAGTTAGATATATCTAATGGGGAGTTGGCAAGAAGAGCCGAACATCAATAGTAGTTAAATTGGGATGAAAATATCTGAAATAAAAAATTAATGCAGAGGACTAAGAATTTAAATGCTTCCTTCACCCAATTTCATCTTACAGTTTCTTACCAAAAGTCCTACCTACCTATCACATATTTTACAGCCAAGATATCTGATTCTACCCAATAACACAGTTTAAACAGCTAGTGGGACGTAGTCTCCATTTCTGGTCTAGTAATGCATGGTCTCCATTTCTAGTTTAATTTCTTGTCAGATTTGATATCACAAACTACACTGTCCAAGTTGTAAAACAATAAAGCTTTATAAATAAGAAGTACTTAAGCTGCTAGATTTAGTGGGACAGCATCCAAATCAGTTCATGTCACTGAGGTGTCTTAAAGTTCTTTGACTTTTCTTCTAAAAACTTCATGGATGCAGTCACATTAGCAGTTTACTTGGGACTGGTTTCAGAGTTAATCTCTTCATTGCCCACACCTAGCAAGCTTTTGTTCTAGTCTCAAAGTGTTCTTAGTTCTTTTGGATGAAATTAAGACAGGTGACATCATCCAGTCAACCTTCAAATGCAATGGGCTCAGTGTTTGAGGCCAGACTAGAACTAGTTAGAACTAATAGCTCTATCAAGTACAGCTGTTGCAAATATTAGTTCCTGAGCACCCACTGTTCCTGTCTACAGATCTTCTTTACTGGTCTACATTACTTGAAAATGTAGACACAGCTTGTCTGCCCATTTGCATTGCTGGCTGGAGACTGGCTACCAATCAGTCCTATGCTGCCTGGCTGCATGCAACATTAAGGCCCAAGAATTGTTTGCTTCTGTGGAGTTTGCAGAGGTTAAAATGAACTTTGCAATAGCTTTCCCTGGAGCTCACTTTGGATACAAGGCAAATTGAGGTTTGAAAGACAGTAGTGTTAGGACTGGGAGTCTTTGTTCTGACTCCTTGTGGACTTGCACTAAGTTTTTAAGACCAACACGTTCCCCTTGTTCACTGGAGCTGAAGCAAAGTGGTGAATATCCTAAAAGAGGTGCAAAATATAATACATCTGTTCCTCATCTGTGTCTTGCACAGGTGTACAACAACATGAGTTTCAGAATGGAAGTTTTTTCTAGGAGGGAATCATAGAATGGTTTCTGTTGGAAATGACGTTCCTGGAGTTATTATTCCTGCTCTTATTCCCAAGCCAAGTTTCTTCCTTTTACATCTTCTTTTTTGTAAGAGTATTTTCCACCTATTCATAGATTTTTGATGTCCCAGAAATGCTGGACCATGGTCTTTTCTTATAACAAAAACTTTAATATTTGTAGCAAACTTCACCAGTTCTAAAAAATCCCTATGGTGTTCTAAAAAGTCCATATGGTATTCCTATACCAGAACTAGAATGTAGAATCCACAGCAAGCGTCCACCCAGTGGCTTAAAAATGCAGCAAATCCTCAGTAAATAAAAAAACCCCAAACTGTTTGCTCTATGGTCAGAAGGAAATGGTGGTGATTCCTCCACTCTGGGATTAAGGCAGACTGTAGTACTTCTCATGAGTTGTCACCAAAGAAAAGGAGCTCCATGCTTCATGCTCAGGTGTTCTGTGTGTGCAAGGTCACCACCTAGATAGTGGAGGTAATAACTGTGGTGATTGTGTGCAGACTCAGTGCATCCACTAAACTTCCTTGGATATACTCTATTAATTCTTCTAGTAAAGAGATTTCCAGGAAGATTTTTTCCTTCGTTTTTGATACAGCTTTCTGTACTATATGAGCAGTTGCTAGCCAGTGCAAAAGCTGCATTCGTGATGAGAAGTGCCCTCTGAGGACTGACTGTTGGGCTTTTTCTGTCACTACAGGCCATACATCATTAGTGCACATTCAAAAGTTAGTGATGATCTCTTTCTAGTACTTATGAATTCTGAGAAATGTGAACTACTGATCTATTTTGTTTGTTTTATTTCTTTTATCACTTTAAGTCTTGGTTTCTTTGGATTTTTCTTTTGTATGATGTTTGTATTAACAGACTGCACCTCCTCCTAGCAGCTTGTGAATGCTAATATTTTAATGTTTATTCTCAAATCTCACTTGACTGTCAAAAAGGTAGTATTTGGAAGTACACTTCATCTAGTGCAATGTATTAAATTAGTACTGTCTCAGAATAAATACATTATGCCTCTCATGCATGCTATGAAATTTAGAAAGGAACCAGATACTGGGAAGAAAGGAAACAAAACAAAAAAAAAAGAAAAAAAGAGAGGAAACAAATAGCCATGAATACACAGAAGCCAGATTGATGTACACTGGTGTAAACTTCATTGAAGTTGAAGGGAAATATAATCAGTTTGAATAAATAACACTCCTCCTTGCATGATCATATTGTTTAGATGAGTGTTTATGGGACTTGATGGTGATGTATTTAATTTCTTTGGAGAGGAAAAGTTGTACACATGATGAAGAAGAACAGCAGATAAAAATTAAAACAACCTTAGTGGAATACCAGGGCCTCTGCTAGTACTCTCCAAGATCAAGGAAACTATAAACAAATGTATCAAAAAAAATGCACAGTGCTTGCAAGCTTCTTTTCTCACAGAACTGGAAAACAGTGGCTTAGGAAGGATGGAAGGTCAGATTGAGAAATCTGCAGCCAAAAATATTTGGTGTTTCCTTCAATTGATAATTAAAAAAAAGGGAAAAGATTAAAAGCAAAACTGAATCATTTGGATGTAATTAAACATTCCCCATACTTGTCAGTGTTTCATGTCCTGGCACTGGTACCTCAGTACTGGATCTTTGACCACTGCAAATTGATGTCACATCTGTGTTTGTCCCTTTCTTTACTGCAGAAGGAGGTAGCTCTGTAAAGAAAGAAGCATCAATGTGGACAATTAGTGTATCACTTAGTGTTTAACTGGTTTAGTTCTTTACAACAGAGTACAGCATAACATTTACTGCTGCATGGTGTGCAGAAATGTATTTTTCTTTCTGCCATCATTAATGAAATTAAATATAGTTTCTTCGTCTTTTTGATATCTTAGCAGAAAAGGATGTGATACTAGTATTATCCTCCTGCATTTTATTTTTGCATTAAGGAGATCAACAGTGCATATGAATAGGTAGGGCAAGCTGTAAAGCTCTTCAAGCTGATAAGATGTTTTTGAAATTTCTCATAAAGGAATGTTTACCCATAACAGTTTTCCTCAGAAAAACTCAGATGGCAAAACCATCATGCATGCTTATATATTTGATATTGTTTTCTTTTGGAATTCACATGAAGTGGATTCTCAAAAGCACTCAGTGCTGACCACATTCAAATACTGCCAGCATTTTGTGGCTGCAAGGACATGCCACTTCAGAAATAATTCACTTTAGAATCACATAAGTTGTACTTCCACATCATAGTAAGTCTAATTTGGAGCCACAATGTAGAAAGGCAAAACGCCATGGCCACATGACATAAATTACTGAACCTGTACAATGTCACCCTGTCAGTCCTAGTTATTAAAAAATATTAAAGTAACCATTGTTCTCATTGGGTTTAGATCAGAAAGTCACCTTTTGTCTGTTCATATCTGGGATAAAGCTGAAATACAGCTCAAGATGCAAGCCTCATGTTGTTGGGTTATTCTGGATAGCTGTAGAAAGATGACTGAGTCCTTGTGTTTGGTCCTGTGAGAATACAGAACCCTAGATGGGTGAGGATGTAGTGACCTGTAAAAGCAACTGTGGAGCCAAACTTCTTTGCAGATAGAACAAAGACATCGTTGTTTTCAATACATTTCATCATGTTCATTTATTACCTCACCTGTCAAAAAGGATGATATTCCTAGATTTATAGCAGTGTCATGTGAGTGAAGAAGTGTCCTCTAGTTGTTTCATTCTTGGGATAAAACAGAGAACACTGTAACTTAAGTGCTGTGTTGCTGTAGATGCTGAGTATGTTTTCAGAATTTCATCTTTTTTACCAACCACAAAAGGTTCATCTAATGCAGTAGAGTCACACCAACTGTCAAAAAATATCCTGAGTAGTCAGTGAGCTAGAGTGTGATCTGCTTCATTTGTCAAATTTGTGAAGTTAGGGCACTTCCTCGCATTCCCTCTGCCTAGATCCATTGTAATAAATTTGGATTGCATGTCAATTACTGCAATTTATGACTACCCCTCTCTCCATTCTGAATATGTATGTGATTTTAATTTAAGGCTTCCTTACTGTACAATATTTATTATCAATTCTCTATTTCAACCAGCATTGAGATAACTGCTATTTTGCACTCTTCTAATGTCTTCTCTTTTCAAGGTCATCAGTTTTGTGACATTGCTGAAAATGAAATAGGACGTATGGTTCTGTTTAATCAAATTTCATGCTCTGTTGCCTCCTTCTTATGGCCTCAGTGCTAATTGATCAAGTTTTCAATTAAAGTCTTCCATCTTTGTTTTAATTCTTTGTTAAGGTTTTTATTCCATTACATGGTTTCATGAGATCAAAGTTACAAGTGCAAACTGTCTCTGCCTTTCCAACTGTCTAGTTACAATGATTTAGCTATATAGTTCTTGTTTCCCCTTTCTTATTATTAAAACTCTCAGTAGACTAGCTTAATATGTTAGATTTGGACTTGAAGTCCAAGAATCTGATTCATCCACCAAGGAGATTAGTTTACCTCATGAACTGTTGTGGTTAAAAATCTCTCTGCATCTCTGTACCTTCCAGCCATCTTGCTGCACTAGTGCATTTTTGTATGCTGTTTTAGTATGAAATGCTGTAGTTCTTAAATTCTTCCCTCAACTTTGTGTTCAAGAGCATGCTAAAGAGCTCTGTGCTTTGAAAATCTCTGGATCCCATTATGCTTAATATTCATGCAGTCACCGGGAGGTACCCTCATGTGTCAGGGAATACTTAAGCCTTGGGACTCAGCATGAAGTGAGATGAGATACATCTTCCATTGCAAGTGGTGCCAAAATTCCTGCTAATTTCAACACAGTATAGTTTTCATACTTCCTTCAAGATGAAAAAATTCTTAGGTGTCCTCATTGTTTGTGGCACCAAACTCTTTCAGGTATCCATTTAGTTTCTTCTGGCAAGGCCATTGACCACAATAAACAGTGTAAGTGCCTGCATCAGCGCAAATGCTTTTTCATGGCTATCTTCAGACCTCTGAGGCATTTTTTGAGGGATGGCAAAATTCATCTAGCCTGTGGGTTTTGACACTAGCCAAGTACTGAATACCTAGGGAAGACATAATAAGAAGGCAATTGCATAAAGCGTTTTTAGCCTAGCATATTCTCCCATCTTCCAGCAATCTGTAGATTAGCAAATTCCTTGGCAATAAATGTTATTTCTGGGGTTAACTTCCTTGGTGGACTGTAGATAAAGTAAGAATTTGCCCTGTTGATAAGGTAATAATTGGTAAGTATTTACAGTATTTAGAATATCTTTGGGCACAGAATTTCCCATTTTAATTGTGCTTCTTGAAAAAAAAAGCCACCTTCTGTTTATTTTACCCCTGTGACCTGATTATTTAATATTTTGCCTCTACTTTTTGCTCTATGAAAAATCTAAGTCATAATTTTCTAATGATCATCTCAATGTCATTGACGTTTCTATTTATTTGTGTTACATCTACCTCTAGTTGTATCTTTTCTATGCAAAACAGTATTAACCAAGTTTCTTCTAGTTCGGAGACTATTTCTAACCATGTGGTACTTCAGTCTGGATATTTTTTATCCTGGTACAGTCTTTCTGCCTAGAAATCCAGAACTGCAGGCAGTGTTCAGTTATGAGCACACCACAGGTTTATACAATTAGATTTTCTGCTGAATTCTGTTTTCTTCATGGTAATTCCTAGCATCCCTGTTGTTTTTCTTGGGCTGACTTATGTTTTCATGGAACCAGCTGCTGTAACTGGGAGTTTTTGTTTCACAGATGTAGCAACTAGTTCAGGTCCATCCTTGCATTCATCAAGTTAAATTTTGTCTCCTAGGTAAACAACTGCATATTTACCAACACTGCATTACAGCTTTCATTTTGTCTTCCACTGTTACACCAGTGCTGTCTTCACAGCATCCTTTCATTTCCACTCTTGTGAATAATTTAACATTAACGAATTTGTCCTCTCGCTCTTCCCTCCTTTTTCTGGGACATTTTTGAATATGTTTATTAAAAGCCTTTTGAGAGGGAGATTGTTGAAAAGCTTCTGAAAGTCCTTTCACTGTGTTGTGAAAAGCCTTTGAAAAGGCTTGTACTTTCTACATAGAATGCCTACAAGTGGAACAACCTCAAATGAGTGAATGCTTTTGCCTGAATGTCTCCGTCCTTTGCTTATCCTTGTCACAACAATATAGGTTAATAATACCCCCTTTTGAAAACTGTTTCAAGAATTTGGTGAGTAAAGATCATACAGGTGCTATCCATAAATATTTCTTAATTCAGTTATTTTAATACTGTCTTATGTGGTGAATGCTTGAAGGAAGCCATAGGAAGTGCACAAGCTGTTCTTTAATTGTATCTGGCAGCCATAATAATTAATAATTGTGAAGCAAATGTTGTCTACATTTGAAGTATGCAGCAACTACAGTGAAATATTATAATGTATCTTTGCTTTTAAAAATCCCTCAAAGCCATTATGTTCTTTATTAAGCATATGCTGGATTGTGTTTTCCTATGCAGGTGAGCAATTCAGGAACCACAGAGATGAATGCACTGCATTACACATTTAAATCAAGATTTAAATAAATCGAAAGACAATTAAAACTATAACTGAAGTTACTAAATTTCCTCATCTTTCCCATTGTAATTCCACACTGCTGAGTTTGCAAGAAAAAGATTTTAAAAAATGTATCCACATCTCAACAAAGAAGACAACAATAAACCTCTTTTATTGAATGTTTGATTATTTTAAGAAAACCTGCATGTTTTTTTAAAAAGTCAGTTGTGTTCTGTCTTGACATGGTAAGCCATTATATGTAATAATTTTAAAACTAATCTTGTCTGAGAATGCACACTATCGATTTATATAAATTTATTCAGATTAGATTGTTTTAACAGGACTGTAGCTCAGTAAGTAGGAAACTTCATGATCCACTTGCTATCTGCCGAATGCTAGATCAAACAAGTCCTGGTCTGAGTTTTCTCATTTCTGAGTCAAATGGAGCATTCAGCTGTTTCAGAGTTTAGAATTTAGATTTGTCACTAGACTGATGTGGGAGACATAACCTGGAGGATGTTCCTTGGCATTGGTTATTTACTAGACAGAGGGACAGTGCAGGTTGCTTTCAGTCCTACCTTATTTCTTTACTCAGACTCACATGTAAGCTGGAAGGTGCTTACTTTTCCTACTGCTATGAGCAATCCACCCTCCAAATTATAAACAACATTCTCCTTGAGTCTCCCTTGAGAGCCATCAACATCAATACTAGTTCTGCTGCCAATAGAGTTTGAACTAACTCATGTTTCCTTCTTGGTTTCACTCCTAACTCTGTTGTCTAGTTCTTTCAGTAACCTTGTCATCGTCAAAGGTTTGGTTGACCATAGCCAGAGTGCAATGCCTGCATGTCTTAGATGATGCAGAATGCAGAAATCTCTGAGATTATTCCCATTTGCAATGCCCAAGTTCACACTAGTAACTTTGTACATGGGCAAGAACTCACACCAGATCTAATGTTAATGCTCACATTTGACACAATAAACACATTTAACAAGGCTACCCCACATTATCCATTTAAGGTGACTCTTTTAAGCCAATTTGTCAGTAGTAAACTAGCAGAAAACCCCATGGTTATTATTAACAGCTGAATGTAATCTCTATTTCAGAAGCTGCTCTGAGAAACAGCCCCATATCTTGTTTCTTCTGCAATCCTGCTAGCTTGCACTAAGCTGCTGATTGCTGTGTTAAAAGACTAAAATTGTTTTCCTTAAATGTAGATTTCATTGAATTTAATAATTCTATTTTTAAAACTGCATTGCAGTTAATGATGCAAGCAGATCAATATTTATAACTGGGCTTGTGCCAACTAAATACATTAATAAGTAAAATATATATACTTGTACTTTCACATAAAACTTAATGAATCTGAATTGAATTGTAAATATTTTTAACTGAAGTTATCAGCTAAGGAAAATAAAGAGTTTACCTTTCTGCAAAGAAAGAGAAAATCTTTATTTGCAAAGAATAAGTACTAGATGTAAATGCAGTACTGTTTTAATATAAGTGAATTAAAATTGATAACTTCAAGCAATGCTTTCATTTTAATGAAGGGAAAGAGGAAGATCAGGTGTATATCAGTGAAGTATGAGTGAATCTGGTCCTTCTGGTAAGGGTTACTAAAGAATCAGATGACAGTACAGTAGGTTTTCTCCCAGAAGCAATATATTTCATTGTGCATGAGAAAACAAGCCTAAGCACTCAAAAAAAAGAAGTTAATTAACTGATAATTAAGTTCTTTATTTTTGTGAATATTTTGGTACTTTAGTTAGCTAGATCAAACTCAACTGCAGCATTTACAAGGTGCTCTTCTGAACTGTGTAAAAGCTACTCTTGAGCAAAATTGCCCTTGATATGTTTGTCAGCACCTTCTCCATCAAGATCTTCTGTAGATATAACACAATTGTCAGTAAATTTTGAAATCTAATTAAGTGGATGTCTGCTATATGCATTTTCCTCTACATATGTACATGGATGATGTGCCTACCCTTTTTGTTAGCTGGACAAAAGTCTGTTGCTATTCCTTCTTTATTGTTACTTTTGCTCCAGTAACAAATCTGTCTAATCCCAAGGCTGCTTTATTTAGGAAAAAGATGAATGGATCACAGATGGGTTCCTGGTTGTTGCAGACTGTCAGTCTCCGTAACTTCGAAAGAGGAAGGAGAATTAAGGAAGTCAGGTCATCAGTGCTGGTTTCATACAGTCAGAAAATCTTTTATCAACTGTAAGGTATGCTAGAGAGGAGAATTTGGTCCCATAAATACGATAGAAATAAAAATATTTCTATGCTGTATGATCAGAATTACAAAAGATGCAGTTCATTAAATTTTGTGCCCAAGAAAAGAAAAAAAAGTCCCATTTCTTCTTGAGTTGTTAGATCAAGAACAAAACAGTAGTAGCTGTCACATTGTACTTGTCCATGAATACTAGTTGATCCAGACTGATACTTCTCTGAGTTGCAAGTGCAAGTGTCTGTATGGAGAGGTTTCATTTCTTCCTAACTGCTTTACATACATATGGAAGATCTTGATGGAGAGGGTAACTACACAAACTTATCAAGGGCAGCTTTGGTCCATGCTAAGTTGGTTCCACATCAAAACCAAGAAATTTAAAAAGTCCATTAATTGTCAACAGTAATTATCAGCCAGAGATTCTCTCCCTTCTCACCTGTCCCCCAAACCGGTATTAAAAATGGCTGAACTGCTAATGAAGCTGAGACAAATCCCTGAGAACATTTCTGAGAATACATTTGTCAAGTAGAATATTAGTAAAGCACTTTCATGAAGGACCTAACAATTATGCAGAAACTTGCTGCTGTAATATGCACACACACACAAAGTATCCACACTTGTCTCATATTAGTAGAGGTATCAATATATTTTTCTGCTCAAGAGGAAACATGGACCCCCCACATTTTGTTTTCCTGCAACAGTAAAGTAATGTCTAATTGTGTAATTAAGTTTTAGATTTGCCAGGCAGAAGCAATCCATATATTCTCAAATTTCTCTTCATATATTCTCAACTCACATTCATTTCTGGAAAAGCCAGTCTGAGCTGCTGATAGATGGCTAGGCACTATAAGGCTTTTTGCAGCTCTGAATGGTGCAGCGGGTGTTGTCAATTCAGTTTAGACAATTTTAAAATACCTGAAAATCCCTGTGGGAAGTTGTTTTGTGGTTCAAGAGGTTTGGCAAGGATGGTAGTCCTGCCCAGGTTGCCAAATTCATTCATTTTGCTCTCTCATGGGGGTAGCTGTGTCCATGTATGAGGAGTAGCACTTGATTTTTCACTTTACTGCCTAGATAAGCAATAGTTGCAGCCTGAGCTCTGCAAAGAGTTGAGCTTTGCCTCTAGGGCTGTCAGCCCAGGGTTCTGTGTCTTGCCTCCACATCCCTGTCTGAACAAAGGAGCCAAGAAGTTGGTTCTTGAAATCTTGCTGTTTTCAAGATTTTGTTTAAAGGACCATTCTTTATTCTGGGAAGTCTGACTCTAAAGCTTCTCTGTCTTCAGTTTTAAATCTTTATTCCCACTATGTTTAAATCCAGAGAGGAAGCCTGTGGATTTTAGTGTTACTCTGACCCAGATGGCAAAAGGGACAAGGAGGGATGCCATGGCTGTCATTGGTCCTTCATAAGAGTTAATACTTTTTTTCTGAAAATGAGAAACAAGTGCAAGAAATTAAGATCTGTGCAAGGAAGGGCCAAAGTCTCTTTGATTAGTGCAGATTTCTGTGGGAAGTTTGTGAAGACCGGCAAAGTACTGCTCTGTGCATGGTTGGCTATCTCCTGGGATTCTTCATCTACCGAGTGACTTGAGAATCTGACCCTGTTGCAAACTTTAGCTCAGAAATAAAGCTTTTGTGGTTATACTTAATTTTCCAACTTTCCTGGTTGCAGAGTACGTGATCTGTTTGTAACCCAGTGCTGTGCTGTCCTTTCCAGCCCACACTCTGACAGCATTTAGAAGAGGCGTGAATTTTCTCTCTTCATCTTTGTAGGATGCGTAATGCCCCACACTGAAAAATCAGCTTACTAACTATTTTCCTCCTGCTCATTTCAGCTAATAGAGTCTTAGAAGATTCTTTTACTGTATGTTCCCAACATATGCTATATAGCCTGTGTTAGAATCTCTATATAATTGTTTGATGCAGTAACAGGTATTCAAAGAGTGGGAGTGAAAGAACAGGCTGGGAATTCCAGTCTATTTAATGAGCCATTTTTGCCTTTACCTGACAAAGGAGGTGGAAGGAGAGGCTATATCACAAGGGCTTCCTGAATATCAAACCACCTACCTTGTTCTGATTTGATTAGACTGACCCAACATTTCAGATTCTGACTTCCAAAATTGATTTACCTAGTTTTCATTATGCCATTCTGCAGCACAGTGGTGACAAAAAAGTGATTGTGCTGAAATCCAGTTCACTTCATTTTGTGGTAAAATAAAGAGAGAGCAGGTAACTAATGAGAGGCCCTTTCTAAGAATATTTCCAGAAGATGCTTCAAATGTCACTGTTACTCCCTGCAGGGTATTCTCACAGAAGTCAAAAGACTTGAAGATCCCACCTACATTTCTTGAACCTTAAAAACCTGCAGGTTTGTGTTGCTGTATTAGACGATGACCTTGTCTTTGACTCCCTCAGACTTGGTAATAAGTAATGCAATGATAAAATAAAATAATGTTTACTGATGGGTGTTGTATATGAGTGTACTGTTATTGCTACAGACTAAATAAATCATACCAAATTCTATTACTCTAATCTAGTTATACTCAGTGTTAAAACTGGCAAAACCCACAGAGTTTTTACAAGTGAAGGAAGAATAAACTTTCTCATTGTACCTCTTTTTTTTTCTATTTTTATTCTGGAGATACTCAACTGAAGAGTCAATTGAGTTAGGTTACAATGTCACCAAATCAGCTGCAGTAGAGTTTCCTTAGATGTGAAGGTATATACTTTCTTTTTAATTCAAATAATCTTTCCTTGTGTGCAACATTTACAGTATACTATCTATACTTCCCAGGAATTTGTTACTCTCAATAAGTGTACAGAACTGAAATACTAACTCTTTAGAACTCACCTTATTCGTCTCCAATTGACTGGTAGCCTAACTAAATCAATTTAACTCCAGGTCTTTGGAGATGATCATCATTGTAAGGATTTCCAAAGACCTGCCTGGCCCATGTTCTTTTTACATTGCCTCTGATCATAATCTCTTTCCAGGAGAATGAGAAGAATTTGGATTTTATTGTCTTGCATCGTGATCTGGGTGACTGAGATTGCAGAGCATGCCTTTTGCTTTTGTCTTTACTTGCTAGGAAATTCCCTTTGTAATCAGACACTTACTCTCATTTGCAATAATGGAAGAAAAACAATCCATCACACACAAGAGAGGACTGATGAGATAGGTCAAGTCAGTGAACAGCTCTTTGGAGCACAAGCTGTGTTTGGGGAACAGGATAAAGCAAGGTGAGCATCCTAAGTAGGACTTGGTGCCAGCCTGGAGGCTGATGCTGAGCTGTTTTGCTCTTCCAGGCAATGCACGGTTGGTTGCACGATGGAAGGATGTCCAGCCAAGTGATCCCACTTAGAGGCTTTTTGCATCAATGATCTAAGGGAATTTATTTCATGTTACAGGGAGTAACTTAAAGAACAAAAATGGCTTCATCTTCTGATTCCTGTAGCAGTTTCCAGATCCTAAAAAACAAGTGAAAATATTTTTCTACCTAGACCAAGCATCCTCAGGGTAAGGAACTGACTGACTCAGCCATGTATCAACTTGCAATGTATATATCTCTGCAATACAAGTCAGCAGGCATTTGTTTTCTGTGCCATAAAAGACAAAGCAAACATATCATTACTATTACTATTATTTTTATTGTTTTGTATCTTAGGCTTGTAATGGGGGGACTGTGAATATTTATTCTTTTAAGAAGGAACTGGCAAAGAAGATTAAGTGATCTAATAATTTGTAATAATGAGTACTGCATTTGTGAGTCCTACAGAATGTAATATTCTGGCTTCTGGGACCATGCATGCATTTTATAGGGGGATAAATAAATAATCACTTGTGACTTCAAAATGTTACAGTCTTCAGAAGAGAAAGGGAGAGAAATGGATGTTGATTCATAAGGGAACTACTGTTCCAATTTGCCATAATTTTAGCAAGAAAAGATCTGTGAGTGCTTAGAGGAGAACAATGTGTAGTTAATACTTCAAGTTAAGTACTGGCTTGATTTTCTTCCTCTTTATTCTTGGATCCAATTATGAGCAATCTACAGAAATAATGAGAAATTATTGAAAGTTATCCAAATTTCTGACCTTTTTTAAGGTAATAAGAAGGAGCCTTAGATTTTAATACCTTTATATCTAGCTTCACTTTTCAAAACTGGATGAACTTCCTTAAACAGTTCACTTCTGAACTATCACTGTAAAGCCTGATCTATTACTGCAGTTTATGGCCAACTCTATATTGATTTACTTGCACCAACTGATAACATATGCTAAGAGCAGTCCCATAGGATCAGTGGAAATACTTGGTCAATAAAATGCAACTTAAATTTTTAAAGTTTGGCCTTGCAGCAATAAAATGGGTCAATGTGAAAAGCTTTCCAGAGTTTGAGAATTATTGATATTATCCATTTTGAGGAAAACCAAGTAAAATTATTCATAATGAAAATATGATTGTAACTTTTGTTAAATATGATAGCTTGCTATTTGCTTTGGATGTGAAAAAGGATTGCAAGTGTTTCACCTCCTTTACTGAGAAGCAGTAATTCACCTGAATAGTCAGTGATATTGCTCACAAGGGAGAGCTGAATACTCTTCTGGCCTTTAATAATTATAGGTCACATTATACCCCTGGCTGTAAAACAGTTCTTTTCACTTCAGGAGGTGCTCTGCTGACCACCTGGTATGTGTAAGGAGTCAGTGCAATTATAAGCCTTCTAAAGTAATTTAATGGCCTTTTCTAAGCTCAGGAGACCAAATCTGTCATGCAGTGAATTTTTTGACTTCCAGGAAGAATCATAGACCAGATTCTTTGGCCCAAAAAATTGTTTCTGAGATGACTGTAGAGACATTCTCTTTCAGAACACTTCCAGGTCCAGTGCTCTGAATCGTGTGTGCAGTCAGTCTGCTCTTTAAAGGAAAGCCATCTGCAGAAGGGACATGGGCCTGTATGCATTACCTGGCCTGCAGTACATGGAGTAATGTCTGAGGTGAGTACTTTTGGCTATGTAGATGCAGCCTTTGCTACTTCCACTGATGATAAACTTCAAATGTCTGGAAAATGTGCTAGCAAAGAGACTCATTAGCACCACAGAAAAACACTCCAGTTCAGGGAAAAACTATTAACAACTAAGTAGACGCAAGGAGTTTCTTCCACTGGTGGCTTTGTATGGTTTATATTTAGTCTTTTAGCTAGTGCTTTGACAGGTTTGATCTGTATTTTAAGAAGACATTGGCATTTTGTGGCTAAAGGTTAGTTCACTGCATGGCTGTAATTTCATATATCCCTCCATTGTCAGACTTCCTTGTGGGATGTTTATTTCCCGCTTCTGGAGTGCTATGTCACCTTTTAAGGAAGAAGTGCTAGGCAGAAACTGCTGATAAAGACTCTAGGTGATGTATTTGACATTTTAGTGTATAGATATTGAGTGCATATTTGTTAATAGTACCAGATACAAGTCATCAGACAAGAAAATCATATCAGTGACACTTCAGGGTGGTAGTTATAACAGAAATAAAAAGATTTTGTGGCACCCCGTGCACAGAACTGGGAATCATAGCCATAAGCTAATTCCAGAATCTATGACTCTTTCCAGGTGTCCAAAGCATGAGAGAGTCAGTGGAGATGAGCATCATAAAGCAAGAGAAAAACAGCCAAATTCAGCTCTTCTGTATACTCTAATTCAATTTCACTCACTCCAAGGGAAATATTCTTGTCAGTATTATTAGTAGCAATATTTGACTCAAATTTCAGAAAATAGGATTGATCTTTTGCACAGTAAATATTCAGTTTTCTGTTTACCTTCTTCATGTTAATGTTTTAAAGTTTATGCTGCAGTAAATAATATAATAGTACATTTTTATTAGATTGAGTAGACACTTTTATGTTCAATTATTAGCTGTTCAGACATTGCTAAATGGGCTGTTCGCAGAGATGCTGATCTTTGGATATCCCTTTTCTCTCCAAATGCACATTCCAAAACACAGACTGTTTCCCTTATTTAAATATTTTTCAGTCTTCTAACTTTTTTTTCCATTAAAACTAAACATCATATTTTATTTGTATCTGCAGTTTTTTGCTGTTTGTTTTTGTTGGGAATGGTATGTATGCATATTTTGTTAATGTTCTGAAGCAGTGTTCTTTGTGATTCCATATGATCCTTTCTCCCTCCCCTCAGGACAAGATACATGAGTAAGTGCAAAGTAAAATGTTTTATGTGATAGTAGAGAACTAGCACAAAGCCTTTCAGAAACTCTTGGCAGGACCCTGAAATGATCACCGCAGATGAATGGCTGATTGCATAGCTGAATCAATCTGTGATTACATTAAAATATGAGGGCCAGTTTCTGCAACCCCATATTCATGCAGGCAATCCTAATAGAGCCAAAGTTAAGAATGAGAAGAAAGCTGAATTCAAACACATAAAATATCCCAAAGAATGAAGGGGTTAATGCCTTAAAGTCTGCCTTTCCCCACCAATTTCCATTAGCTGCATACAATGTGAAATTAAGAGAATTAATTTAATATTTGCTAATGGCTTAAGCAAAATCAACCTCTCTAAAGCCCAGTATCAAAAAAGCCTTTAGGCATTTGCTGACTCATTCTGCAATTCAGAATATATATTTCTTACAACAATCTGTTTAAGAAGATAGCGAAAAGTTCCTTAACCACAAATGGATAATTTGTGGCCCACACATCTGAAGCTTTTACCTAAAAAATCAGTGTATTCTGGTTTTATATTTTGAATATCATAAACAGTGTAATTGCAATTAGCTCATGTTTCCATTGTTATCCCTAGCCCAGCTTAAAACTATGGAAACATAACAGAATCTGTTCATAAGGCAAAGGAATACATGATAAAAATGTAGGCATAATAAAACATAGTGGGTTGGGTAACACAGCTCCAGCATTGCTTGCTCTGTGATTCTGAAAAGCATTTAAGTATCTGTGCTTCATTTTAAACTATGTTTTTAATAAACCTTCTCTTTATGTAAAGTGTGCAAGCTTATGCTCAGCTTGAAATCTGTGGTCACATTGTACTGATGTTAATTGAAAAGGTGCATCCAAACTGATCAGGATGACACAAGTATGGGCTGATGCAAAGCCCACTGTTACCCAAGGAGGTGTATCAGTCACTTATTTAGAACTACAAATTATTTGTTATAATGGGATCATTTATTTGTTCATTCCACAATGCTCCAATGTACCCCTCACAAGGATGGATCAGTGTTCAGGTAAATGATATACAGGGGATGCATTTTCAGCCCTAGCCAACTTGAGATTTTGCACAGTGACTGGAAAAAATTTTGAAGTACATTCCAGCATGTCTTTTCTCTCCCTCTCCTAGTCCTACAGTACAGGAACTCTCTTTTATTTACAGGTTCTCTGTGTTTTGGGAGACTGACTCCAGGCACCCCTGATTGCTGCCACCAACAATCTCTGCATGCAGAACTATAGGAGCAATGTCAAGAGTGTTCATGGGGCTCATGAAAGGTACTGAATATTCAGGAGATGTAACGAAGGTGTAGGAAAAGCAAGTCAATTTAAATTTTCTGCTTCTTTTTATCGATCGACTGTGTATATGTAAGTATGGAAAGATTCTGTTTCAGATGTTAAAGATGTAATTTCAGTAATCTGGCACATAACAGAGCTATCATGAGTGCAGAAGAGTACAGCCCTCAGTCTTTCCAGTGTCCTTTCTTTTTAAAAATGGATGAGAAAAGGTTTATACTAGACATTGGCCTCAGGGTATAAGGGGAATGTCTGTATTTAGAGATTCGTACAATAAATGTACCTGGGGCTGTATGCAGTCTCAGTATTGGTCCTGCTGACTCTAAGATGGAAGTTATAAAGCTTCCAGTCTGCGTATCAAAGAGGCTTTGAAACAGACTTTTGAATATGTCTGTAATGAAGCCTTTTTGCTGAATATGGGGGGAATGACAGGAGATTCAGGGTTACGGGTCTATGGCATAGATGACATTTTTTTGGAGCAAAGTACTAGGAGTTAAAGAGCAGTGGTACATTTAAAGTAGTTTCATGCTGGAATGTTGCAAATCTTGATGTTTGTCTCAAGGTCTGGCACACAGAGACAGACATGAGATTCATAGACTGATTTGAGCAGTGAAGAAGCCTGTCTGGGGTTTGGCAGCCTCAGGACTGGGTTTATGTGCTATTTTGCATTTCTATTCAAATATATTCTCCTAAGGCTTTAGGCATTCCTGAAAAGCTACAGCGAAAGGGACAGTGTATTTTCCATAGGTTGCATGGATCTATGGGAGAACAGTCTAGGCAGCCTGTTCACTGTGGAGGAAACTCTGTCATGAGGGGTGAGAGAGAGAGCTGAGTTGGGAAAATGTCACAGAAAAGTCTGCTTCTTAGGCTTGTGTAATTTTCAATCATTGAACAGTGGTAGAGGGGTGTTTAAGCAAGGGTGACTTAGTGCTGTGTTTTATCAAATCTAGTAATCTTGTCCTAGGAAATTCATTCAGATGTTAATAAAAATGGAAAACTGAAATCGTGGCATTTGCAGGATAGTGGAGAGACTTTGTCTTCCTTCCTGCAATTTACCTTCCTTCATTGCTGAGGCCCAAATAGCAATGTGGGTAAGTGGCTATTATCACAGGACCTGCCTTTATATGCCTTGTGCAATGGTAGGAGGAAAATTAATACTGAGGCTGCACCCTGATGAAAGCCATTGGAACAATAGCCATTTTTGTGAAGTGCTTCATCCTAAACTGATTTTCACTAAATGTTTACAATCATACATCTCTGTTTCTGTGTGAGAGACATTCTTGTTTACTGTGAAATTTCATTAGCTCCCACAATTTGAAACACCACAAGTCAACCTGTGCTCTGATGCACAAAAGCTGATGGATTCTCAGTAGAGTGGGATTGTACTTCACCTCTCACTCAGTCCCCCCTCCAAAAAAGCCCCCAAACTGCTCAGGTTTCTGGAGTTCATAATGTTTCTTCTTTGATTTCTGATTGGGAATAAAAAAAGAAAAAAAGAAAGAAAAGAAAGAATGTGCAGTTGAAAGAAAATCATGCTGAAAAATCACACTGAAAAGAGAGGGGTGGAGGAAATATGCTCCTCAAATGTTTGAAGGATAGAAATTACCTTCTTCTTCTCAGCTGTGTGCAATAAGTTTAGACGGGGCATTACTTATCCAAATTAAATTGCCTCTTCCTCTTATCTAACAGAAAGACCACTGTCAAACTCTTAATTAGTGTCTCATTTTTGTGTATAGATGCAAGATTGGATGCTTAACTAGGCCAATAATTATTCATGCATTATTGTGATCTTTTTGGAGAATAATGGTGACTTTTTAGCTTATTAAATGTATAAGTATTGCCACTGACAATTAGCAACATTTTCTTTTCCAATGTGCATCACTGGTCTTGTAGAAAAAAATAGCCTGTTTGCAATGATGGAATTCAGTGGAGTTCACATCTCTTCACATAGCATGAGTTAGGACTTGACCTTGCTCAGATAAAAGTCCCGGAGTATTTTAGCCTTGGATACTCGATCATATTCTGCATTTCTAAGAAGCTACTATTCATAATTTCCTGCTTATTTAATGCCTTTCTGTTGTCTTTGCAACAGGAAAATTGCATTCCTTTGTGTCATTGTTCCAAAAACCTTTAACTCTCCTTTTTCACAACCAATTCTTTGTGCCTTTTGCTGTGGAAATTCAAATAGCAAGCTCTGGATTCCACAGCCGAAATTCTCTGCGAGGAGACTTACTTTTAAAGATAAGAGTCTGATGTATATTTTCCATTTCACTTTAGATATTTGAATGACAAAATACTTCACCAAACTTGATGATAAAATACTTATTCCTGCTAAATGCTTTGGAAGTACTTTTCTAGCCTGATCTCTTCTTTTTTATTACTCTGTGTAACTGCGTGGCACATAATTTTTTATGTGTGTATGTCCATATATATAGGTAGGTATCCATCTATATGTGCTCCCTATATATAAAATTTATGCACACATATTCTTTAATATAGCATTAAATACAGAATTTTATGTTATACAACATTATGGCTTCACTATTATTCACTTGGAAGTTAAAAATTTCAGATGAGATACATCATTTAATCATAACTCTGGTACTACCTATTTTACAGTCTTTAACTGGATGAGGACACAAATAATACATCCATGTGCAGCCTTATCTGTATGCTTAGATGCTGAAGTATTTTAAAAATAGACAGTTCTCTACTCCTTCTCCCAGAAGCTTAATCTTATGTTGTTTGAAGTCAGTGAAACCATTCTTACTGACTTTTGTGCTGCAAAAGTGTGTACAAACTTGAATATTGTACTTCAAACTTCAACCTGTTTCATGGTTAGCTTTTGCATGAGTTCTATTTTGAACCATTATTTATGTTTTTATAATTAAAAATTATTTATGAAAAACATTTACCAGGACTATCCTATTCAGATTGGATTTTCATATTGTATTCCACTACATCACAAGGCAAATCTATAGTGCATCAAAATGGAGTGTTAAAATACAAGTCTGTGTTTGAAACTACCCAGATAAAAGAAATAGTTTGGACTCTTAGAAAAGCACTAATAATAAATTCTGGATAAATTTTCAGATTTGGATGGCCGATTTGAATGAAGTATAGAGGACTATCTAGATCTTCCCTAACCAAGTTACAAAATAGATGTAAAGAAATAAACCAAAAGACAATGATCGGGAAGAGCAATTAAAAGCTAAATAGTTCCCTATTGTATTAGAGTGGCAATAATATTATTCTGCCTTGATTTACTTCACTTAAATTGGGAATATCCTATCTGTTTCTGATGTTTACATAGCATTTCACAGATAATTAGGATTGTCTACATGCTAAGTATTTCTGCCCTACATGGTATTTTAATGGCAAAATCCTGATCTGCATATCAAAGCATTGGAAGAGTAGTTCTGTATACTTCATCTGTGGCAAGAAGGGGTATTTTCTTCCTTTTCCACTACCCAATTGTTTTCTTTTTCTTGGAGTGTGTGAACTTAGAAGATCTGGTATCTGCAGCCATAATGGTCTGCTCTGATCTCCATATGCATAGATTGTCCAAAATAAAATAAAATAAAATAAAATAAAATAAAATCATGTTTCTAAATTTAAGAGCTGAAATACTAAATAATACATATATAACCACTGGACTGCATTTCCCTCTTTTTTTTTTCTTCGTTTTTGCCATAAGGGTGATATATAAAGTAAGAGATAGCCTTCTTTAAAAGGAAGATACCTCCCTTTTAACTCTTTCTCCCTTGTCCATGACTGACTGGGCCATCTGGAAGGCATTGTGCCTTAGGAGATTATTCAAAAGACTTGGCTGGAAGCACACATCCCTATCACCATGCTGAGCTCAAGTTAATGTATGCTGCCTCTTGGTAAACCTTGCTAATTTGGGTTCAGCACCATGCTAGCTCTAATTAAATGACTTCTAGTTCAGAGCTGGCTCTTGGCTTGTATCACCATTCATGGGAAGAGTGAAATTTCTCTGCTGACAGTTATGGGACAAAATTCCTCAGTTACCACTGATGTTCTTTACTGAGTTGATATAACTTGTCACTATGATATAACTTGTCACTATGACTAGAATGATTTGAATTACTAGAATCAGTGGGAATGTTTTATTAGCATTTGCCATGAGATGTTGGGGAAAAAATACATTGAAACATTGCATCCTTCAGTCAGAAACATAAAGTGAAATACCATAGCAGCTGCATTTTTTACTACTACAGTAACAAAAAATTTGATGAATTTTGAGAAAAACAGTCAAAAGTGTCATAAAGCTAATGAAAAATATGTCTTGATTTGGAGTGATGTCATATAATATTTTCCTTTGCTTCTTGTAGCTATAATTTCTATTCTGTTTCAAAATAGTGATGAGAATCAGCTTATCATAAATTTCTTGTGAAATTTGGGAAAGTGCAAAAATTCTGGGCAAGTATAAAAATGCTAAATGTAAGATTAGTTAATCAATTTAAGGTAGCAGAAAAGCTAAATTGCACCATACAATTGAAATACTAATTTTTTGACATTTTCAGAATATATTTTTCAAGTGCAACTACTTTACCACTAAACAATGACCATGAAATGGAGATGAATTTCATATTCATTGACCACTGTTGCAAATTATTTTAATTACTTCTTCAAAGGCTAATTGACACAATCAGTAGAGGTTAACAGATAATTTTTTGCCAATGTATCCATTCTTGAAATATCACTATAATTTTTTTCTACAGATATATAGACAATTATATTAAATGTAAGTGTTTTCTAGGAGAATTTGTGACCTCATGATTCACGAGTTAATTAATGTATTTGTTATGCCTACAAAAGCTAAAGTGACTATCAGTGCAACATTTCAAATACTGTCATGTGAAGTGTTTTAAAAAAAAATGTGTTGTAGCATAGGACTATATTTATGTAATGAGAAAGCGTAATGTGCTCAGTAAGTATTGAAGTTCTTGGCCTCCTGCTGAGCATTTGATATTGAAGTGTACCTAGTTACTTACTTTGAAATTGATGCCCCTTTTCTTTCTGGGCTGAATTTGCACCCTTGCTATAGCAATTTCACTTTGCATCTCTGCACATAATTATTACGAAAACGATTCAACAGGGAACCAATGTAGAGGGATATAGAAAGAGTTCTGCCTGAACAGCAGGCAGTGTTGTATTATTTTAATGAAACCAGAAAGCCTGAGGAGCGAAAACAATAAACATTGCAAAAATGCCCAAAACAGAATTTCAGACAGTTGTTTTCTGGTCTTTTTCTACCCTCATAACCTTTGGAGCTAAATTCTGTTATGAATGTAAAAGAGAACAGATCTTTGGACTTCGTGGTTTCCTACATTGCAGAGAAAGGAATTCTGTATTAAACATCCATCACCTGAAACTTCCAAGCACTTATGTGCTGATACGGATAACTGAGTAAGGAAATGCAGCAAGGGGGCAAGAAAGGTTTATGTCACCCTGACCCTAAACTCAATATCAGTTCCTTCTGATATATTAGCTCTTCTGGACTGTGGAAGGCAACTGGATCTTTTTATTCTGCACTGACTCATTGTTTTAAGTAGCTGAACATTTGTAATGTTCGTGTATATCTAGAATAATGTTAGTTCTGAAATGTGCCCAAAACATGATTGTTTTGCCATGTGATGAGGAGCATCTCAAGGAGACATTCTCAAGATGAATAAATTCTTAGCCCCTTGAAAAGGACTGTAATATAAGCAGTTTGAAGACATACTAATTTAGCAACACCCTTAGTTTAGAGAGGATAGTAGTGCTCCCACGGAGGACATTTCATTTTGCTGTCATCCTAAGAGCAGTCTGCTTAGACTGTGTCCACAGGAGAGTCAGATCCTTGTCAGAGTTCTCCGGAGGGAGTCATTGACATGAAGCAAGTTCTTTCAATTGAGTTAAAAGCAGAGTATTTCTCATTAATGACATTTTGGCTTCTTTGAAGCCAACAGGAGTTCTGCTGTTACCTTGCGGTGTAGATGGTGTTCAAGCCCTGAATCTGAAGCAAGCTAAGTGTTTGAGTTCAGAAAGCAGTATGAGAACTGACTATTTAATAAAAATTACTGAGCACATGGGAGTAGTCTGGGTTGTTGGTAGAGAGGTTTTTTTGATGCACATAGGAAGTTACCCGGCTTTCAGCTGAAACTAGCTACTGAATTTTTCTTTTGTGTAATAGCAGTTCTGTCATAGTGTCCTTATGACGGTACACTCAGTATAACAGCAATAAATGTGTACACAGAGGCCCAGCTACTCAGGCATTGTGGATCCATCGACTTCAAGATGCACTGAAAAATCAAAACAAAAGCATGCACAGAGGAGTCTTTAAACTTGCTCTATAATTAACTTAAAAACAAAGTGTCTGTACCATGCTCATGCTATATGGTGTGATGTAAACTGACATATAACCATTGATGTGGCGGACTTGCAACAGATACCAACATGAGAATCTCATGTGTTGGGCTAAACATTACTGAGTGTAGTGAAGCCAGAGCCTTTTCAATTCTCAGCAGCTCACTTTCTTAGGACACATCACCCATTGCCAAGGCAATGGTGAAAGATTTTCATATAAAGTCAGTTTGTTTTAAAAAAAAATGTAAGTCTCTCTCTCCAATAACTTTAGAGATTCAGTTTCCTACACATATCTGCCTGGAATGCATCTTCTTTAGACATTAACACTATCAATATTCTTGTACAAAATATGTTTCCAGTTTCTTTTCACTAAACACCAGAAGTGTTTCAATCAGCTTTCTACAGAAAAATGCTATGAGCTATATTAATTTCAGATGTTGTACTCCAGCAGCTACATCTGTGATGTTTGCTGCCAGTGACTGAGTGAGCTGTTTCACTCACTGGTTGTTGGTCTTTATTTTGTCTTCTGACTCATAAGGAACTTTTGCTATGTTTGTTTTCAAATAGAAGTTCTCCTTTTTCCCTTCTTTTCCATTGCCATTTCTATACACTTTCTGCTGATTTGCTGCTCTTGGATAATTTTCCTTCTGCAGGAATACAGGGGTTTATATTCCTGACTTGTTTTTTCCAAGTTTCAACCACTGTCTTCACTGCCCCTCACTTTGTTGAATTCATTTACATCTCTGTAAGGAGTGGGAGAAAAATAGCACCCTTCAGTGCTCCATTTGCTCATCTCATTGCAGAGGTGTAAATGACAAGATATGAGATTGTCAGGAATTAGATCTGGCTCAAGTACTCAGGCACTGAGTTACGCTTGCAATTTGAGGTTCAGAAAACATTGGGAACTGTCAATTTTCATGTTCTGCAGTAGTATAGAATAGCATAAAATCTTACTTTGATCCACAGTCACTAAATATTTGTGTGCTGTAGCCAGCTCTAAACAAACCTGAATTTAGATGCAAGTTTATAAGCCCCACATGGCCAATATTGTCTTTGAGATACCAGGTATTGCTGCAAAACAATTTATAGTACTCTGTGAACATTCTTTTGCTTGTAAATGATTCAGTCTTCTGTAGGTTCTCAGGCACAGGTTAGTATTCTTGGTACAAAATAGTTTTCACTTCAGCTAACATTAATTTGCTCACCTACCACTTTCTGAGCTATACAAATAACACCCTGATGTACTGGGGAAAGTGGGAGGTTGTCTACTATGTTGGCTTAGAAACTGAGATCCCTCAGAAGGTGCTTTTAGTGCAGCTGAGGTTTGTGTGGCCATGGAGGATTGGAACCTTGGAGACCTGATGGACAGCATTACAAACACCCAAACATTTTCCTGGCAAAATATCCTACTTGTGTATCATCCCTACATGTGTGTCTGGTTTGAGTTAATTAGTTATTTTGAGGTAATTTATTATACTATCCATTTATCTATTCTTCCATTCACAAACCTAGTGCATTTCATATTTTTTATTTAATACTAGTTTTTAGGAAGGTTATTGCACTGAATAACATAATAACTGTCAGAATGTTTTAGCCATGCACTTCTCAGAATAAGCCTGTGCAGTGGCCTGAATGACATGCAATGTTTTAAAATAAAATTGTCTTCCTTCTGTCTTGGGAAACACATTCAGATCTGGGTCCTATGGAATTCACAAAGTCACAGGAGGGTTGAGGGTGGAAGTGACCTCTGGAAGTCATCCCTGCTGTAGCAAGGCCACCCTTCAAAGGAGGAAGACTCAGCCACCTCTCTGGGCAACCTGTGCCAGTGCTTGGTCAGCCTCATGGGAATTAAAGTGTTTCCTGATGTTCAGAGGGAGCCTCCTGTGTTTCAGATTGCATGTTGCCTCTGGTCTTGTCTCAGGGCACCACAGAAAATAGCCTGGCTCTGTTCTCTTTGCATCTGCCCTTCAGGCATTTGTACATACTGGAGAGATTGCCCACAAGCCTTTTCTTCTCTGGGCTGAACACTTCAGCTCTCTCAGCCTTTCCTCCTAGGGGAAGTGCTCCAGGTCCTTCATCATGTTCATGACCCTTTGCTGGACTGTTTCAAATAGCTCCAAACTCACAGTTACCCAAATTTAGCCCTGTAGCTTTTTTGCTTGTTTATTTGTTTTAATCATTCCAGCTATTTCAGGAACTCTTACAGTAGGAAAGTAATGAGCAAATAAGAATATCTAATTTAGTCTCAATTTCTTTTTTTCCTGCTAGATATGCTTAAGAGGCTGTGGTCTTTATGTAAGTCATCTTTGAAATGAACAATGGGACAATTTAAATTGGAGATTAATGAGTGTGAGGGGCTTTGGTAATATGGCAGTAAGTAGCATAAAAATGTTATAAATACCTGAAAATTCAGCACAGAGAGGTATGGGCAAAATTCCAAATGGTCGTCACTCTTGTAAGATGGAAAATAAAACCCTTAATGGGCAAAACCTCTGCCTGTTATTGGTAAGAAGCACTAAAAGTAGCCATTCTTAGGAGCACTTGTGGTTGACTAGCACTTGTTACGCTACAGGAGAAGAGTGTGTAGTAGTCCTGAGGAAGAGGTTTTTCTTTGTCATATCAGCACTTTTAAGTAGAGCTCAAATGCTTTATGCTTCCAGGCCTGGTTACATTAGACGATATATTGAGCATAGTGCAGAAAGTTATTTTTTTAATAAAAGTAAGTGATGTGCTAGGAATTAATGATGTGATTTGTGAAATTTTGCTTCTCTTGCTTTTAGAAACTACAGGCACATTTCATTTTTGCCTGTGTTTCTTGTTGAGGTTGCTGTAAAGTCAGATATTTTCACGGAAGTCACACAGGCCAGGGTGTACAATAGCAATTAAATATCAAGTGTGAATACGACTGATTAATTGGTACCATAAAGAAACATATGTTTTGGCTCTTTTCTGGAGCCAATTACCACATGCTGGTGTTATAAGGAAGAATGAGAAGCTACCTCATGCTGAAAAAGGAGTTCATTACAAAACAACATGACAAAGAAGAAAGCAAGTATGTGCTGACCAAGCCAACTAGTACAGAACAAGGGAAAAACCTATTGAGAAAACTTACACATTGGAAAGAGAGTCTTGGCTCCCTTTCATACACAATGCTTAAACACATTGCAAGGTTGAATATGGTCCATGGCTGAAAAAAATCACAAAACTTATTTGTTATGACTCCACAACATCAACACTGAAATGGAGGTGAATTTTGATACTTCCATCTTTTTTTTTTCTGCTTGGTTTGAGTACATATTTGCAAATTTACAGTGTCTTTTTGATTCATTCTGTGCTTTAATCCTGAACTGTAGTTCCCCTGATTGTTGTACTGGACTCAAAGCAGCTCATTCCTATGGACACTGAATCTGAGCAAAACCAAGCAAATAGTTTGCTTTAACATCAGTGTAAAGAACATGCTTTGGCCAGGCTGCTGCTGAAGAGTCAGTAAGGACACAAATCCAGGCTCACCAGCTAAGCTAATGGCTGGAGTTTGCCCCCTGCTGCATTTCCCAAAGGCAACAGACCACTCAGTTCCTCCTCACTTTTAGAAGCTGTGGAGATGCCCCTTCCCCAGTCTTCATTCTGTTGTGATTTCTTTATCCTCAGAAGAACCTTGAAAGATACTTCTTCAAATGATGTACTAGGCTTTAAGGTACAGTTGCAGAAGTCAGGTACAATTATATGACTGAGTTATATCAGCAGCATTAAAAATAGCGTGGTTTCAATCACTGAGAACACGGACAGGATTCAGCTGCATCTTGGCAATCAAATGTTGGCAGAAACTGTGTACCACATTCATTGAGTATTTGCACAAGCAGGGATTACATCAGTGACAATAGTACCAATTTGTATGTTAAATACAGGAATGCCATCTAGCAAAATGACAGTGTGTCTGGTAATGCCTTCTATATCTGTGGTTTGCTTCTGACTTAGCTTGGGTATTATTTTACCCAACTTCTGACATGATGATGTGGCAAGTACAAGTATGTTTAAAATGAAAGTCTTCAGAATTCTTGGTACTTCCATTGCCACCTTGCATAAATACACTTCACCAAATACATTGCTACTCTATGATACTTCTATCAGACTTAACTGAACAGGATTTAAAAACCTTTAACACAGTTTTAAGGTGAGAATATTTGTGAATACAAATCCATAGTTTGCTATGTTAACATAATTCAGTTTGCTAGTTAACATAATTCAGGTGCACATTTTTTCAGTGAGGACGGTTCACTCATTCATGAGAAATGTAACACAGATGAAAAACTCATCTAGGTTCATGTTTTATATATTTGACAGTGTAAACTTGTTGCTGCCAAGAAAAAAATCCTTTGCCTTTGGTCGGATCATTTTATTGACACTCTTGTCAGGAGAGGGTTTTATAGTCTTTTTATTATTTTACCTGCTTGTGGACCTTGCCTCCCCTTGTTAGGTCCATGAAAGTATCTTAACACTATATTCCTATCCTTCCTGCTTTGCAGCTGAACATCCTGTTTAGTCATTTTGTTTCTCATCTTGCCAATTGTTGTGTCCTCTGGCTTTTCTGCTTCCAACTTGTGGCTCGTGAAGACTTATGCTTTAAATCTGAGCACTCCTGACTCCCCTCCAACTCCTCCATGAGAATCTGTGCATCTGGAGGCAGGCCTGCTGAAGCTATAGATCTCCAGGTATCACTCTTCTGTATTGGCAGTTGTCTTCACATTGCTCATTGTAGCTACACTGCTTATAACTTGAAGGTGACAGTGCCTCATTTGTCCTAGCTGAAGAGGATAGCAAATTAACTATGGCAAAACCAGCCTATGCAAAGAAGGAAAAAAGGACTGGACAGTAGCATCTGTAAGTGACACTTTCTTCACTTTCTGGGTTTGTTGAAGTTGACTCACGCTTATGTTAGCGTGACACCCAAGATAAGCCCAGCCCACTGCAGCATTCAGCTGGTGACCAACTCTCTCCAGCAAATGAATCTTCCATCTATCTGGTGGTGGCCACTCATCTCTGAAGGAGTTCTCTCTTTGGATCTGCCCTAGAAGCAGCACAGAGCCTGCCTTCTGTTCCCATTTCTGTTTTAAGGATATCCAGTGATTCCTGTGAGCATGGGTCATGGGGGATGGCTTCACTGCTGCTCTGCCAGCAATGATCAGCCTAGCTGTGCTGCTGGGCATGCTTCAGTCTGAACAAGATGATATTGGTAGGGTCAATATTCACCTGAAAATCTGTTCTAAAGGTCCTGTTTTGAGACACTTCTTAAAATCATCTTCAGCTGTCCAAGCTCTCTGACATACGTATCTGCCTGCACTCTATCTTGCTAGGTCTGTAACCAAAGGTATATAACAAATGGGTAAACACTTTATCACATCCTTAGCAAACTGTACAAAAGAAAAATCACAATCATGTTCAAAACTAATTTAGTAAAAAATCATCAAATAAAATTATTTCCTGTAATTGTGTCTCCAGGATTTTTATTTATCACCAGGCAGTATTATTTAATGTGCTCAGAAATGAAGAATTGATATTCCAGTAGCACAATATATCAAAGCAACATCAAAGCCAGTTATAGCCTATGTGGCTAAGTTGCACATGAGGTTTAAGAAAATATTCTATTTAAACACACTTAGTAGTGACTTTTTTTAATGTTAAGCATTATCAGGGATAACAATATTTCATTGGAGGCAGATGACTATCCAGAAACATAATTAATCATGATTATTTATGTCATACCTAATTATCAGGAAATGGCCCCAGGGATACACTTCAGTTATATTTCAGAAACTTCAGACTATAATTACTTTGCTTTGTATTAAATATTCTTTCCATACTCTCAAAGAAGTTTAGAATGTATTTATAAGAAATAAGGTCAAAGGGAGAGAAATAAGTAATGCATGTTCAAATAATGAAAATACATACATTTGGAGAAGTGGTAAGTTATTACTAAGAATTTTAATTTCATCCTCATAATTAGGTAAAAGAAATTACTTTCTATGGTAGTTTTTAATATCTAAGCACACTAAGAAAACAGCAAAGACCGTAAAACATGGGCCTTTTAAAATTCTGTTAATGTAGTGCAAAGTGGATTAAAAGCTGGAAAAAATACAGTTCTACCTAAGGGTCTGAATTATCAAAGATTTTTCATTCGTAAATTTTGAAAGTTATTTTTCAGTGAGGACCTTTTATATTCTAAGAGTTTCATAGCTTCTAGTGTTGCAGTAAAAAATACTTGGATGCATTTCTAGCTTATTATTTGTAACCCATTGTGTTTAATTAAAGCATTTAATAGGAGCTGTAAAATTAGGTAGGCAACGTACATGAGTATGTATGTGTATAATTTACATTCCTGGTTGTTAAAAATATTGAATACCTCTAAAAAAAATGAAAAGATCATGCTGAATATAAGACCTCAAAACATGCACACACTTGTGGACCTAAGCTATAATTTTATTGAAGGGCATACCACACAACAAAGTCATTCCTGTATAAATGAAAATCTGGGCATTTATTTTTCCAAATAAAGGTTTTTTCTTCTTGTTTTTTCTTTTTGTTGATAAAAAAGACAAATACATATTTTCACCACCGCTATAACCCGAGGCTGTTTTTGGGAACACCGGTCTTGCGTAACTGATTTGCAGAACTATGCTGGAATGCAGGTCATTATATGGTCTGGGAAAGTAGGCTGGAGAGGTGGGCTGAAGCTTTTTTTTTTTAGTTTGGTTCATGCTTAGGAAAGTTGTGCATGATCAGGCCCAAAATTCAAAGAATATTTAGTTATTTTCTGAGCTGAGAGAAAATTATCTTAGAGGTACTCATGCAGTACTTCCGTATACACTCATTGCTGTGTGCTTTATGTTAACTTGAAATTGGAATCTGCTGACCTCAGTGCATGTGCTTACAGGTACGTGAATGGTTGAGGAGGGTTTCTACAGGGACCAGAAGTCTCTGTAGACTCTGATTGAGCAGATTTCTGCTGGCTTCAGTGAACTGCCCTGGGAAGAAATCCTTAGTCATGCAGTGAGAGCTGAATCGCCTTTTGGTTTTGACAAGAGTGCATTAGGATCTGGGTAGTTTCACTCTTTAGGCATAATCTTATACAGATTCCATTGACTTAGGAATAATATTTCACTAAAGCTCTTGTTATGACTTGCCCATGATACAGTCAGGCAAAAGTGAACTGCCTTGCCCGCCACATTGTTGCTGTGTTTAGTGCCCAGGCCCTGGTTTCAATGGCTGTGTATTTTGTGATACAGTTTTGAAACCTCTACAGGATTTGTCCTTACAAAACTCTTGTTAAAGTGAAATTAGAAGATTATTATCTTTGAAAAATTATTAAACCTACTTAAATTAGAAGATTATTCTCTTTGAAAAATTATTAAACTTACTTAAATATTAAAGAAAAAATAATAGGGAAGGTATAATTTTAAAATGCGAGAAAAGATTGCCTCGTGTTAGGTTTAAAGTCAACAAACCTCTCTTAATATTAGGGCAGACATACATGAATTGTTTGCTAGTATTTAATGTAAAGACAATCCTCTGATAGAGTCCATTACAATTTCATGACAGTGACATATTTATCTAAACCAGTGATGAAAAACATGTAGATTTCGAACTGCCACCCTATGCTTCTGTGCATAACCATATGCAAAACTGAATGTTACTTGGGGAAATATTTCCTTAACAAATGCCTGGGGTTTTTTTTCTTCCTGCTATCCCAAAAGGCATTTATCTTTGTTCTTCTCTGCTTGCTTCTTAGGCTTAGCTGGACATTCTAATTTTTTTTCGCCCATTAATTTAAACATCATTTGAACAGAAGGCAAAGTTTTTTGGGTAATTGAGCATTCGGTTAATTAAACCAACAAATTTTGAAAGCTGCTGTTATGAATTGACCATTTTCACTTGGCATTTCCCCTCTCTATTTTTATCCACTTCCCTGAGATTTCTGAGCATTAGAGTCTAAGTGGTGCACTGCTTGCTGCTGCTGATGGACAGGAGCAGCATTCCCTTAATAAAGCACTAAGGTGGAAACAGTGATCTGGTGACTTTTTAGAGAATATTAAATGTTTCACTTTAATTTTTTTTCTCCCAACCTACCAGCCCCAAAGGCAACCTCCATGTAAGATGCAGTGAAGCTTATATATCTGATGTTGATTCAGCTTACACTGAGGTGTACTGAGGCATCTCCCTGAGCAAAATTTACTGAGGCATGGTGGTTGAGGTGAGAAGCTATCCATCTACAAAAGACTTAGGAGAGTTCAGCTACCAGCAACACAAAGGAAATGAGAAAATAAAAATAAAAAAGGAAGATAATTCAAATAAACACAAAGTGCTCTTCATATAAGCTAAAAATGCCATTTTTTCCAGAAGGAGCAGTTTTATGCCTGAGTCTAGCGCTCTCCTCTTCTCCCAGTGGCTGATTTGTTCCATGAGTTCTCTTTAAACTCCTGGGTCAAACTGCAGAATCAACTTCAACCAGGTATCCTTTTCCCCAGGTTTCCTTTCCTATGCACCTTCCACTGGTGTGACGTGCGCCATACCCATAAGCAATCTGCAGCTCAGTTCTAGTTGGTGAGAAATGATGAGCAGGACACCTGTAAGGAAAAGGCATCTGTATAGCTGAGAAGAGCAAGTTGGAGGCCTGAATTTCCTATAACTGTGATTTAGCACACAGAAACATTGGAAATGTCAGGGCTACCTTTTCCAGGGATACTGTGGAAGAAGAGGGATTGTTATTTTGTGTATGGTGCACACGAAACAACCCACAATAGAAATTTTTGACAGGGTAGACACAGAATTCTTTAATTATCCCTCTTCTGCAAAAATAAAACCTCAATATTGTTATGGTGGTGCTAGTAGGAGCCTGTGGCACATCCTAAAGTGTGAACAAATGCACTCTGATTTCCACAAAAATTTTTAAAACGAAACAGGTAATTTTTTGTCAAGAAGCTTCATTTGCCTATATTTGTCTATATGTGTTTGCTTGTATTTGCCTATATTGCATGTATTATGAAAGCTCTGTCAACTTCTGCATTTCAAGAAGAAATTATCTTTTGATCATTCATTCTTGTCAGTGCTTTAATTCTTTGTTCATTTATTATTTTGGATCTTTTCTATCTTCCAAGTTTGGGTTTCTTTTCTACAGAAAGAGAGACTTGGCTTATGGAACTTATCCTGTGTTATTTGTCCCTGATGTAAACCCTGCTCTATAACTTCAGTGAGAAATTCACTTAAAGCATAAGATAGTAAAATAATCTCATTTCATCTAAGAACTGTGACCTCAGTATTGTTTTTGTTGTTTCCCACTTTATTATTTCAAGTTTTCCCAGATGGAAACCCAGCTTTTATCAGACGCTTCTCTCCTGCAGTTTTATGAACCCACAGGAGGACAGAGGAATTATTTTAAAGATGCCATCTATTTGTACTGTTTGTACCAAGTTACATATTTTTTACATTGTTATTAGCCATTGTGGATAATCACCTAGTAATTGACTATTAAGAGCATGTACAGGTTTTCTGTTGTATATCTACATTCTCTAAAGAAGGGAAATAGGGAAGACTATATAAATACCATTTTTCAATTATTCTACATAGTCTCAAATACTTTCAGGATAATCTTATGGAATTAATTATTTTCTGATAATAGCCTTGGTGTGTTTTTACATTAGTCCACAGTAAGGACCTTCAATCCAGATTTATTGCAGTTACCTTTGGTATTTGGGTCATATGGATTCTCCCTGCATTATACTTAGAGAAACAGTGAAATCCAGAAGGTTATACAGCTCCTCTGCCTTAGAAATTATGACCACAGGCCTATAGTTAAAGGGCTTGAATGCCTTCATGGTCCCTTAATGTCAGTGTATCCAGATATTTTTACAGCTTTTCTGCAAGAGAATGGTCTACATTTCTTTGAAAAAATAAAGCTTAAATGCCTCTACATGAATTTTCTCTAAGTGTGTAGAAGTCCTCTTATCTTGTAGGTTTTCTGTGTAATTTTAAGGACTTTTATGTAAGGATATTGATGTATTTTCATACTTGAACATTTTTCAACTTATCTGCTCAACACTCCCCTACTTATCTGATCAGTCCATCAACTCAAATGTGAAGAAAGAAAAGCAGCAGCAATTTCTTGTAATGGCACCTGACCCTTCTTACAGCAAATTAACAGATAATTTGACAATGAATAATGAATTCAAAGGCAACTTTTTCCCTTGTATACCACTGCGTATTCAGCCTTGAAGGTAATTTTGTATGAAAATTTGGATAATCTCTACACACATGTTGCATGTATGCATATGAAGACATAGATGACATCCATAAATACCATGCCTTTTAGTTTACTGAAATCAACCAAGAAGCCTGTCCTGTGTTTTTCAGTTGATAGTTGACTCAAGCTGACTTGATCTGCTGCATTATCTACCATTTTTCTTTTTTTTATTTCTGTGATTGGGGAGGTTCATTTTATGACATCAAAAATGTTTGGAAATACTTTTTTCATTTCAATAATTAAAAGTGAGTATGTTATAATGTATAATATACATTTATTTGTGACATAATTCTATTGATGTTTACTTTTTATAAATTTAGAAAATGTTAATTTCCATTATTTTTTCATGTTTAAATTTTATTCTGATTTACATAGAAGGAACAAAAATATTTCATAAACTGCTCTGATTGAAATTTAAAAATCTTGTGTGGGTAAAATGAAGCATCTTAATGAGTGAAAATTGTTAATTTTGAACTTGATCCATCTCAGATTATCAAAGTGGCAAGACCAAGCAACTAGAAAAGTTATCAATCAACTGTATTGCTGAAAGCTGTTTGAAGACAGGAAAGTGTCCTTCTTTCCAAGATGTCTAGACTGGTTTTTCATTTTTTCTCCTTTTTCTTACCTTTCAGATACTCTTTAATAGTTGGATATTTTGCTAAAGAACTCTGGATGAGTGGTTTTGTTATTCTTAAATGCAAAACAGAACGAATCAATAATTCTGTCTGCTGTTAAACAGACCTAGACTCTAGGTGGTGTTAACAGAAGAGAAAATGAACAGTACAGGATTAACAAGTATTTTGATCACATTGCTTGTTTAATTCAGCTAAAATACAATAGTATTTTGTGGGATTAAGCAAGAATCTTTATTTAAGAAAATACACATCAAATAGTTGATCTTTGTTTTTCACCTTTTTTTTATCCTCTGACTTCTTTATTTCAAAATCTTTGTGTATGTCACACCATTTCCAACATAACTCTTGCATTCATCCATTTTCTGAATTTATTTAGAGTTACATATTGTAAGTATTTGGGTAGTCACTGCAATAAATTTGAAAAACCTCATCAGAATCTATTTAAGTCAACGGAGTACCCTTCACTGACATCAGCAAATATCTTTTGAAGGAACTTTCAGATGTCAGTTGAGCATTGTGATAAAATCTTTCAAGTGTAAAGTTGGTATAGTCCCGTCTCTTTATGTCACTTCATTACATCTCACTGCAGAAGGTCAAAGCAATAGAGAGCAATACATTTCCTTTTATTAGGGGGCAATGGCAAGGAGCTGTTGCTTACATATGGTTTGTCCTGACTGTTACTCTCAACATTATTGTAACACAGTGTGGAAACTAAAGCACTGAAAGGAAAATGCAATCATTGTGAGTCTCCATCCTTACTGCTGAATGACGGCATCTTTTCTTGAGGTCATGTTCCCTGACATTGGTGACAAACTCTAGATTAATTCAGTTGAACCTTAGAAATGTAATTTTTTTCAATCTGAATTTTTATATCTGCGTAATTATGGAGTCTACTGAGGAGAGAACTCTTCTAATCAAACATATGCATCAGAGTAAAATAAAAATTCAGGAAATATTACATGTGATAGTACAGCGGTGAGTTTGCAACTAGCTCCTTTTATAACTCCACAGTATTATTTTTCTGACCCATGAATGTCACTCAAGAATAGAAATTATTCTCCAGTTCCTAAAACAGAGAAACTTTACATCCTTGCATCCAAAAGAATGATCTTTTTATAATTCATTTCCAAATGGCAGTAAAATGCTGTAAATTCAAAAACCCGTATGAAAAGGGGTATTTGCACAAAGTTTAATGTTATGTTAGGCACAGCATTGTTCTTTTTGCTAAAAATTAAGCACTTTGCATGAATTTGGAACATTTTATTTTGTGTTATACTTTTATAGCATATGGCGATATGTAATATATTTTAAAATATGAACTTATTTTAAAATTGAGCATCAAAACATTTACTCCTGGCAAAACTGAAACCCTCTACTTTTAATGTGCCAAAAAATGGTTGTTTTTTTTTTTCCTGAAATTAAAGCTCTTCAGAACCTGTAAAGCTTAAGGGATTGGCACATTCTCTCAGGAGATTTCCTAGTAGCTCTAGTTGTTTGACTGCAAAGGTCTTGCACAGCAGTTGCCCTTATCCTCATTTGTATTTTAGATGCTGCCCCAGTGTAAATACAGAATAATAGGATAAAGTGATAAGTGGAAAAAAGAAAAGAAACAAGGAAAGTATGAATTAGCTTTAGTGTAGGCAGCAGTGTGCTTCCAAACATTCAATACCCCTGTGGTCAGGTTTCATTCAGCACATAGTCTACTTCCATATGTGTTTTTCCTGAGCTAACAAATATTTCTTCTTCTCCTCAAGGGAGAACTTTAGGTACCAATGAATATGAAGACACTGTATGTGAGAGGTCTGACTCCAGGAGCTGCTGACCCCTTCAAAAAAATTTAAAAGAGACTTAGATAAATAGAGGTAAAATACCTAGGAAAGCAATGTGACACTGGCAGGAGAGAAGGCTTCTGGGGTCTCAGCTGAAAAGGAGCAGTCAGCTGAAATTCACTATTGAACTAGCAGGGAGAGAATGCTGAAGAGAAAGAGCAAACAAATCATGGCTGGTTTGCTAATGTTGTGATTTATGTACCACATCAAGGTCTCTTTTTGCTTCCCCTCATCTTTTCAGATCTATTGCTGCAGATGAAGATTGCTATAGAGAAAGCAAAGAGCTGGAATTAATCTTGTGTCCATGAATTAAGCAAACATTTCACTGAAAAAGAAAAAAAAACCCATGAAAAAGAGAGACATAGAGTCAAGAAATACTAGTGAAACAGTCATTTGGTAGACTGTGGCCTTTATTAGCCTGAAAAAACAGGGATGAATTAGCTTCTGAATTTTGAAATGGAATAAACTAGTCCTTTGCAGATCAAAGCACCAGAGAGTGAAAAGCAGCAAGGAGAAAAAACATTCATATTATCAATCCAGTTTAAATGCCTGCATTATCTGAACACCTACCTGAAGCTTGAAACTAGCAGCATTACAAATCTAGGAATAGGATTAGTTTCCCATTTGAAATAGATCTTTCTGATTGTATGGAACTGCTTCTGCAGCTGGATGATGGGCAGCAGCCACCACCTGATGAATATGCCTGCTGTGAGACCACAGCATGACCATGTGGTGCTGTCAGGCAGTGCTACCCCATGAGGTTATCTAATGCTCTGTCATCGTGCCAATTCCATGAGTATTTCTGAGCTTTGAATTGATTAAAAAATGCTCATAATGACCTGCTTCCATCAAATCAATCAAAATATGTGTTAGAAACTGTCATAGATTTTCTTAATCACTCCCTTGGTTTTCCAGTTGTTTGGTACTCAGTCATTTTCAGCTGCCAAACACTTGCCAATATCTGGGTAAAGTGCGCGAGCAGAGGTGTGTTGTGAAAAGATGCAAAAATATTTCACACTGACTATTCAACATGCAGCTTCTACATTAAAAAACAGCTGGCTGAAAACAGACTACATCATGTTATGCTGCATGTGAAAGCATATCTAAATGGCCTAGAAAGCCACATTAAAGGAATATATATAAAGGTGCCTCCAACCTGATCTCAGCTCATGGTCCCTGCCAGCATGGCATTTATTGATACTGAGATAGTAATGCTCCTGTCTTCCTTGCATTTTTCCTGGACCTGGTGATACATCTGCCTTCAGCACTATACATGTCAGTAGATAAAAAAACACTGAGGAGTTTATGCCATTTCTTCCTTTGAATTCAACTTGTGACATTTTTTCATATCATTGGGGACTGTTGCCAGCAGTCTGTCCAATTTTACTGAGGTCCCAGTTCTTACAGGGGAAGGAAAATCTCCGTTGCTCTTTTTGGTTCCAAACTGAGCACCCTTAACTACACTGAGCCATTAATGGATGCTAGAAGTAGCGTAAAAAAGCTGAAAGTGAGAAAAGGGATCTAGGAACTGTGAGTGAGTTTGGGAAGGCCCTCAAAAATATGAAGGGATATGAATACAGAAAAGGACAAATAATTGGGAAGAGTTTAAGTATCAGAGGGGTGCACAGAAACGAGAAGTCCATATGTGTTTGAAGAGTGCAGGGCTACATATGTTCCTGAGAAAAACCAAGAGACTGTTTATATGTGTCCAAAGATCAGGACTGCATGGAGAGAGTTGGAGAAGGTTTACATGGCCTAGGATGAAGGGTAGAGGAAGGACAGCCAGGCAAAGCAGCAGAGAGAAGCTGAGTTCCCTGTTCTCTAAAGGGCTCTTGGCATGGCCCATGACATGTTTTTCAGTCTTCTCATTGCTTTCCCAGTTCTGGTGTCCTTGTTTTGTGGTGTTGTTGGGCCAAAACATTTACCCAAGAACATGAGATCTTCCAAGGGCTTTGATAATGACTCATGTATGTATATAGCAACATGGGTGTGACCTGCCTATCTACATGTTCTTGTAGAATCTCTTAAATATGTATCTCTGGGAAGGAGCAGGACACACAGGCCCATGTGCCTCATTTCTTTGCAACCAGACCTGGAGGGTGCAGTCCAGCAGTAAAGGCTTAGATGGTCAGAGTAGAAATCTCCAATTCTGATGATCTAACCTGGATCTGTATTCACAATGGTAGTGAATAGGACAGAGGAAAAGGATGTAAGTCTGGGTATGGACAGGTTATTTATGTGAATGAGCAAATTTGGTGGAAGGAGAGTTTGCAATTGTGAGTAGATTGTGAGATAGAGCAGTAATGCATTTTGGAGAGGTTTAGAGGAAAAAAGACTGTTGAGAGAGGAAAGTGTGTCTGATAAGAAGCTAGAATCAGTGTTTTTGTGGCCATGGAAAAGTCTTATGTGAGATTTTTGGTGATAGAGGAGATATGATAAAAGAGAAGATTTGAGTGGGGCAAAGAGGGAGAAAGCTCAGGCAGATACAAAATGGAAAGCTGGAAAGCAAGAATGGGGCTATCCGAAAGGTGGAGAAAGTAGTGCTGAAAAACACAAGAAAGGAAAAGGTTAAGACGGGAAAAGAAAGAGGAACAAAGCGCAATCAATTCTGCAGTGCATGGAAAAAAAATGACCTTATGGAAAAATTAATTAAAAAGGTATCTGGAAAGAGATGACAGAGAAAAAAAGAACAGAATAAAGTAGCAAAGAGAAAGAGGGAGACAAAGTACATGTAAAAGAAGTCTTTAATTAGCTCAAAGATAGAGATATCTACAGAATAGAAAAAAAAAAAGGATTTGAATGAAATATCAGAGACATTTATGTAGGGCCCTTCAGTCTCAGGTTTTTATGACACTTTAAAGTTGAAAACAGTTCTACCCTCTTGGTTGTTCCGGACAATTTTTATCCTTTGTGACTGTGTATATCATTGCTAGAGTAACACGGAATGATGTAATACACATTTTTCATGTTTATAGCATTCCTCACTTTTATCATTGTTTTCTACTGATACTGGTTCCCTTGTTAAAACAATCTTTTTATCTGTATTGACTGTGGGTTCCTGGATGACAACTTCTCTTTCATCCACAGAATTTCTTTTGGTAGAAGCCTTGGCACCCAGTCACTGTACATTTGCTGTGTAGCTCTCAGCACCACTAACCATGCTTACGTCTCGAGGAATGACATATCTTTCCAAGGAAACTGTGGTGGTGAAAATTCATTCAGGCTACATTTGCTGAGTTTGTTTGTGGACAGTATGTTTCATGCATGCTGTTGCCCTTTGTTTTTCCCACAGATAACTCCTATTAACTCTTGTCAGACACAGAGTCATCGTTTCCTATTGCAATGCCTGACACTGGCACAATTTGAGGGTTTGAACTCTTCATTAAAGAAATTGGATTATAAAATAAATCTGTTTCAGAAACAGGTTTAGTTAATGTTGGTAAAATATAAAGAAAATCTGATAACTTGTTTTTTAGCTCTTTTTAAAAGCTGGTTTGTATTGTAACTTCCTCCAGTTCCTTTTTCTCGTTAGGGAAGCTAATGTAGTGAGGGAGCCAGAAAGATGAATAATAATCTTACCTTCTGTGCTTGGACGGGAGCTTGGATTTGAGTACAATTTTAAGAATAGACAACAAGTTTGCTGCATGATTGTATGCTATGCTTTTACAGGTTCTGAATAATGTTGATGTGCACTATGAAATATTTCTAAGCAAATAAGGGGTGTAATGAAGGGACCATTTGTCCCATCTCATTAAACCAAATGGTAAACTTGGGATCATAACTGTGTGAATTTCATATGTTATAGCTGAAAGGATAACCCCAAATTTGGCATATGCACTTGAACAAACTTCAGTGTAGCTAGCACAAGAACAAATGGAAGTGGAGATGTGGTGGTTCAGACTTCAGCACCAGATGGGTCCTGTAATCTTTGTCCACAGTAGCAAAGTCCATTCCATCTTGCCTTACTGCTTGGGTGATTACACATGAGGGAGAAGCTGTAATTAGCCATAAATAGGAGGCAGGATTCCTGAGTGGCCTGTCCATTCCCAGTGTGCATTTTACCCTCACCCTCAAAGTCAGTGAAATTACACTGGCCTGAACTGCATGTCACTCAGAGCAGATTCTGATTCTGCCTAGGCATTCTTTCTCTGAGAGACTCAGACAAGACTTGGATTTTTGATGGCATATGAGAAACTGAGCACCCAACTTCCATCAGGTTTTAACAACAATGAGACACCTCAGACTTCAGATGAAAGAAGTGCTGAACTTGTGCCAATTCTATGATCTTCACTCAGGGCAGAAGGTTCTGCTCACTTGGCAGGTTCACTCAGGACCTCCCTTGGGAAGACCTTGAGTTTAAGACATTCTATCATCTCTAGCAACCCTCATATGTTGTTTTTTTATGTGACACTGCTGGAGTTTTCTTCCATGCAGGTTCAATACCTAATCTATGGCCCCCAAATCAAGAGGAAAGAGCCCCTGGACTGCAGTGAGCCATGAACAAAGCTGAAAGGAGTGATGTCTTCTGAACTAAAGAAAAGCACAAAGGTTACAGAATAGAGATGGAATAGAAAGGGAGAGCTCCAACCAGCCAACTCCTGGTTCAGATTTTGAAGCATTAACAGCCAAAAGAAAATCCTGAAAAATCATAGTTTCAGGTTTCCTTGTCAAAACATAGAGTATTTTTGGCAAATTTGAGAGGATATAATGTCCTTCTCGTATAGTAGACTTGTTCTGTATGGGACTGATAAAAGAAGGAAATACTGTAGGGGTGAAAAAAATTAGTATATTAAAACCCATAGCAGATGGATGCTCTTTCTATTTTATGTTTAGCCACTGACTATATTAGGTACTGCTGGATTTTCAAAGAAATATGGACTTGCTTATCATCACCACAGGTAAGATGACAACCTACATGGGGATTGTGAAGGTCTGTAGTGTCAGTTATGCCTGTCACATAGATGGCATCCTTATATAAGTGTCTGCATTTTATTGATTTAAAGTAAAGGAAAAAACGCTTTCCTGTTTCAACTCATTTAATTGTGTAAAAAGAACAACACGTAAAGAGAAAAATAAATGTGGATTTTTTACATATACACATACATATGTGTGTGTGTGTAGACATATACATAGAGTTCTACATAAAGCCAGCCTGGCCAAAATCTTTGTCTGACTCTGGGAGATTTTGTATTAAACCTTGTATTCTTACCAGCCTCACAATAATCTCAGATAAGCAAATTACATCTTTGTGAACAGAATAGAAGAAAATCTATTGTTCTGATGTTTATCTATTTGCATATTGAGAAAGTGTGATCTCATTCTCCATTCATTGCCCTGTTTTATTCTTCAGTTTATCTCTGAATATATTTTCTTTGACCATCTCTCTGATGCAGACTCTTAGAGTAATCTTAATGAGTGGAAACCCACTGGTTATTATTAAAGCTGTTTAAGCAGTGTAAGGTTTAATTTTCTTGTGTAGGCTCCTCTTATTCTTAATTGTAATGATCTAATTCCCTAAAGTGTCTGTGCTTCCATTATTAACTCCTATTAATAACTTGTACTAATAATACTCCATACAAGTCCCCGTCTGTGCTGAAACACTGCAAAACAAATCTCAGGCAGGGAGGAAACAGTCTTCATGTTTTGCTTAAAAAGGAAGCAGAAATATTCCACTTAAAAGTAAAGCCAAAGACGATATTGCACTGCCTTCTCCATTATGCTGATACTTTACTCCTCTTACCCTACCAAAAAGCCCTGATGGTACCCTGAATAAATACTGAAGAGGTCCTAGTTTAGAAGGATGATATACCTGTGGCATGATTTGGGAGATAAGCTCAGATTGCCTTGGTGCAGGACAATGGTGTTGCTGCTCTGGCGGGGGGATTGGACTAGATGATCTCTTGAGGTCCCTTCCAATTCCTGATATTCTGTGATTCTGTGAATGCTGACTGTGGTATCTCTAGTTGTGAAAATTCGGAGTCTTCCCTGCAACTCTTGTAGATGACTGTAGAGCAGAATAAACCCACAGAGATGCAATACATAATCAGCAATTACACCTTAAGGGTCAATCTGAAGCAATTTGTCACTGGCATGCTGTGGTAAACAGAAGCACTGGTGCAGTGAGAGGCATCACTGAGTTGGCACCTATCTCACTGCAGCTGATGTAAAAACATCTATTACTGTACATACGAATCACACTTCAGTCCTCATGCAGAGGGTGGAAAAGAGGAGAAGGGAAAGGGGGAAGAAAGAAAAAATATGGAAGCAGCTACAAACTCACTGCCATCCAGCCATGCCTTAAGCCCCCATCCAGGCATGCATACTTGGAGAGAGGCCAGGCAGAACTTGTACCATGAACAGGGAAAGGTCTGAGCTTCATCCTACAGCTCCTAGATCTCCCCAGCCCCTCAGGGCAGTCTGATTGGGGTGGAGGTAAGGGGCTTTCCTGCTTTGCCTCCTCCTTCCTGCCTCCTGTGTTGGCTGGGCCAGAAAAGACGATATTGAAGTTAGGTGTCCAGGGGACACAGCAGCAGAAGGAAAGCTGTGCTGAAACCCTTCTGGAGTGTGTGGGCTATGACTTTTGCTTTGGTAAGACATAAATAATTCTGTTTATAATTGTTTCTAAAATTACTGTTGTTCTCTTTTTCCCAATAGTTTTTCCCTGTTCTAAATATATATAGGTTGATCACTTCAGCATGCTGCCTTTTTTGCAGGGCACTTGGTAGTGCCTAGTTTTTCTATGATTATTGTAAAGACTTAAGCCTGCATCTTAATTAATTTTAAGCAGCACCTTCTAGACATCTGACCCTTTCAGCACTGCCAGCTCTGACAATTAAGAGAAAAGCAGGGACTCATCCCATGGAGAATTACTGTGGTGGAGCTGAGCCCATGTGATGTTAAGAGCTGAGCTGGTGTCTTTCTCCAGGGATGTCTCCCTGACACCTCTCAGGGAGCCTGGCTGGAACTGTCCTGCATTATCAGTGCAGTGTCTCTGCTTCTTCTGGCAGAGCACAGCAAGGGCAAGGATAAGCCACACTCTCCTCCTGGTGCAGAGATGATCCTCTTGGCTCTCCTGTGAAATATTTCATTTGAACCAAGTTCAAGGCACGGTCTGACTGGCAGCAGAACGTGCTCATCTCATCTCAGTTCATCTCATCCCTCTCACATAAATCATTGGTTCCTAGCTCAGCCCTTTGAGATTGGGGAACATGCATGCAAGGGATTGCTGTGATGTGCCTGAATAAGGCATTTCCTTCTATTGTTCCAGCTGTTGCTTCTCCTGCTAGGTCTTTCCTCCTTCTCCCTCACTACAGCTTTCCTGCTTTCTTCTTGTGGCTTTAATAAGAAATTATGTTTAGGGAGGTAGGAGCAAAAATGATTTCACAGAAAGGATATCAGGTATCTGAATTCTCTGTGCATAGATAGGTACTTCTCAGCAGATATATTAAAACATATTTGGTGGAAGCAGCTTTGTGTTAGATAGCATCAGCTTGTTGGAACTGAGATGTTTTGCAGGAAATATTGATTATAATGATATTTCATTCTGAACAACATGGAAAGTAATGAGCTGATCTCCTCACTTTCTGTAATACAATGTTTTCAGAAGACTGAAGCTGATCAGACTCCAACTCCTTGTCTCCATTTTGGAGTGGCTTTCAATGCAAATTTTGCTTTAAATGAAAAATTATAAATTATATGTCAAAATAGAAAGTAAATTTTTAATTAAAAACATTTGTAGAGCAAATTCTGGAAATAAACATTCTGTTCTGATCTAATATGGAAAGATTCAAAATCCTGGGCATTCTCTGAGACAGGAATTCTGGCTCCTGCATGGCTCTGATAATATCCAGAGCTCAAGCGTAGTGTTGATCCTAGATTCCTTGACCAGTAAAACTGCTTTTGTGTATGTATGTATGTTTTCTGCAGATGTCTTCCATCCCTCTTTATCATAGCAGTTCCCAATATCAGCCAAAAATATCTGCACAAAAGCCTCTGTTATGTCTCCAGGCTTGAATAGTAGCCAATGTTACATATATGGAGAATAGTAACTCAGTATCTCAAAAGGCTATCTTTTTCTTTTGCATTATATACCGCCATAGCCTGAGCTGGATAAAATGCAATGTGTAAATTGAAATTGAATGAGCCATAAAGACTCAAATTATTCATTTGGGAAATATGTTCAGAGTGTCACCAAAACCCTAGAGATCAGGGGAAAATAAATAAAAGCATTTTCTCTTTTGTTATTGGCTTATATCTTTGCTTACTGAACCCTGGGCTTGGCAGCCCGAAAGGTCTTGCAAGGGGCAGAGGACTTGAAATTTTCATTATGCTATTGCCCTGTGGAAGCACTCAGCATAGGTGAAGTGCCTTCTAAAAGCAGCCTCTGCACAGGGCATGCAAAATTTGCAGCAGCTTGAAAGCTAAGCTGTTTTGCCTGTCGTTACTGAAGAAACAAAGCTTCCCTTTAGATTTTGCCACAACAGTAGGGGTTCAAGATACAGTTTTCTATTACAGACCAATGACAACAGAGATGTGTATTTTTTATAAGTGCCATTCCAGTAAACCCATGGCTCTACATGCTCCTTATTTTAGGATTAGAATATCTGATAAAAGGACTGCTTGTTTGGATCCCCTCCAATGCAAGGGGAAAAGGGTGCTAGTTTTTAGACTAAGATGTCAATTGATTTCAACTATTAAAAAAAGATAGTTATTTTAAAAAAGATAGCTGTTGCAGGATCTGGCTGTGTATTGAGGTTCTCCAGACCTTCCAAGCCATCCTTGAAACTCAAACAGGTTCTCCTGGCGGCATCTCAGCAGTGGGATACAGCTTGCAGAAAGGCTGTCAGGGCTCAATCAGAGCATTAGTAATGACTATAAATTAAACTTAATGTGATATTTATAGCATATGTGGGCTCCATTTGAGAGATTATTATCTCTCTCATTCAGCTAAGCCCTATCATAGATAGGACTGCAGAGTTTCAAGTATTTTCACACCTCTGGGGTATGTTTGGAAGATGGGAGTCTGAGGGCTCCAGACCAGCAGAGAAGACGGCAGTTTGAGCCTGGTGGAGGAGAAATATTTGGCATTAGAAACTCATCTGTAAGACACAGCATGATCCCTTTTGTCCCTTCTAGTCCAGCACTAAGAGGGAGAGGTTGAAGCAGAAAGGAATGGGATGAGATAGGCTTGTCAGACACAGTGTTTCAAGCACACTGTAGTGACAAGGAATTTTTCTTTGTCATGGGATCATTCGAGCAGCCCTGTTCCACCCACCTGTATCATTACTGAAACAATGGATGGCATATCTTGTCTGCTAGTGTCTGGGTGGCAAATACACTTATAGGGAGGGAATGGAAGGTGGGTGTGAAAAAGCTTGACTGTTGTAATTGTCTCCTACTATCTTAAATATTTCTCCCTTTTCTGCATTTTAATCCAATCTTAATGCAAGGGTGGAAATAAGGCTTACTTCCTTGTTTTTGTTTTTTATTTTAATTTTTTAAAATTATTGTTTAATATGGAAATCAATGCTTCAACTATCCAAGATTATGTGCAATTTTAATGAAACAGAATCACAGAACCCTTTTCTCCATCTTTTCATTTCAACCAGTACCTATGCTTGAAAGGCTAAATTCTTTGATTTAAATGACATTTCCCTGTTCACAAATGCTATAATTTTTNCTCTCATTCAGCTAAGCCCTATCATAGATAGGACTGCAGAGTTTCAAGTATTTTCACACCTCTGGGGTATGTTTGGAAGATGGGAGTCTGAGGGCTCCAGACCAGCAGAGAAGACGGCAGTTTGAGCCTGGTGGAGGAGAAATATTTGGCATTAGAAACTCATCTGTAAGACACAGCATGATCCCTTTTGTTCCATCCAGATCGCAGTGCTGCCACCCTGGGATTATCACACGGGAGAGGGCACAGAACCCACTCCCCACCAGTCTAGAGCTAGGCAGGGGAGGCTAAGAAGAGGAGGAGGCCTACTTCTAGTCCAGCATTAAGAGGGAGAGGTTGAAGCAGAAAGGAATGGGATGAGATAGGCTTGTCAGACACAGTGTTTCAAGCACACTGTAGTGACAAGGAATTTTTCTTTGTCATGGGATCATTCGAGCAGCCCTGTTCCACCCACCTGTATCATTACTGAAACAATGGATGGCATATCTTGTCTGCTAGTGTCTGGGTGGCAAATATACTTATAGGGAGGGAATGGAAGGTGGGTGTGAAAAAGCTTGACTGTTGTAATTGTCTCCTACTATCTTAAATATTTCTCCCTTTTCTGCATTTTAATCCAATCTTAATGCAAGGGAGGAAATAAGGCTTACTTCCTTGTTTTTGTTTTTTATTTTAATTTTTTAAAATTATTGTTTAATATGGAAATCAATGCTTCAACTATCCAAGATTATGTGCAATTTTAATGAAACAGAATCACAGAACCCTTTTCTCCATCTTTTCATTTCAACCAGTACCTATGCTTGAAAGGCTAAATTCTTTGATTTAAATGACATTTCCCTGTTCACAAATGCTATAATTTTTTATGTGATCTATGTCATTGGGAAAAGTGACATAATTCTTGGGAGGGACAGGATGCTTCACGTTAGGTTATGAGAGTCTTGAGTTACCATGTGAATCTTATACTGGGTAGGTTCCTCATGTTTTTATAATGTTTTCATCAGATTCCACCAACATCTTTAACATACATTCAGCAGAAGATTGAACTGCATCAGAAAAAACAATTTTTACCTTCTCTTCCCCCTTCCCAGGAAACTTCTACTCCTGCAGTATGAACTGTGAGCCCCCTCCTAAAGTTGTTCAATTAAGGGATAGGCTTATTAAAGTAAATCTTAATGTATTTCGATTCATAGCAACATAACATGTGTTGGTCGAGAGCTTGTTCAAAAGCCACTCTGTCACCTCAGCTACAGGGGCAGCATCTTTCAGGAGGACAGAGTGGGCAATGAGAGAGTGGAGATCACTTCACCAGCAGAATTTTAATCTGACAGTAAATGTATGGTGATCCTTAAATCCTCCCAAGGGACAAGTTACAGAACAGAAAAATGCTTGTATACTTGCTACCCCATAATTGCAATGTTTCTTTCCCCCTAATGCCTGCAGTGGTTTTTGGTCAGATGACAAGAATACTGTTGAAAGTTTAAGCTACCTTCAGGTTCTTTTTGTAGTTTTCCAGTAACATTCCAGTATGAAATCTGAAGGAGGGATAGCAGCATTGTCTGTCATATTTAGCTGCTCTGAAATTGTGTGACATTAAAGCACAGGCAGGAAAACAAAATCTTAAAAGCTGATAATCCCTGCACTTTGTTGGCTACAGAAAAGCCAGGTTAATCCCAAAATATTGATGCTGTTTCTGGTGCTGACATGCCATCTGCTCTTCTTCATGCTAGACATGACCGGATATGAACTTTAAAGCCTTTTTGTAGGTAACACTTATTTGTGTCTTCAGACAATTTATCTTCACATAAACATAGTTTTCCTTTCCCTTGTAGAAACTAATTTGCTTTAGTGATGTTGTAATTAACACAAGCAGCAGACACTAGGGATCAGCCTGGGGGTTTTGCATTCTTTTCTGGAAGGTTTTTGGTAGACCCTGATGCCTAGTTCTTAGGTGCCGTGGTATGTTCTCCTGCTATTTTGGCAGTCTGTTTGTCTTGTTCCCAAGTGGTAGACAAAGTCAGCAAGGCTTAATTTTGGCAGCTATGAATGGGAAGGGGGGAAAAATTCTTGCTGAAAACTGGCTAAGTGCTTAGAGAAGCTGGCCCAAGAATCAACGGGTAAATCCCCAGTAGTGGATTGCCTTTTACAGAAGGAAGTTGCATGAGTATAGTACAGTAGGATTTTGAATAAAAGATAATAAGCCTGTCAGGACTGCAAGAAACCCATGCATTCCTCTATTCCCATAGTAGGACACATTTTGAATGCAGCTGTTTGACCAAACTTAAATGGCATTAAAAAAAAAAAAATTCATTTGACTTTAATGAAAAAGGAAATAAACTGCTTCTGGAGAGCAATGCTGCACTTTTCTTTAAAAATATGTAATTTTTGAAGTCTTCAGTAGCAATAAGCCTATTTGTTTAAGCTATTCTAGCAACCTACAACCTAATTTTCCTCTCTCATTACAACTGTTTATGACAAACTCATCCAGAATTTTTCTGTGTATTGTCACATGAATACAGCTTCCTTAATTAAAGAGATTGCCAGGTTTATTCTAGATACACATGTAACACATACAGTTGTAATACAATTATTGATGCAATGGATTAAATATGAGAACTAGACAGTAAGTTGAGCAGTGCAGTTGACACACTGGAGGGACAAGATGTCGTCCAGAGTGATCTGGACACGCTAGAGAGGTAGACCTGTGCAAACCTTGTAAAGTTCAACGAGGAAAAGTGCAGTGTGCTGCTCTAGCATATAGGCAATCCTCTTTGTCAATACAGGCTGGGAGATGACATAACAGAGAACAATTCTCTTGTAAAGGATTTGGTGGTACTGGTGAACAAAAAGCTGAACATGACTCAACAATGTACTCTCACAGCCCAGAAGGCCAACTGTATCCTGGGCTGCATCAGAAAACCAGTGGCCAGCAGACTGAGAGAGGTGATTCTCCCTCTCTACTCTGCTTCAGTGAGACCCCACCTGGAGTTCTGCATCCGGCTCTGGAGCACTCAGCACAAGAAGGACATGGACCCATTTGAGATAGTCCAGAGGAGGGCCATGAGGATGATCAGAGGCCTGGAGCACCACTCCTACAAGGACAGGCTGGGAGAGTTGTGGCTGTCCAGCCAAGAGAAGAGATGGCTCCAGGATGACCCCATAGCAGCCTACTAGTACCTGGAGGGGCCTAGAAGAAAGCCCTGTTTGCCAGGGCTTGTAGTGATAAGATGAGGAGAAATGGTTTTAAACTAGAGCAGGGTAGGTATAAGTTAGACATTAGAAAGAATTTCTTCATCATGAGGATGGTGAGACACTGGAATAGGTTTCTGAGAGAGGTGGTGGAGTCCAGGTTTGATGAGGCTCTAAGCAACCTGATCAAGTGCAGGATATCCCTGCTCATGGCAGGGGGGTTGAACTAGATGGACTTTGATGGTTTCTTCCAAATCAATGCATTCTGTGATTCTAATTACAGTACAAGAAATGAGTTCCCAGTCACTGATAAGGCTAGAAGGATTCATGTGCAATAAGAGGAACTGGTGCAGCAAATAGAAAAGGTAAACTGAGTATTCCTTGCTTTACCAATAACACTGTAAGCCAAAAATATACCTTTTTGGGAGCTGTATTAAAACACACTCTTAAATAAATATGCAAGTGTTCACAGAAATTATGTTAAAAAGCTGTTTTTATGATTTCTGAATTACTTTACCATAAAACAGGAAATGTCAGAATTAAAATCGTTTAGGAAATGAATCTGTCCCCTGTATTGTGTCTATATGCTATGACTTAGTTGTGAGTGACACAGTGACATGTAGATATTTTCCAAAGGATCGTACCTCATTCAATATGCAGGATGGATGTCACTTACTTAATCAGCAGTTATTCAGACTCTTACTTACTCCTTATTATAAGATGAGAGCCCCAGGTCCTTGTTTGCTGCACAATATTCAAATCCTCTCTAAAGACAAAATTTTCAGTTGCCTCCTGGGCTTTTCTTTTGAGCCCATCCCTGTGGTATCTTAGCACCTTGCAATGAATGTGTTTATTTACACAAGGTCTTTGTGAGAAGAATTATTAGCCCCCTTTTACAAATTCACAGGCAAAATTTCGGCTTTCCAGACAGAGGTGCCTACGGCCAGATTTTTCCAGTGTGCTCAGTTTATCTGTTTAAAGCAGCACTCAGGTCCTATTGAGCTCAGCTGCAGCTACAGTACCCAGCATTTCAGCAAATCAGGCCCCAGGGTATGAAGTTGGACACCCAGAAAATAACATATGCAGAATTATTTTCTGCTTAGGGGAAATTTGTGTTTTGCTGCTTTTGACCTCTTGTACAATCCATTTTTTCTCCCTGACCTGCTCTCCCATACATGACTTCTGCCTCCCTCTCTCAGGCCTTGTGAGGAAAGCCAGGGTCAGGCAAACCATGAGATTGCTGGGCAATGCAAAAAACCACATTGCAAAGGGTGGAGACCAGGAAGGAGTTCACAGGCAGGATTTAGAAGCTTTGCATGGGTGGGTGGCATGGTGTTAGGAAAGTTTAACTGGAGTTGATATGTAAGAAGGATGTCAAGGAAAACAAAAGGAGCTCCTGTACTGTGTTAGCTGCAAAAGGCTGAGCAACAAAAATGTGAGAATGTTGCTGAATGAGGCAGGTGATTTAGCAAAAGAAGCCAGGGAGTAGCTTGGATATAAGGACAAAATGTTTCCTAGTGAGAACGGTCAGGCTGTGGATCTGATTACTGACAAAGGCAGAGTAGGCTCCATCCTTGGAGGTCTTCAAGGAGGTTAACTGGATAAAGCCCTTATAATCTTGCTCTGACTTCTTGACTGACCCTGCCTTCAGCAAGAGGTTGGACTAGAGAACTCTCGGGGTCTCTTTCCCACTGAATTACCCTCTGGTCCTGTGGTTTCATCTCTATTCGGTTTTATAAGCATGGTTTTTACCAAACAACAACTCCTCTAGGATTTATTTGGGTGTGATCTTTTTGACATTTGAGCTAAACTACTTTCTCCAAAATCTACTTGGAAGAAACCCACCTCAGTCATGGGCTGGCTCATGTGCAGTAGGGCAAGTGTTTGAGAAATGAAGTGCTGAAAACTGGGCATTTACTTACATTTTCCCTGCACAGCTTTTCCAATGGATGACAATGAAGTGAAATTTGGCAGCCTTATTCATGGGGAGAGGAAAGGATGCATCCCTGAAATGGGAACCACAGTTTCTTTGAAATATGGGAATGATGGAGCCTTTCAAAATGAGACTGAGAGAAAGAGGGAAAAAAAATTGTTGTGTTTTCCCTTAACTTCATTATCAGATGAAGACTAATTCTGTTTCTCTAAAATAAAGAAAACTACTTCTGACAACAGAAGACAGACAATGACTTCTTTCACCTAAACAGTTGTAGTCTCACAAAGCTGTAAGCAATACAGATACAGTCTGGTGTGAAAAACCTTAAAGTAGTTAGTGACCTCCAAATCACTTAGAACAAGGTGCTTTCTGCAGGTTATCTTTGCATGATAGAGATACAGCAAGCAGGAAACAAACTGACAGAAAAAAATGATAAATCTATAGTGGCCTCAACTGTGCTTCTCTTGAGTGCACAGCCTGAAGCATCTCCCTCTCCTTACTCAATAAATTTCTGCATATTGTCTTTTTGTGTAGTACTGTGGATTACAGAAAAATAAGAAAATTCCTAAGAGCTTTTCTGTCTATAAATGAATTGCAGAAATTTCAGAGTGCATTGCCAATAAAGATGCAATTTCAAGGTTGCAGAATACAAGAACATTGTGTATGTGTAAAGTTGTACCCTCTCAAATTGTTGTTAATATTCTTTCAACAAATAGAATAGTTTTCAGCTTCTGTGAGGATAGAGAGCATTTTATTTCTGTATGAGAGCAATTTACTACACTTATGTACACATATACATGCATTCACACACATACAGAAATACACAAAAAGAAGTGACGTGAACTGAACTAAGAGAAGCTGTATCTTATATGAGAAAATGTACACATGTGCACACAGATTTACATCATTAAATAAGTCAATTTTTAACCTTGGGGTGCTTTGCATGCTTCACTAGTTGAGTTTATTGAGGCCAGCACCAAAATTCACATTAGGCAGAACCTCGCTTCCAGAGTGGAATCTCTGCATAACCATTGTCAGTCCTGAAAAGCTGAAATTCTGCTGTAGTGGCAGGAACTTGTACACCCTCTTAACATCCCTTTTCTAGCAGGATGTAATCCTTAACATTAAGAACTCTTTGCATGAGCAAATGAGCTGCAGTGCTCTCAGAGGGTGTGAGTCCAATGGGATCTAGACAGGGCTACTAAACCTCAGCTGCTCAGCAAACAACCAAAGCAATCAAATTGTAGGCAGTACAGTCTTCTCCAAAAGCCTCAGGTTTTATTCAGATTTTAACATTTTCATCTCTGGTTGCCATAAGCAGTTTTTGTACCATTTCTAGCCTCATGCTGCCCACAGGTAATAGCCTGAAAAACTACTTTGCCCCCTTCTCAGGCTAGTTCCCAATTTCATGATGAGTCATATCCTGCAGCATGACAGAAGTTCAATCAGGAAGTAAATGAATGCATAGATGGCACACCAGGCTTAATCCCTGTAACTTTAATTTCCTTTACCTTTAGAAACTGTCAAAAGAACAAGGTAGATTTATTTTATTTTTTAAGAGGGAATGAATCCTATGGCTACAGGGGATGGGCTTCATTGAAGTATTTTTCTATTTACTATCAAAAAAAAAGAAAGCTTTAGGTTTATTGGAATCATACAGTGAAAAATTGCAGAAAAAGCGGGCCATCCTCCTATCTCTCTTCTGCTTCTTTCCTATCCTTTCATATGATTTGAGGAGGACAATTTGACATCTGCTCTTCAGTTTGGGACTGTTCTTGGCAGCAATTTTTAGTTTCACTGAGAGCGTTTGAACTTCTGAATAGCTCTTCTCTTATCATCGACTCACCAAGGAGTTACTGCTACAAAAGAAGCAAGAGATATTAGAGAGACATGAGATACTTCCCAGATGAGGCAACTTCTGTTACTAACTTGCTCTTTTTACAGAACCGTGAGTCATGCATCAGGGTCAAAAAAAGATTTATTAATCTGAGTTAGAAGAAATAAATAAAAATTGACAACAAACACACAGTATGCATTGATGGTCGGTCAGTACCTAATGATTCATGTGTTCTTGGGTTAGCAGAAATTCGTAGGTTTACTGAATAATTTCTCCCTAAGTGCACTTGCTCTTGGTGATAATTTTGTACTTTTAACCCTCTCTGTCTCTTAATGCTCTCTGTTCCCTGCTTGGTAATTTTGCTCCTCTAGAAAAATTAAAAAGACCCAAAACCTCAACTCTTTTTCTCACAGGTAGGAAGCACCATGTACATAGTAAGAGTCCCTGATACATGTCTTCCTAAAGCTATGGCCTAATTGCCAGCTGATGATTTTGGTTGGGACACACAGTTTGGCTGACACTTGCCGGTGGTGGTACTGACACTTCTTTTGATTTTTGGTTCCTGAAGTGTACTAAAAAGATGAAAGAATTTAGTTAACTGTCTGTGATGCCAGTGACAGGGTTGACATGTCATGTCACTGTGAGGATGGAGGTTATGGAAAGTCATATGGCTCTGAGCTCTGATAGAACCCATGCTGGGAAACAAAACCAGAAAAACCCTGGTTAGGAAGTAGCTGTTTCTCTGAACGGGAGATAGAAAGCTGAAGAAAGGTGTTAGGTAGAGATTGTGCAGTGAAGAAAGACTTGTGGTAGTTCTCAGTGATAATCTTGTTTTCCTTTTTCTAACAAACTCCTTTGTTCAGTGCAGAAGAAAAGATGAATAAAAAGGGAAAGGGTGGAAGTATAGAAAGCAATGAATACTAGATAAAGGGTAAATCAGTTATGCCTTCTTACTGTAGTAAAAACATGTAAGATAATAGGATATTGGGAATGTGTCAAAGCAAAGGGACCAAGGAGAAAGGGCAAATACATGTGAGAGTTACTTATTTTCTGAGTTCAATGTTCCCAACAGGCATTCATCAAGAAGCCTGGTCTGTTACTTTTAAGGTCTGCAACACTGTTGTTGCATTTCACATTGATGCCAGGGCAGAGGTGACTGGGATTTGTAAGGGGACAAAAGTGCACCAGCTTGAAGTGACAAATCAGTTGTCCAGATTCATTCAAAGCCCATAAATGCTATAAAGGCAAAGAGGATATGAGTGACATCTTTGTAACCTGGTAATCCATGGTCCTTCTATAAGCTCTTTCACTGCAAAGGAAAGCTCATGGGCCTTGGCTTTGAGGGAAGTGTAGCTTCAAGTGGGTCTGCTGTGGAAGCTGGAAACTTCTGTGCAGTCTGTAAGTGGTCCACATGAAAAGCTGTCCTTGTGCAGAGAAGAAAATGATGTCTAACAAAGAGGGAAGGAATCTGAGCATCAAGACTGCTGCCTTAGGCTTGGGGTCTATTCCCATGCTATCTAAAGTGTCAATAAAATCTTCATGGAGTGCACCCAAAAGATTCCCCAAAGTCCTCATGCAGCTTGGTGACAGCAGCTGACAAAGTGCAATGGTTCCTGTTTCTGCAGATGCTTGGTCTGAAGGAAAGTGAGTGAGATGCTGCCCAGAGGGCCTAAAGGGAGTGGAAGTTTATAGAGATGGCATTTTACTTTATGGGAAGGATAAGAAAAAACATGGTGTAATAATTTCTGGACATTATCTTACAGCCTTCTGGACAACCAACTAAATATAGAGGGACATACACTGTTAGAAGTATGGGTGTGGTATTCAAGGTATATCACTAGGGAATATAGGTAGGGAGCAGATCAGCATAAGCACTATGTTTTGAAATCGTTGATCCAATGATGATCTTGAAATGGACATGAAAAGATGTGAAAGAGCACAGACATGATGCTACTTGGGAGTTATGACTGAAATAAATTATGACCAGTATCACCTTGTAAGACAATCTCCTTTTCTTTTGGTTCAAACCCCTTCTGTTACTTATGAATCATCAGAGGGCACTAGAGTTACTGTAGTGTAAAATTATTTACTTTGAGACTTCTGCTAAGCTGTAGTGAATTATTGTTACTAAATAAGCTTTTATTTAAGGTTTCTGCAACTGAGCAATTAACTTTCTGACTCTTACACTAAAGCAATTCATGTAAACAGATTGTGGTTATGAAGCAAAATACTTAACAAGTCATAAATTGCAAATCAATTGTTGATTTGTCCTTTTTTGGCTTTTTTCTGTACAAAACATAGATTTCCTGCCTGTAGTGCAGTGTGATTCTTTTTGTAAAACACTGAACTATCTTTGGAATACAGAAGAATCTCCTGAAAGAGTCACAGTCCCTGGCTGTTTACCATGTAGGGTGAGAGGATTCCTCTAAGGAACAGGCACTTGGGGAAGAGCTACAAACAAGATTCCATCAGTTATGATGGAGTGGATTTATAAATTTATAAGTAGGAAAAGATTACCTTGCATTTACTATGAATAAGAAAATGTGGTTGTACAACTACTGTGAAGTAGGTCATGCTATACAAATTAGTTTCCTTACTCTTCCTAATTGTGTGAGTTGCCAAACCTATACGATAAGTAATGCAGGTAATTTGCATGATGATTCTTTTCCTTTGTCCTTGCTTTGCAGAGCTCAGCAATGTTACCATCTGTAGTATCATCACTATTGAAGAAGCTCACCCTATTTGAACACTTGAATCTCACTGAAGGGGAGTTGGACTAGATGGCCTTTGAGGGCCCCTTACAACTCTGATTCTATGAACAACTTCAGACTCTCTACAGATTCAGGGCTTGTTTAATGTAGACTCTTTTTGGGTCCCAGCTTTACAGTCCTATCTAGACCCACATGGCTGTAAGATCTAGAAAATAATAGTATGCCTATCTATTTCCTCTAAGACTAGTTCTTGCTCCTTCAGTGGTAGATATTACACAGTGAAGATTATGAGGAAAAACAAGGTAAGAAAGGATTTCTTTGGCTCCTTCAACTGCTTAATAATGAACTGTATGACCTCTGTTTAAAAGTAAAGCTAAGGTAATTAATGCATACTTCAATAGATTATATTACATTTACAATGTAAATTTGGGAAATATGAGTTTGGATAAAATGTTTCATGTAACTATGACAAGGATTATAGAAGCACTTTTTTGCAAGTGTCTTTTCTCATTCATTTTATGGCACTTTGCATCACTATGTAATTAAGTATAATTACTTGAAAAAACACTTAGGCTTCTGGCCCCTTGGGGTGCCACTTAGTCAGAGAGACACAAAAAAAGGGTCAGTGTTTGAGTAAGAAATCAGATTTTCTTCAATAGTACAGCATGTTCCCTGTTAGTGGAAATATTTCTGCAACACCTCCCACATGAGGGCTCAGCCTAGTGGTCTACATCCTGTGTACTTTTAATTAAAAATTGAAACAATTTTGCACCTACTGCTTTTGCATCATTATTCTTTCATTATCTAAAAAAAACATGCTTCTGATCAATTAAAACTCAGAAATGTCTTTTCTAATTTCTGCAAGTGATTTTTAAAAAATCTTCGCAATGTCCAAGTGAGTCAAAGGAGGGCAGTTATCTCCATTTTCAAGGGAGAGATATGGAGGAAAAAGTGGAGTTTGGCTCCTCTGAGAGCAAGGGTGTAATGACTGAGGCTGGTTTGGTGCTCTTGAATTCAAATGTATTGGGTCAGGCAGTCATGGTCTTGTCTTCTCTTGCAAGATCATGTGTTGTCTTAAAGGCAGGTTGGACTTTGTCTCTTTAGGTACACTTGTTTATATGCACAGAACTGACTTTCTGAGATGGTCAACTGGAGTCTTTCAGTAATTAGTTAATCATGTTATTTGAACAGTTGTGGAAAGTGTCATGAGGTCTGAATAACTACAATTGCTGCTCACCTTGTTTTCTGTGCCTTGACTCTTGTCCCTTCAAGTATTTTGCAACATTCTAAGATAATGACTGATATGCAAACGACATCCTTGAGATAAATGACAATAGGTGTTCTGTATGACATGCTTTATTTGTGAGGTGCTCAGATAATGCCATGATTAGTGCTTAGACAGATGGGATTTTGTTATCTCTGATCCTTGTAAGTTGGATCTTATTTGAAAAATGATTGGAGTGCTCAAACTGGAGGCATGAGAAAGGTTGCACGATTACACTGCTCTATTACAGTGTCACAAATGTAAGCAAAACAGAGAAGAGCAGTGAGGGTTAAACTACACTTGCCACTGTGAATGGGAAATCGCATTTCAGTATCTAGACCAAATGCTGCCTGAAAACGTCCTATCTGGGTGACTGACTAGTTAAGGTGCCTGTTTCTGGGCAGCTGATGGTGGTCAGGGCTACGTGTCAGACTTTGGATTACTGGAAGTTTGCCTTCATCCTCAGCAGGAGCCTCTGGGTCTGCAGCTCTGCAGTGTTACAGTGAGGATGGCGACCCTGCGGAACCATTCTGGCAGCTGCAGAAAGGGAAAGGGGAAATCAACACTAGCACAGTCAAGCCTGACGTCTGGCCAAGCTGTGTATCTGCAGTCCCAAATGAGAGCAATCTGTGCAAATATGGAAATTGTTTCAAGGCCAAATTTTAGTTACTGTTATTACTCACGAGCATGCTGTTAAAGTCAGCATTTTGATGAGAGTTAGCTGGATCTCAGATCTAACCCCTTTGGATTTCCTCTTTATCCAGCTCTAGAAGGCATCTACACAAGTGATAATTCTGCTGTAAATTTAGGTTCAATTTTAGAGTGACATACCAAAATGCTGAATGCTCTTACATTCTTCCCAGTTAAACTTTTCTTTCTAGATTGACAACATCCCATTGTTCATCCCACTTATTCCCTTCCCTATCCCCAAAGAAGACTAACCTCTAACGTTGCAGTTGCAAATCGAAATCTGAAATCTGTGAAATGATCCTTTCTCCACCCTGGCCACCATCTGTTTTGATTTTGGTAATACATCCATTGGTCCTGATCTGGATGTGAGTGGACAAAAAACTAAATTCACAGTGCTGAAATTACACCTGGATATTAGAAACATTTTTTTTCCCCCTTTTTTTTTAATTTGGTATCAAATTTCAAAAAATATTTGTGTCAAATAAAAGCATTTCTATAATTTCACTGAGCCAACACCCTTTTTTTTCCGTATCAGCCTATAATGTTTAATTCAAGCAGAGTGACATGTTTTGAAAGTCACACCATTGAATTTCAGGCAGCTGAAAGATGCCTAATTTAGTTGGCCTGTCTACACAGGGCTTCTGAACAATCAGTAGAGGCAGAAAGTCTTTTGCAGGAGTACCTGGAATTTGTGTCATCTCCTGAAGGAGCTGTCTTTCTGGGTTAGTTGTGATGAGGCTTGCGAACACTCAGTGCTTGTCTGTACAAGAGTACCTCAAGTTCACCTAACCAAAACCATAATTCTTTTTTTCTAGTTATTTGAGACTTTTCTTCTAGTTATTAGATTTTCCTTTCATTCTTTACTAACATTTTGGTCCAATGGATAAGCAAACTGTTGTAATTCAGAAATATTGATAGACAACATTTCAAATTTTATACATTTTAAATTATTTTGTCTGGAATTATTTTCTGTATTTGATTAAATTGTTGAAGGGCTTTTTCTTGCTTTGGAAGAGTGTTTTCCAGCAAAGTAACAATAAAAAAAAAGCATTAAAGACAGCTACAGAATAAAACTTATAGCTTCTGTTTTTCCCTTAATCATTAGATAAACACAAATTTCATCCTTCCAGACTGTTAACTTGGCATCTTTCACCAGTGTGTAATTTGGAGAGCATATGAATAACATTTCAAATAAATAGACAAGGATTTCCCCTTTTTTAGGATTCTGATTCTACCTCCCTTAGTCTGCTTCTGCTTGTCTCCTCTGGGGGAAGAGTGTTGAGTACGGTAATAACAAAATGGTAAATATGCAAACTCTGTCAAGGAGCACTTAAAAACCTGCTCCATCACAGCAGTGTCACATGGACATGAATAGAGCATTGTTCTCTTACTTCAGATTCCAAGCAGCCATCGACTTTATTGCATATTTTCATCTGTGTGAGATACAAAATAGTGAAAATATGTTTGAAAGCTAGTCGTTACCTCAATTAGTCAATTATTCAAAAGATGCATCAGTTTGATTAGTTGCTTTCAGCTAATTACAGGAAAAATAATAGGCTAATAAGAGTCCCATGATTCAGGTAATACCAATGTGCATTTTCTTAGAGACAATAATTTAAAGAAGTTTCTTTTCATTTAGATATTGAGAAAACACCCATGTTAACTTTTAAAATAACTTCATCAAGTTGCAGGAAGTGCTTTACTCTGTTCTAGCTCTTTTGTCCAAACTTAACTCTTCTCCCATCTTCTCAGGACTGCTTACTGCTGGAATAAATAAGCCTATCTTCAAATGAAGACTAAGCAGTGAATTTCCTGGAGAAATCTGAGTGTCACTCAGATGATTAGACAACTTATTTCTTTTAATTACTGCACTCCTGGACAAATTTAAAATTATGCCAAATACTGGCAAATAAATATAGGTATGTCAAAGACATTACATTTCATAAAGATAAAATTTGCTCTGAAATAACAGATACAAGATCATAGCATATCAAACGTTTCCTCTCTAAAACTAGCACCTGAAGGAGAAAGTATGGTACAGGCATTTTGTTTAAACAAGATTCTGCATGTTTTTTCCTTACTTTTTCACTTCCTTCTCAAGGCATTGAGCTCCAATTTCTTGATCCTTCGCAGTTCAATCATTTTCCAGAGTTCTAAAAATGAAAAGGCCTAGGATCCTGTGGGCAAACTGGGGTCTAACTCACTTGGATAACCCAAGATGCATTTGCAAGTACAGCCCAGTGCACCTGGCTCACGTCCACAGGGTCAAGCTGAGGACAATAATCCACCTTGTGGTGCTGAAGCCATTAGATCTGCTTTGTATGACCAGGATGCATAAAACAATAATGAAAGAAGCTAAGAGTCATCCAGCAGCCAAGAGGGTGACTATAAGACTAAGGTCTCTACTTAAGGTTGAGTAATTCCATTATTTTCCCATCTATACAGGTCATATTTGCCTGACTGGTTTCAGCTGACATAAGCAGCAGCTAAACCACCAAAAGTCTAATGCCACAGAACCATGCAGAGTGAGGGGAACTCAACCTTCAAAGAACACAGGGAGAGAAGTGATGTTATCATTGCTTTCATCTGCTCTGAGCTGCTACTTCTGGTGGCCTGTACTGTCTATCTGAATTGGAAGCGCAGGTTATTTCACCTCTACAGAGTGACTGAAAACTCTTCAGCCACTCCAAGTAAGATAATAATCTCAGAGTGCAACATATTCTTACTGATACTTACCTATGATTCATGATCAAAGAGGACCTTGGATGGTTGTGTTTGCAGTCACACATGAACTTTTCCCGGTACCCCTACCTGGTGCATGCTGCAAATGTTTTTATCACATGCCATTTTAGAAGACTTCCTTTTCCCCCTATATCTTTAAAAATCATATGGTTATATAAGGTTTTTACTTTTAGTCTTTTTAATTGTTCATTTCACCTCAATCTTTACTCTGAAAGTCTCTCTTGATTCCTGCTCCAGTTTTAGCTGCCCAGGGCAACAATTGCATTAACATATTAGAGATATAACCCATTTATTAGTTTAAAATAATAATAAAAAAGAGATTGATAAAGGACAGCTAGCCCTCAGTAGACTGCAATCATCTTTACCATGGTGTAGTCTAGAGGTTAAAGCAACAGAAAACAGGAAAACCTGCATTGGACAAAAAATCCTTCAGAAAATCAAATAAGCTGTGTATCAAGGCCTCTGTATATATGATGTAGGATTTATACCTGACAAGGTGCTGTGACACACCTATGCATAGTGTACATTATTTTGCAGCTCTCTGTTTCCTTATCATTGCTCCTGAACATTAGTAACATGAGTTTGACTCGCAGTTTTGGCAAGCTCATTTTACTTGCTTTCCAAGCAAAACCACCCTTCATTATCTGTTTTTCTTTCCTTGTTGTACTGGACAAGGAAAAAAGGTTAAAGGAACAGAAATATAATTTTACGCTGAACTTATGGTACTCAGTCCTGTTCTGCTTTATTCATAAAAAACATGTTTCCATATAGTTTTCAAATTACTTTCAAAGATATTTCCACATAGGGAGAGAAGTAAGAGCTCTTACTCAAACCAGTGTTTTTCAATCCATAGATTAAATTATGACATCTCACTGGATACTTTGCGAAAACGGATAAAGGTCTGCAAGTTTAATCTGCATGTAACAAATAATGGCGCATAAAGCTGAAGAATTCAGGACTGATTTATTTAAGCATTTCCCCATCTTTCTTCAATTAAAAAAAATATTCTGTCTAATGTAGCAGGCATGGGACATATTATTCCAGGGAGATGTCACCACCTCTGGTACTTAGCAGATGGAGCAGGACCATAAGCCATGCCAGTCACAACTATCACAAACCCTACAACAATAGATGTGAAAAAGACTAAAATAATTCTTCTGGAAGCTAATGACTAGTGATGTTGACAAGCTAGGATATTCACAAACAAGTACACCCCTACTGCCATTCCTTTTATACATTCCTTCATGAATAAAGAGGTTCTTTCTCAAACCTACAATACTGTGACTCAACAGCTTTTTTGTGTCCAGCTTTACCATCTCCTCGCATTGCTTCTTGCTGAAACAATCCTGAGGCAGGAGTAAATAATCTTTGAGTAAAGTCAGTTTTACCAGTGCATTCACTGCATTTGGTAGCCATGCGACCACACTGTATGGTGGAACATGGCCAAACACCTCCATCTGCCTCACTTGTCCTTCCCACAAGGCAGCAAACAGGATGGCCATAAGATACCTGGGGCACCAAAGAACCCTCCTCAGAGGCACATGGATTTTCTAGTGAAACTTGAGGAGAAAATATGTCTTGGGCATGCCTTCACATTCTTGCAGCCCTAGGAAGCATGGATGCAGGCCATTTCACCAGCACAGAGCTCTTGTGGAGAGCAGGTCAACAGGAGCCTGCAGGTGTTTTAAGAACTCAACCTGTTAAATTTTGAAACCACTTGTTTGGGAATCATTCATGCAGAAGATTCTCAGTTTCCTCAGGACGGGAAAGGGTGGTCAGTTGTCACTTATCTACACCTACAAAGGACCAAGATGCTGAATCTGGTATTTGAATTCTGTATTAGAAAAACATCTCCAGCCTTAGCATTAAGGGGATTCCAAGGAAAAGACAGTACAAGAGTGCATTTGACGGAACTGACAGGGGGGCAGAAGGTGAAAATGGGAATAATCAGAGCACTTCCATGAAGAAATTTCCAGTCTTTTCATGTTAGTGATTCAGTGAAATTTGAAATGATAGCATACTCTGCGCTTTCTGAGCATTTCTTTTGCATAGACACTGACCTGGAACAAGGTGGTCCTACTCACTAATCTTACCTTTCTTTGCCCAGTTCTTGAAAACTTTGCATATTTATGAGTGAATGAACAATTATTTCTTTTTCTGGAAAACCATACTTTCTTATCCTGGAAACCAGAAGCAATGCAAGTGTTATTGGATCAATACGATCCAATTTCTTTGTGTAATCTTGGGTTTTAATCTCATTGTTAAGAATTTGGGGAGTCTTGTTACAGTAGGCACTGTAAAAAACTAATTTTGCTCCTTTCTCCAAAAAACTATAGCAAAAAAGCCTCTCTTAAGTTATTTTAGATTAATTTATTGTGTTTTATCAGAAGTTCCTGTTGTCCTCACCCAATGGATACAATTACATACAACCCCCCACATGCTAGACTAGACTATGGACTAGACAAATGCTTACTACATAATTTTACTGTCCAAAAGATCCCTATAAATCCAGCCCTTCTTGGACATTAGAACAGGCTCTCCAATAAAGAGAAAATAAGGAAAGTTCATGATATAAAGAACTGAACAAACAAAAATTCTGGCATGCTTAAAGATGTAGGAGTGAGGAAAAAACAAGTCAGAGACCTCTGTCTTGCTATCTCCCCTAACTGGCAAATCTCTTCTGTACCCACATAGTACTACAGCATCATGAGAAGGCAGATGCTTTCTAAAGCAGTCAGCAACCAAAAAAATTCAGTATATTTCAGGCCAAAGCAAACAACCTGAATTATGATAGCAAACCATCCAGATCCCAGAACATTTTGTGGTAATTACATGTCATCTGCTTCCTTCTAGAACCACTGTGTAGCAGTCTGGAAATTTTTTATAATTTTTCAGGGAAAGACTGCATTAAGTTGAGAAGCTAATCAAGTCACAGATTTTACTTGAAAGAAAAGTTTTCCTCTGACACAGACAGAGGAACATGCTGTAAGGGCTCTTGGTCCTTGCTGGGTTCTGGGGCAGCCATTTCTATTTTTTTCCTGGTTACCAGTATTTCCTCAATCTTAATTCAACTTTGCATGGCAAGGTGGGTTTTTTTTCCTTTTTCTTTTACCAAACACAGCCTTTACCGTGTTGAAGCTTGTCAAGAGGAATTTCTGCAAGCAACACACCTTTGCAGGCCATACAGCAGCATTCATGTGTTTCTCCATGCTATTTCATTTATTGCTGTTATCTAAATGCTTTAGTCATCCTGTAAATATTTCAACATGTTGACAAAATTTGGTGGTTGTAATAATTAATGCCTGCAAAACAAAAGGTGTGTCTATAAAGTGCTATAAAGTTCTATATGTTTTTGTGTAGGTAGCTGCATATAGATGCAAGCACAGGCATTCAATAGTCATGAAAAGAGTATGAGTACTGAATTCAAACACAATATGCTTATTGATTAAAATGCTAGTAACAACCATGTATTATAATAAACAGGGGCACATTACAAGATTATATACAGAGCACATAAATAAATTACTAGTCCTTATCCCTGATGGAAGTAGTTCACATAATTGTTCTGTCAAGTAAGGTTTTTACATCATAAGTTAGAAAAATGTAGGGAAACCTGTTAACCCCACTTGTCTGACCTGTTCCTGTCAGAACTATCTTCAGTTGGCACTTCAGAAGCAACAAACCACATAAAGTCTACGCCCCCTTTCTAACATTATTATCCCTCCTGCTGTTTTAATTTATGTGTTTAATTTTGGTTTGCTGTGTGCAATATGGCTAATTGCTTGAGAATTCTGCAACCTAACAAGTGAAATTTTGCTTTTACAATTTGTAGCACATCAAGTGTAATAATGTACATTTAATTTATCAAAAAAGATAATTATGCTAATAGAATTATTTGAATAAAAATTCAACTTTATGCAGGATAATGTCCTCTACCTCTTAATTTATACTAATGTAAATCTCTAAGGAATTTTTAATAAGCTATTTCAACCCAGGTCCGGGAAATACTAGATAGGAACAAAGGACTGACAGGTCTTAACTGGGGCAAAAAGCCATCAGAGGGCTTTGTAGCAAAAACTGTCTCAAGTGATGCAGCTTTTAGATTTGGGTAGATGCTAGAAGAGGAAGAAACCAGCCCTGGTCACTTGAGAGGATGTGGTCTTACTATCTTTAGCTCAGAGAGGAAAAATAAGGAAGGAGAAAAAGACAGTGCAGTTCAGCAATGGTATCACACACAGCCAGGGCCCATGAGATGCAAGCCTTCATCTGTCGTCTCTCCAAAATCTGTGGCACCTGGACAAGCCCAGAGCTCTGTAAGACTGACTGTCAGCAAATCAGCACCCAAAGGACCAGGGCACCTGGCCTCCTCCAGAACCCTGGGGATGCTGCAGCTTGATGGGAAGAACAATGTCAGGAGAGGAACAGAACCCCTCTCAGCCCCATGGAAATACAATTTAATTTTGAGGTCATTCATTAGGCACCAGTTCGGAGTGAGGGCTTAGAATTGGTTTAAGAAAGATAAGGCATCATGCACATTTCTCCCTGATGCCCAGACAGCCCTCGTAGTAGACAAACTCTTTTTCAGCATTTGAGCGGTGTCCACAGGAGCATTCCTGACTGTTAATGAATCTTTTAGAACTGTGAGGAGCCATACTGAGGCCAGGCTGCCCTGGGGGCTGCCAAACTGTAGCCCAGTACCATCCGATGTTTTGTTTCATCACCCCAGACAATGTGTGTTCGGGCCATTTCATGATTCCAAGTTTCTACACACAGCTGAAGTATCCCAAGAGGTGCCTCAGGTCTTAAGCTTCTCAAGGATTGGTACCCCATTAATTAGGACATTAGGACTCGTGCTGTATTGGGCAACTCTTTAACTGGGAAAGCCAAGCTTTCAGCTAACTGTCTTTGCATTCAGTCTATAGGAGCCTTGGGCAAGGGTGATATAAAAGCAGAATAGCACAGTTTTCTGTATTTTCTTTCATAAGATATCAATTATCAGTGTGGGTGTGTTTAAATGCATATGTGTGATCCCCCTCTCTTCCCAGAGTAAAGTTCTGTCCCTTGACTCTTGCACGCATCACTCAGTGAAAGGCCGGCCACTGATCTTTGTGAGCATTAAAACACACTGAAATCTTAAGCAGCAGTATACAGCTATTGCTTTTAAAATTGTGTCATTGGGAGTTTCAAGTGTTGATTTTTGCCTTTGTAGTAATTCTTTAACCTTGGAATGAGGAAATTGTTACAGATCCTTTCAGAACTTTTTCAAAAGGGCAGTATGATAAATTGAAAATTCTAAGGTGGAGACTTTCATACTAAATAAATACAAAATACCAAGATTGATGCCCAGTTCATGTTTTCTCCCTTAATTATTTCAGGTCATTCTTTTATATGCCACAAGGATATTTATAGGTGATAAAAGAGCAGGAATGGCAACTCAAGAGCTTTAAAAACTGTTTATCTGTGGAAAGGGTGCAGTCATGAGCAGCAGATTTGCAAAACTCCCATTTTTTCCCTTCACCAATGTACCTCCTTCTCTCTCTGTACTTAAGTTTATCATCTACAGCTGGTGATTTCAAGGAGAAACTTTTTGCAGCATCTCCTTTTTGCTAAAAAAGAGGGGGGAGTGGGGTCAAGCCTATTAATTTCACAAATGCTGACCAACATTAATATCTGAATACTTTCTCGATTTCCTCTTTTAGGTACAGGAAATTACTTTAATATCTAGGATACCACAATGTGGTAGCTATTGCCTTTTAATGTTGATCCATACAGGCCATCAATCCCTAACTAGTGTTGGTACTTACTGAAACAGAGATGGTTTCAAACTGTGATTTATAGGTAAAAGATTCCCTGTCTTATGACAAATATCTCAAGTTATATGGTTCCAGTTCATTTTTTAAATTCCTTGAGCCATTGATCACCACTCATTTTTAGATAGAACTTTTCACTGATTCGATTTGGGAATGCTTAAAAACATTATCAGATTATATGGCCTAATACTTTTATGGAGCTGAGTTACTCAATGATGTCAGAATGTATTTTTTTAGACACTGTTTTTGGTTGAGATAAAGAAGTTCCTTATAACTGGAGAAGAGAGACCAAGTTTGTATGAAATAGAAATGGCTATGCATCTTCACATATCAAAGCTGGTTTTATTTTCATTGCTGACTTTTGCAGAATAAACAGATTACAACAAACAGAATACAGAGAGATGATACCATTATTATTATTATTTATATAGCACCATAAATGTGCATTCTGCTTAACAGACAAATAAAAGACATCTCAGGAGATCATTTCAAGTTCAACTCTGGCATAAAGTAGAACTTTCTCTTGATCATTTCCTTTATCACAGTTGCAAAGAAGAAATGCTTCAGACTTAAGTGTATTGAACTCAGGAACTGAAACCTCTCTCTAGGTTCAAAAAGAATGTGATTTGATAGCATTGCTTAAATGTATAGGAGAAAACTCACTTTATGACTGCAGGTCAGAGGTGATAAAACATTCTCATTAAAGCTGCTGGAGTGCAGGAGTGTTGTGAACTTTTAGAAAATTAAGATGTTTTATGGTTTTAAGAGTGATGCCTCACTATATGTCATAACACCTCAAAAAATTGTTGCAACACATCAAACTCTGCATGACGCGAAGCACTCACTTTCAACCAAAACTGTACTCTTTAGAAAAAATATCATCCTTCATTTCTTAAATTTTTAAAAGAACATAAACTTTGAAGTGGCCGAGGCTCTGTGAGAAAGGAAAATCTTACAGATTGAATTGATTTAGTACACCCAGCTCAAACAAGTGTTAAAATTGTGTAGGCCTGTCTCCTAAATGTCCAGAAGATGGACAGAAAATATTAACCAAACAGTGCTAAAGATAATTAAAAAGAATGCATTAAAAATACTAATTAAAATATCTGTGTGTGTATTTCAGTGTGAGGAAACGATTTTAGTCAAAAACATATGGAAATTACAAGACAACATGAAACACTGGCAGCTGTCTGCTTGGGATAAATCAATGCCAAACTTCAGACATTGAGGTAGGAACATGGATTTCAGTGTATTTGCTGCTAAGATCTGCAGCAGGATGAGAAGCATTTGTGAGCTAGAGGGGAAAAGTCTTTCTCTTACAGCTTAATAGTTAATATAGACCCACCTTAATACAAATGTGGCAAATGGATTTAATTTAATGTCTAGGCAAACTAGGCAGTATTCCTAGGTAGCCTTTTTCAGTATCTATAGATATTGATTGAAACAACTTCCACGTCCTTTCCATAGCCAATGTAGAGACAATGTCAGCTTTCTAGTAGTTTTTCTCATCTTGAAACCAATATCTAATCAAATGAACTGTGTACTGAAAGTGTCTATTTCACCTCACTGACCACAGAAGGTCTAGCTTAGATGCAGACATTGGCATCAAGGATGGCTAATGAACAAGTAAGGAGGATCCTCCACTTCATGCCTGTGGAAAGATGTCTCCCTTGTGCTGCTGTTGAGCACTAAGCACTTACTGCAGCAAAAAGAAATGAGAGATAGTGGCCCAATAAGAGCATCACCCTACTCATTCAGCTTTTGATCCTTAAAGAAAGATAAACACAAATCAAAACTTTCTCCTGAATACAAATATCTGGACCAGGCCCCTGAAGTCATAGTTCTTCTGTAGTCTTTCTTAATTCACTTAGATGTCACAGGCATATCATACAAATTTTTCCAGCTCTTCTACACATGAAATAATGTCTTTCTTTCTAATCCTTACTGTCAAACAACAAAGAACTTGCGAAGTCCCAGCTAAGCAGTGATGAAGGACAGAGTTTCATGTATTCTAAGTATGTACATGAGAACAGGAATACTGCATTTTTCTGTGTAAGAGTTTTTCAACATATCCATCACCCATGTCCAGAACACTCCTTAAACTGCAAGAGCAAATGGAGGGTGTTTCATTTTGCTCCGCTGCGAAAATCTTTCAGATACCTGTAGTTGAACAAAATTGATTTGTGCAGTCTGAACCGAATGCTTCATTTTCAGTAGGAGCATTTTTAAATTAGAAACTGAAGAAATAAGAACATAAATCATATAATTCTTACTTTCATCCAAGTAAGACCTGACACACTTTCAAGTAAGCATGTATGAATGGTAACAAAGACGTTCTAACTCTACATCATATTCTCAAGTTGCAATAATTAATAGACTGGAAATGTTCATCATTCCAGATCTGAATGGATACTAGGGTCTTTAGCTCTCAATTGTTTATCCATAACAATTCAGACCACTTAGGAAATTGAGAATTCATCTGTTTCTATTAGCTTGACCCAGGGGTTAAGAAACAACCCCACTGGAAAAAAAACTTTCAATCCTGTGAATTCAGAAGCACTTTTGTTGTTAGACATGGCTGAAGTGGGTTTTCCTGTTTGTCTAAAACAACTAGAAGCAAATAACGTCATCCTGAGGGAAAGTTTTATAGAACTAAGGAGAAAGTTTCTCTTTCAGAGTTTAGAAAGCACTGTAGAAAATTCTATTGAGCTGGAGACCACTTTCTAACATGTTTTACGGTCCTTCCCAATGTGATAATTGATTTCAAATGTCACCTGAAAACACTGCGTAATAGCATCCAAAAACATGGGTGGATCTGATATACCTGGCTGACATTTATTATTATAATTCAGTTTCTGAGCAAATTCTTTTGGTCAGAGTCCTTCTGACCTGAAAAATAAGACGATTATAAAGCAGTTCCAATGTGGCAAATAAAAATTGTTCCAGATGTTTTGTTTTAAAATTTTCAATCAACTAATAGCTGCTGAATCAACAAACAACACCAAAAGTTGTTTGAAAATCTAAAACAAAATTTCTGTTTAAGAGCTAAAGGAATTCCCTCTATTGTTTATGGAAATGGGTTCAGCTCAAATTCTGCTGCAGCCAGCACTAAAGCTGACTATTTTAAATATGCTTTACATTGATAATCCTTCCCGAGACTATTCAGCAAGGAGTCTGGCTGCTCTGAGGATTCAGAGATAAAAAGAGGTCTCCAAAGTGGTCTTAGTGCTAACTTCAGCTGCCTCTGGCCCTCATCCAACAAACCACTTAAATCTGGTCTCCTCTTTGAAATTGGCTTGGCGATGTCAACAAGGCTTTTCATGTATCTGCAGTTAAATAGCATCACAAATTATTATTTTGATCTAAACAGGCATCAATGCTTGAAGTACTCACAGTAGTCAGTGTAAGGGAGGACCTTGTTTTGTGTTTCTGGTGGTAAAGTTAACAAGTAACTTTTCCCTTTCTACAAACAACCTCTCACTGGTCTTGTCACCCAGTGGCAAAATTTCTCTGTCCCAAACCCTTCCCTCTCTTGCATCTGAACAGCCTGACTCACCACAATTAAATGTCTTATTGATACACATGCAGGTTCTCTGCAAAAGTCTGAGGCTATTGCTGGGTAGAGCTGAACTTCAGCAAAGCTGGCATCGCTTGTAGTAATCAAAGATCTCGCCTTCTCTAACTTTATCCTTCGATTTCTCCTAGAAGTCCTTTTTCTCCTTAATAGAGAAATGTCTGCATGATGAAACAAAGCATGGACTTCTGGTGACCCTTGTTTAAGTAGAAACCTAATTGCTGTCTTGCAAGCTGAGGAACTACCTTTCCTTTTTTTTCCCTTAGAATTTTGTAACAGCTAATTGGAAAGCAATCACAGCCCAGCACTTAATAGACTTTCACATTTCAATGGCATACAGGTTTTTTTCTGTGTTCAAGAGGCACATCCTGGGCAATTTGGTCACTTTCATTGAAGGTAGGTATTTTGATCTTGGTTAGAGAGAAGGCTACACTATATTACTTTTATTACCTACATTACATGAGAATAAACGTTTTATAAAAGTTCTGAAAGTAATTTCTTATGTCAGTAAGGGTGAAACCTAGTTCTAGTACTAAAAATCCTTTAATTAGTTTTCCCTGAGTCTGTTTTATCCATTGTCTCAGTGCAACTGGATCAGTTTTATTACCCTGAAGAAGTAATTTGCTGTTATTAAGACCAAGTACTCTGTTCTATAATTTAGTATGTTACATCATCTTAATGTTAAAAGCCTAAGCCAAAGTTCACGAGAATCAATAGAAATGCTGCTAAGGACACCAAAGAAATCTGGATTCTTTTTAAAGGAGTCATAGTCTGAAGAAGCATCCACACTTCTATATGGGCACTATAATGGGCAGCATATCTAACTTGAATATTATTAGAAGTGCAACTATGTTAGGATAGGGCTTTGTGTTAGGCCAAATGGTAAGTATTTATGCAACTCGTTGAGCAGGTGGGGTTTTTTTTAGTCTGAGCTGAGTTTTATGCTGCCATGGTTACATTACTCGAAATACCTGTCCTAGTTAGCTTAAATTTAGCTTATGTATGATTACACAAGTTGAAGTCACTCCAGTATAGACATATTTACTCTCCCTAGAGATTTCATGTGTTGTAGTGATATGATTTCATCCCTTAGATCGTAGATATATCTCTGTCAGTTTTTGTATCATCACTGGCTGGATCACGCTCCTGCTCATCAGCAGTCACTCATTAAAGGCATTCTTCTCTACCAAGACTGCAAATTTTCAGTTACAATCTATTTTCTTTTCTTATTACTCAATAAGGTTTTGATACTCTTCCTCTTCTGATAGGTAATTTTTTTCCTAGCCAAGTGTATTTCCCTGGTGGATCTGCTAAGAGCAACAAACAAATCCCTGGATGCATTATAGTATGGTTGAGCACCATTATATTGATAAGTGAGCCTGAAAAACCCTTCTAGCTCAGTTCCTCAGAGACTGAATAAAACCACCAAATATCCTAGAACTATGTTGATGTTAGGCAGCATAATCATTGTGTGATGTGATGTAGGCAATATTTTCCTCCAAGTAATAGTCAAGACTAAAACGTAACAAATCTGTATGCTTGCTTATCAGTCTGAGAGTATATTGCAATTTCAGAACAACAGTTAATATCCTACAGTAAAACTACTGTTCTTTTAATAAAAAATTCCTCCATTTAGTAAATTGATATACAGTATGGAAAAATCTGCAAACAATCTCAGGCACTGAAGTACAGTCTGACTTTGTTTTGGTGTTTGATATGCAGTTGAAAATCCTTTGTCATAATGTGATGTATGTTTAGGGACAAAGCTCTTTCAGACCAAGGGACTCCCTGATGCTTTCAGTTTCCTTTGCATCGTACTTCACGTGCTCTCTCTAATCTGTCTATAATACTAATTTTTCAAAATGTTATGAAGGTTCCTTAAGGCAGATAATTTTGTGTCTTTGCTTTCTGTTGCTTTAATTTTTATTATTTTTTTTAATATTTGTGAGAATTCAGGATAGAGAGAAGTAACAGCATGCTCTGGATGCAATAATCAATTTCAAATTCATTTTCAAATCATGGTACTGGAACAATTCCACTTTCCATGTCCTCACTCCACATGGACTTCATGACAAGCATTACTACAACTTCTAAATGGAAATAAAAATGAGGGAACAAATTGAACAGTTATTAAGAATGGAGCTATTTTCCTGATGAAACATGACTTGTAATGACAATGGAGATTCAAAGTAGTCTGCACATTTAATAGTTGTAAGTAATATTTCACTAGTGATAAGTGATGGTTGAGAAAGATAAAACTTGAAGGGAAAGAAATTCTACCTGGATTTTTTCAGACAATTGTGTATCTTTTTTCTTTAATATCTTTCTCGCAATGCCTATAAGGAACAAATGCCTATAAGGAACCAATGCCTATATGTTGCTGACAGCTGGACTTAATTTCTAAGCATAACACATGAAAATCCATATACACTAGACTTTTATTCCATGTCCCTAGTACTTTTAGCTTTTAACTTCAAAGGCTATTTCTACTGATATGCATGAACTGGTTAAGTGAAAAACCCCAATACAGCCAATTAATAATGTATATTATCACTTAGCCTATAAGGTTAACAAAGGCAACAGTTGACAGGCAGATTCATAACATTCAAAATACTTGGTACAAAGGCATGAGATAAGAAGCCAGAGGAAGCACAGGCAGACTTTGTGCCTTATTTTGTTTTCTGCTTTTGGAGGTTTAGAAATATAATTATTCAAAAAAGCCTTGTCATGAATGTGTGTAGGCAGAGACAGGACTTGTTATGCATTAATTACTATCTACCACAAGAATGAGTTCTGTGTGGGGAAGAGCAAGTTAGGAGGAAATCAAATTCCTGAGCTGCAAGAGGTGGTTTTCTCCTCTTTTGTTTGAAAAACCATGAGTCATTAATAGGTATTCCAGTCAACTAAATTGATCAGCAAAGCCCCTAGTTTTAGGTCAAGAAGAAAGGAAGTATGTTCTGAAGGTCAACCAAATACACCACATCCTTTCTGGTATGAGGACAATAACACTTCTATCAGTCTTTCTCAATGGTTGTTTCTCTTTCCTTCACCTCCAGGACTTGCTTGGAGAAGCTGCTGTTCTGCTCAGCAGAAAGTGTGCACGCCCCTTCTTTACGTCCTCCTGGGTCAGCCACATCCTTTCAGCTTGTGATCGTCACAAGTGTGGAACACAAGCAGCCCTTTGACAGTATTCATACTATAAAAATAATTGTGCCTTTGGCAGATCAGACTTTACTAGCAGGGGAAAGCAGAGCATTTGCAGCAAGGGTAAGGCCATGTACACAGGGAGAATATTTCAGAGATACCCAAATCCTACTGTGAGTTGGTAGGAGTTAGACACTGTACAGACCCTTTCTGTCTCTGTATGCCTTCTCCTGAGACAGAGGTGTAGGATTTGGTACTTCTAAGGTGCTGTTTTGTTTATTTTTTCTATTAAAAATGAACCAAAGAAAGGAAAAAACTCAACATCATTACTTTCTATAGAATTTATAAATGTAAAAGTCATATGGGTTCAGGTTCCCAGCCTATGTTTTTTTCTGGCTAGACTCTTAAATATATCTAGCTATGCTCAGAATATAAACTATAACAGAGAAGATCAAGGGTTTTATTTCCATTTTCTGACAACCCTTGATTTAAATTCATTGCAGTAGTACATTAAAAAAATTAATTTCCCTATTTTTAAAAGGGTTAAAAAAAAGGCAGTAAAAGCTGCTATGCTTTAACGATAATACTAGTATTAGAACCCAACATGAGTGCTCATACTAATGCTACGCTATACTGAGGCATATGGTGAGAGAAGGAAAGTGAAGTTTTTATTGCTTTCATGTTTCCCAGATTTTTCTTATAATAAACAGTCAGCCAAGCTGGGAATAAGATGGCAGTGCTGTGTTCCATAATGTCCTGCCAGCTGTATGGCACCTCAAGTTAATGAAGTCTATCTCCAGCGTACAGAATGTATCAGCCCATTTTAGGAGCAGCTGCCTGAGTTAACGTCAGGAAGCCAAGTGGAAGACCAGGTGTAGGGGTACTTTTAGACTGGCAGTCAGAAAACAAGCGCTTTCTGAAGATTTTTCTTGAGGAAAATTTATTTTGTAACATCACTGGAGGGCAACAGGAAGGGGCAAAAGCAAAATGAGATAGCAAGTTGTTGACAATATGGAGAAAATGCTGCCAGTGGACTTGAAGTGGGAAACATTTCTTAAAAGTAGACCAGATGGAAGCTGATAATTTTGATGCTTGCAGGACACAAAATAGACAGATTGTCAATTACCTAAAGACCACACAATTTGTCAAATATGAGTTGGACAATAAGTGAGAGAGAAGTGAACAGTATAGTGGAGTTCAATCAACTAGTTAGCCAAGCTGCATGAAAATCTCTAGCAAGATAAAGTAGAAAAAATATTTTGGTTATCAGTGATGATTTTTCTTTGTCTTGTTTTCAAACTCAATTTCCCAAGGAAATATTAAAGTACTAAGATCATCCACCTGACTTTTGAGGGTCTGTCTTAACTTTCACCTCAACTGGCAATTTTTGGCAAAGAGAAAGATCTCAGATACACTCACTTCCTGCGCAACTAGTGCATATAGAAAGTTTTGATAGTTTTGAACCCCCTGCTAATACAGTCTTGTTGCAGTATGAGCTCAAAAAACCATCAGGCTGCAGTGAACCTGCACTGCTGCAGTTTATGCTGAGAGACAAAGCTAGAGAAAGATAGGCTTTATTCTTTGCTCTGCTCATGCAACAGTTTTATTTTCCCCTACTCTACTAAATTAAATTATCAATATATGCAAAAATCTGTCACATTTACAAGAGGATATGTATGAATTCATTATTATTCTTATTTCCTATTTAAAATATTTGAAAAGCTGCTATGGTACACACATGTTTAGGCATCCAGACAACCAAAGAAGAAGTGGCCTGGTCTATTTTCTACTGAAGTGAACCACAGCATTTTTGCTTGTACAACAGACCATTGTGAATGATATAATATGGGAAGTACATGACAAGTGAGCGTGTAATGTTGGAGATGAGCCTTCAAAAAACCTGGCTCTATGCTGTTTTGACCAAAAAACTTCAGGCCAAGTGTCTCAGAATAGCTTGATGGATTAAGCAACAGGGAGAGGAATTTTATATGTTTATGTATACACACATGGATGGACATGGAAGAAATACCTACCAAAGTGAAAAAAGGGAATAATTTTGTTATGTCTGAAAGTCACAAAATTCTGGATGCATAAACATGGAGGCTCGTATATTACTCAAAGATAGATAACAAACAAGACACTAACCTGGCCTAGACCCAGTATGTACATGCTCATGTGCACACATATGTGTACGCAATGCACTCAAGAATTATCAAATTGGTGTAAACAATACTTAGAGCTTAGCACATACATCAACAATAAGTATGTGGATACTCTATACAAGCACCATCCTTGGGGCACCACAAACATCTTTGCATACAGCAGGATCCATTGGCAGAAAGGTAAAATCACATTCTCTAACATCTGAACTTATTTGCCACAAATAAGCCTGTCTAGAAATATAAGGCATGACTGAGTACAGCAGGAGAGAGAGGTCAAATAAATGCTGCATATTCTGAATTCCACAGGAAACACCCCTCCAGAGGACAGCATTCACAAGCTCCAGGGACAATGCTGATTAAAATGAAAGAAGAAAATACAGAAGCAGCAGAAGAGAAAGTCAATATATTCTCAGCTGACTTCTAACAATCAAGTTAGAATAATGCCCCATAATAGCTGGAAATTCAGTTTCACCTCAGCAGAGCTGACTACATGCACATCTACTGCAATGGATAGTTCAATCACCTCTAGAAAGTGAGTAGCAATCATTGACAAATGATATATTCATGAAACACCCTATAATAATTTTAAGAGCACTGTTCTAACTTGTTTGGAACATGGACTTATTGAAATTTTTGTCTCAAGGCTTTAGACTCTCAATGAGATCTAGGAGAGCATTTAAAAATACAGCTATTAGAGACCATGAGAGTATAGTAGATATTCTACAGTGTCAGTCCTGAGGCTACCAGCCACCAGGCTATTCTAAAAGAATTATATAGGAGTTATTAAACTCAGACCTCACTGAATTCAAAAGATGGAAAACTCAAGCAGTCCAAATGTTGATGTGTTCAATGAGGTTGGAATGACTGCATTCTGTGCACTGTAAAGCACACATCTAAAAAGACAGGAAACACAGGAGGAAAAGGAGAGGAGAAAAGAATTGAGGGCTGAAAAGAGAAAAGCTTATTCTGAGGATCTCAAAAGATGCAGTGACAAGATCCAAGTACACAGAGGTGAAGGAGCTCTTCAAAGTCAATAAGAGAAAACCACTTTCTTTCCACTCAAGATGCTGTTGCCCACAAATCTATGATGCATTTTCTCATGTTCATAGACCAGATCCTGGGAAACAGAGTTAGATATTGGGAATGGGGGCAGGGGGTTTGTATGATAGACCGACAGCCTGGGAGCACCAGTTGACTAGGAGTGGTTCACTCACCTGCCACTTGCAATACCCTTCACCCGGGAGGTACTTCATATGAAAGCAAATGAGGTGTTAGCTGACTTAAGCAGTGCAGAGGTCACAGCTGATGAAAGAGAAGTGAGAAGGATTTCAAAGGAACAGCTTGACAGGAATGCAATGGCATGACAGGAGCCAGAGGAGTTGAGCACATCGCCTGCATCTATTCCTGAAAAACAGCACAGAGGGAGGTGAAGAGGCTCAGCTGTTTTGCATATAACCTGAGGAAAGAGGACCCAGCAAAGGAGGACCAAAGAAATCAAAAGTAGGTTGTCCAAAGGAGATGACAGCAGCAATACATTTTCTGCTGAACTTAATCCTACCATTTGCTGGGGTCACCTGTTTTCCAGAGTGGCAGCCCCACAGCTGTGGTCCTGTGTGACAGCTTTTGTGCTGGCACAGGGCCTCATCACACCTGCAACTAAAGCCCATGAGAAGAGAAAGCTCGTTATTGTTTGATGGGAATTTGCTCAAACACTTTCTTGAAAACAGGATTGGTGAGCATTAAGAGTAAGAACAAACTCTTGAGCAAACTTCAGAACGAGGTAAATCTTAGGGCTGCTTGGAATTTTTCAGTCACTTTTATTTAATGACAGAAAGCAGGGGTTTAAGCTAGTTTATATATTCATAAAAAGGGCAGATTTCTGTCAAAAAGCCACACATTTTTAGGAGGGGGATTAGAAGATGAAATTTTTTCATGTGCCTGAAAAGACTGCAGACACTTCTTGATTGCTCTTAATGTTGTCTCAGTGTAAAGAGCTGCCAAAATTTTCTCTGTCACTTCAGTGACTGAGTACAGAAATGAACCACAGGCCAATAAAATCTATTTTAAACAAAGCCTTTGAGCCATTATTGCAAAAAAATGCTTTATCATTAAAATAATAAATAGCATTGACAAAATATGCAAAAATAGAAAAGATCTCTGTTATGGCCCTGCTCAAAGAAAAAATGTGTCAAAACACCTGACTGACCTTTTGAAAATACTTTATACTAAAAAAATATGAAGCATGAAATTGAAATCATATCCTGCTCCTTAGTTAGTGTCACTGTGTAGAGATAAGAACCAAACCTGTTTTTTTGAATTCTGGAATAGAATGCAGGCAGTAAATATCAGCTCCTATTATTTCTCCTAAAACAAGCAGTCCCATATTTCAGCCTATAAATCTCAAGCCACCTTCAATTGCTGCTAATAGACAAATCTAATCTAAAGACTGGGGTCATAAATGAAAGGCTGTTTCTCTCTTATCCTGAAGTCTATACCAAGAATGGCCTTCACTTGACATTGGAAAACAGCTTATGGATCCAGGGCTTGAATATCTTCCCTGTTGCTTGTTTATATCCCCCGCTTGCAGGAAATCAGGCTGCCTATTAGGTTCATTATCATCACTCATCCACAAATTTGTACTAATCTTTGACACTTTGGTTACTCTGTGTGTATGACTATCCTGAAATGGTGTGCCATGATGTCTTCTATATATTTCCTTATTTCCTTTTTATTATTTTATTAGTATTTCCATTAAAGTTGTTTAGTTTCTTCTAAAATTATAAATTTCTTTATCTCTCTCCTTCTCCCTGGAGACAGAGGATGGGGAGAACATTTGCCTTTCATGTCTATGGCTAGTCCATCCCAAACAATAACAGTGAGAAGAGACACCACACATGCCTCTAGGGATAAGGAATGGCAGAAAACTGAGGGGTGAATGAGTCAGCAGCAGATGCTACTTCCCTGTCCAATTGTGATTTATGCAATGCCTGCCATTGTATGTCATCGTTTTTTTCTTGTATTGCACCCTTAGTTTCCTGAATGGTATCTAAAAATGCCAGGATTGTGTATAAGTAGTCCAGTTCTGAAAAAAAGCTCATTAATTTGCTTCTTGGTTATGGACAAATTACTGGAGTTTAATTGCTGTTACCATACTACATTGCTGTTGTAGTGCATAGGTCATGTCTCTTCTTAGAATGATGTTTCTTGATGGATCAGAAGCAGGGGACTGCTATGGAAATAAATTATGTACAACTGAATGTAGACTCTTAAGTCATGGCCTTTGTCTCCTTTGAACCCTGCAGCTGGCATCTCTTGCGCTTTCTGTTTTTTCTTTACAAGTGGAAATGTCCAACATCTTAAATCAAGACTGTATTTCCCCCTTTACAAAAAAAGGGAACTGAAATTAGGAGAAGGGAAAGCTTGATCCTGCCTTGCTTTGCGTCACAGTAGAATAATGTTTCTTAGTAGCATTTGCTCAGTGTGCTTCCCTAATAGCTCAGTCACCAGGATGAGGTGGCACCATGCTAAGAGGAAACAAGATGCACATATTCTTAGGTGTATGAGGTAATTCTTTCCATTTGCTCAGCAAGTCTCAGAGGTGATCTTTGTAAAATGTAAATATTAATTTCTCTGTAGACAGATATCTATGTAGACAGACAGTCCTCCTGGACCTGACATCTGAAATGTGGATGCTCCTTTCACTTATCTCCTTTATTCCATTCGGATTTTCCTAAAGATTTTTGGTGGCTTGGTCATTTTTTTATTATGCTTGTCCTTGCATTTATATTTACTAAATCATTCTCAGGCCTGGATTAACTGGTTTTGACTGTACTGCCATTGACCCTCAACAAATAAAAGAATAATCAGATACAGGAGGGGTTTCAGTCAAAAAAGCTGTTGACATTGTCATTTATGACAATTTACAGGGACAGAGTTCTCATCTAGGAGACAATTCCTTGAAAGAACAGAAAAAAGTAGGAAAAGAGGGAGCACTACAGTAACTCAAAAAGCAGGGCTTGACTTTGTTGGGGAAAAGAGAAGTAAATGAAAACTCTGATAAGAGTAGAGCTTGACAGATTCATTTTTGTATCTCTTCAGCTTTTGATGCATGCCAACAATCCCACAAGATTTATACAAAAAGTACAATTTTGTCCTTCTCTGTTTGCAAAGATCCAGCCATTGCCTTGTCACCACTGAAATGATATGAGAATAATTCTGGTTCTGAGGCTTTTCAAATGTAATGGATCCAATTAGATGCCAGAATAGTGTGTGCAGAGTCCACTCCTCTGGTTTCTGTTCCTGTTTCCAGTTAATGCATAAAGTGACAAGTTCTATCAGGATGATGATTCGGGGAAAAGAGAAGTGGGATGGTGATATACCACACAGTCCCTTTTTTTCTCGCTAAGTGACCAACTGAAATTTTGAGATATTCTTTCTTTTATGTGTTATGGAATTGCTATCTAGAAAGTTTACTAGGTTTGGAAAGAAAATGACATGCTTTTCTCCAGGTGTAGGATGTGTATGTTCTTATGCCACAGATAACATGAAAAACAATTTTGGTTAATCAGACAACATCTTGATAGGTCTCATGTGTTTAGCCACCCACACTTCCTGGTGTTAATCTGCCTCTCAGGATGTCATTTACACTGCACCCATTGAACACAACTCTATGAGCCAGCCTGGGGATGCCAGAGAAAAAAGATCCCTTGAAAATCTGCAGACCGTCCAGCTGTTCCCATTTGGCTCTCCAAGCTCTATACCGTTTCTGTGTTCTTTTATTTTACAAGTTTTCATTTGCTTCTGTTTTAGTCTGATTGGCTGCACATACCTGGGTCTGTTCATTGACATTTGAATGAGAGAATCCCCTCTATCCAGGATTACTCCCATTGCTGAGTGCACTGGAGTCTACTGCTTGAGTATTTTCCTTTGCTTTGGCCACGTAACACTTAGTCAACATTTTCTGCCCTAGCTGCCTCATTTCTGGAAGCTTACTTCAGACTTCATTGAGTTTATTGCCTACACTGTGTCAAACTACAGTTCATTATTGTTGATATTTTATTAAAATAGTCCCTAAGTGCATCAGATTTTCAACGCTTGACTGCAGTATTCCATGAAGATCTACTTTATTTTTATATTGGTCAAAGCCAACAGTAAAGTTGCCATTAGCAGCCAAGCTAATGGCTTTGTGAAATGCTGCCATGCTTTCCCAGTGTCTGGCTTTTAGTCATTGTCTCTGGAATGCTATATCTTGACACAAGGTACATATTGCTTTTGCATACCAGGGGTAAAACACACTCCTATGGCTGAAAAGACAGCATTAAAACCAGCCAAAATCCAGTTCTATATTTAGAGCCTCATGAATTCTTTATAAGTTTTGTACTATCTTTTCTGATCTGAAAAGGAAAACAATGCATTTGGCCTTTGTGCCATATATTAAACTCTAGAGTGTTAAATAGAAAGAGAAGATGTGTATGAGCTGATAAGTGATCTTTAATATGTAAAACATGCTGCTTGAGTTCTTCTGGTCAGTGATAGAGATACTGTCTGGTTTATGTGCAACAATTCAAAAGTTTGTGCATTTTTATGCCAAGTTTGTAGAGATGCTATAATGAAATGCAGATTCCTGAGATCTTTACAACAAATTAGGAGAAAGTCAAAAAAGAAGCTGGTAATCAGATTTGTAATTTAAGATGTGACATATTGCAGGGCTTTTGGAATTCTAGGCCAGTGTTGTGAAGCTGAAGCAAAAACCAGAAGTTTTAGCATTTGTGCTTTGTTGATATTTTATTGTTTCATACAGAGCATTTTAGAGTTTGTCATGCCATTATGCTGAGCTTTGCCAGGGCAAGTGGGAAAACATGTGTACTATAGTGTTTATCTGGTGTGTGAATGATTGTTTTGAAGCACAGGCATACTGAGAATCTTATTTTAGTGCATGTGAAGCTCTTCAGATAATTATGTCTGGATATTTTTAATAGCTCTTGGTAATATCTTATCCCCTTTGACTCTAAGTACCTTTGAAAAAACTTCGTAAGGTCCAGGAAAATGCTTTGGAGTAGAGCTATATACTTAGCAACTTCAGGCATTATCAAGAAAAACTTCAGATAATAAAAGATGTTCAAACCTCAGATTTGTCAGTCTTCTGCAGTTAAGTCTCATTGGTTTCATTACAGAACTTTTATGGAGGATTAAAACTATACAACCTCCTTACCAAACTCACTATAAAGGAATTAATTTCCTTAGTTTTTGAGAGAAAGTACAAAAACTTAATTATTGAGCAGGACTGGTAAACTCAGTGTGAAGAAAAAAAAGCATGGCCTCAACCATATTAGCATCATCCAAGTGAATAAACTGGTTAAATCTGCTGTTTGAGGCCTTGCCTCAAGCAAACAGAACCAAACTGTATGTAAACAAAAAAGTTATATTTGTTTAACAGGTCACCATTTAGATTATTCAAAGAATAGAACCTTATAAGCATAATTTTGCTTCCATTTCTTTTAAAAATATTACATTCAGAATAATAGATTCCTTTCCCAGAGACTGGTTTTACAGCAATTCTAGGTAATTATGCACATCTGGTGATGACTTTAAAAACTGCAGTTATTAGAGGAGATGAACTACAGATTCCCTATGCAATAATAGACCAAGTTTTGGAATCATATCCATTGTGACACCCCTTAAAGTTCAAATACTGCTGCAAATTTGGAAAGGCTCAACTGTAATCTTATTTATAACATTGTTATTATTACCACCTGTGATATAGAGATCCTAATTTCCCCAATGGTGGAAAAGTAGAATGAAAGGTTTTGATGCACATTTCTAATTAAGTTCAACCAAATTACAAACAGTGTTGTATAGTAGAAATTTCACATCAGTGTCCTTGACTGGACACAGATGAATTTTTACAGTAGTTAATAAAAGCCCATTCCATCCCCTGAGTACAAACATATATTTACATTTGTACAAAGACCAGCAATATGCATTGCAAAAATGTGTAAAGTAGACATTCTTCAACTCATATTTCAGAAATCTGTCACATGCTTTTGGCTGGCTCACCAAACCCTGACCACTAATCCACCTCCCCTGCTCTACTCAAACATCCCAGACATCTTGGTAGTGTCATCCAGCTGTCACTTTATAAGCCACTTTTTAAGCAATCCAGCAGAGAACAGTATTCCTTCTCTCTCAAACTAGACAGTCCCTCCTTCCCTCAAAATTTTAGAGATGGTGTTCAGTCAAGACAACATTAGTTAATTAATTAGAATTAAAGTCTGATAATTCAAAAGCTGGCACAGAGAGAAATGGGGACCTTGGGAGCGTTGTGCTTTCAGCCTATCAAAAGGGTTTGGCAGTGCTTGTGTTTATTCCTGCTTATTAATCTTGCTATTACACTTCTATTTCAATGCCTCACAGTCTTTTGGGTCCTTAAAGCAATCTGTGAGATAAAGGATTATTGTCCACTGTCACAGCTTGAGCAACTCATGCCAAAATTCACAAAGGTGTTTAGTACATTGTGTGCTGCATGAGAGGCAGACAGGGAGAGGCAGGAGGAGAAGGTTACCAATTTTTGAGCATTTCAAATCCAATCCTAGGCTAAGCTTCATTATATTGTGAAGCTATAGGACTCCCAGTAGTGAATGCTGCTTATTCTGTTTACCTGACAGCAAAACACTTTGCATGGTTTCCCAAAGACAATATTGTTAGCTTGTGTGGAGTCGTTTCTATCCTGTGTTGGAAAGGTGGGTACCTAAAGAGACAGCAACATCAGAGTACTTCTAGAGTCCTTCTCTTGGCTCACCAAGGTGTGCTGCCTACCTGTAGAAACAATCTGTGTAGCAATCGCAAGAGCTAGCATCTCATGTCTTTCTAGTTCAGTAGATCTGGTGGTGGGAGGTGGGCATGGGGAGGGCAGAAAGGTAATCTACATGTCTTTAGGGCTGTCTCCCTGAACGAGATTTGAGACCTGCCTTTGTATCTAGAAGTAGAAGCAAATCAGTCTGACTTAAGATCCACATGCATACGATATATGCAGAACTGAAAATGACTTTGTGCATGTTACCATATGTGTGTATGTCGGAGAGTCTGACCTTTAGAAAGACCTGTATAAAAATTCAGTCTTCGTGTTTCATTGTGTCAAGTAATAAATCCATTTCCAGGTCAAGACAAGATCCTTCTGCTATACAGTCAATCTCTTTGTCACTGGGGAAAATGGGATAATAAGAGAAAATAATTCAACATTCTCTAAAAATGTTGTTAGACTATTTCTTCTGAATTACCTTCCTGAAAAGCCAGGCACCTTACTAGCATCAGTGCAATTACAGGACCCAGAGGGAAGGGCAATTATAATTAATGATTCTAGAAATAGGCCCAGGAACCACTATGTGTATCTCTGAGCCAGGGAAACACCAGAGGGCATACGTTTGGAATATAGTACCTGGATCATTTTGAGGTAGAGAGCTGCAGTTTTACTGAAAGCCTGACACACTGCAATGCATGTATCTCAAAAGCAGCACCAGTGGCCCCAGCCTGCTACTCATACTTGTTTCTCAGAAATTATTTTGACTCAGGAAAGCAAAAATGAGAATAATTCCCAAATATCATAAAAGCTCTGATTTCACACCCCAGTGGGATGATTTCATTGTTACTGCCATTTAATGCAACAATTGATCTACACACTAATTATTGCAGTGATCTTACAGCCATGTAAATTCACAGAATGTAATTAATTGGGCAAAACACAGGACTTATACAGGCCATAAGGTCACAAGTGGACATAATTATTTTGTAAGACCAGACCTCAGAAACCACACTCATCTGTAATGACTCTAGTGACTTCTGCTATGAAAGAGAATATTGTCTAGTGGATGTTTTCTATGATGCTGCAAGACAGGGCCAAATGTACTCGTCTGTTTATGCTCATGTTTTCAAAAATGCTATTCAAAAATCAATACTGGAGGAGTGTTCTTCCTCCATTTTAATTCTTAATTATCCTTGCTCCATTTTGAAGTAGCGCAGAGGAGAAAGGAGGAGTAACTTAGCATTTGAGTTTTGGAAGCAGCTCTTGTAAATCAGCCACCCAGCAGCTGACGTCTTCTAATGAGAATGATCCTTTTCTGGGTTCTGCTGTTGCCAGCATACTGCTATAGAAAGAGTCTCAGGGACAAAATTACATTAGAAAATAGTAGCAAGAAGGGAAATAATATTTACTGCAAACCTGTCAACCCAAATCAGATGTTAGCTTCCCTTCTATCTTCCAATTTAGTAGAAATATGCTAAAGATGTAAAAATGTGGCTTTTCATCAAGTATGATCCCATTTTTCTCCCCCTATGTTAAAAAATGCCATTATATTAGTGCTTTCTCTCTTCTGAATTTCTAAAGTGAAAGAAAAATGTCATGTTTTTATTAGGAAACATCGTGACAGTCATTTGCACTTGAATCTTCCTTTTTCTCTCACTTCCCTATCCATACCCCATTCAGAACCAGAATTTTTCATGTCAATCACATGAGAGCTTTTTGTGTGGTCATATTGTTTTATTCAGGTACTGATAATTCTGCCAGCTATTAAGCTTTCAACATGCAAAAGCAGGACATACTCTTTATATACCAAAATTTTTTATTTTTTATTTTAAATGAAAGAACAAAACTGAAAGCTCCATAGGGGGCAAGGAAAGAAGAAGTTGTCTGAATAGATATATGCCTTCTGACTCTCCCATGCAATTCCCTTGGGGTTTTCTTCAGCACTGCAGATCTGGAAGCACATAGTACAACTTACCAGACTTCTTGTGGTATTTGAAATTTTCTTTAGGCTCCAGCTGTGGGAAGCAGGTGACTTGAGTGGGAAACTCACAGCTAACTTTATTTTAACTTGAAGCATGGTCTCAGACTATAGCCATGACACAAGTGCACCCCTCATCTGGAGATAGAAACACATTAAAAAAAAAATTTTAAAACACTTGTGATCTTTAACTTCATGTCCAGATTGCTGTTCTGGGAAGTGAGTGAGTCAGAAAGAGTCCACAAATTATTTTGGAGTGATAGGGTTTGACAGTCCTGAGCAGACAGCTAGGCAGACATCTGATGTTTAAAAGACATAATACACAAGAGACAGACACAACTACATACACACTGCATTGAGAAGGAAGCTGGCTGGAGGCCCTGTACACTCTCTATAAATTGCCAAAGGGAGTGAAATTCAGAATAAATGTTCAGACTTTTTGATTAAATCAATCCAGTGCCACTAACCAATGCATTTTGTGTTCTCTTTTATTGCAGTACATTACGCAGCAATAGTTGATATCATAAATGATCTATACAATCTTCTGGAGCTCTGGGTGAAATAGGGACAGGCAGGTTTCATTATCTTCAAATTTCCCTACCTTTTTTTACTTCCATCAGGCCCTTAACATCCCTGCAAATGTCTTTATTTATATTTATAGTCCAAGAAGATGAAGGCATTCATTCTGGAGATTCTTTAATAATTGAGAATAAGATATGTATAGAGTCATGCTGAAGTGGATACCTTGTAGAAATAAAGTTGCTGTACAGTTGACATACTTGTGATGGAAGAAAAAGCAAAGAGTAGATAGTGAGATTCAAATGTACTTTTACTCTTCTGTGTCCTTTTCTCTTTTTATCAGTTTGCCTAGTGGGGAACAGGTCATTATTTAATTTTGTGATGCTTTCTACTATTCCTGCTGTCAGGAACTGTGGATAACATCATAACTTGACATCATCCCTACATTTAGGGAACTGGTGCAACAGGCCACAGGGTACCTTCAGTCTCCTCTGGCAACAGAAGAGGAGAAACTAAGTCATACTCAATCTTTCTGCTTTTCAAAGGAACACATAAATGTTAATATTGTCCTAGTAAGTTTATCACATTGCTTTAATGCAGTAAAAAAAGCAATAATCAATCCTGTGTATATGTAATGAAATATGCAGACACTCAGAGTTGCCCAAGTCCTCTCTTCTCTGGAGGTCTCTGGAGTTGCACAGACAGCCTGTCCTCTTTCCTCATCCCTGAAATGTCAGTGAAAAATGTTTCATAAATTTATATGCTCATTTAGGTTGGAGGCAGACAGTCTTCCTGGCCTAGTGCCCATCACAAAAGTAAACAAGAGACACTGCAGAAAATTGCTGGCTATAAAATACACATATACACACGTGTCTACTTTTAGAAGAGACAGTTAGGCCTTTCAGTCTGTCTTTATCAGTTCAGTAGTTCTGAAGAAAACCAGGCAAGACTCTTAGCATCAATAGCTGAAAGTCAAGCAAAACAAAGAATTGTAGTGGTCCTACATGAAAGTGTATACATATGTGTGACTGTATCTGCAGAACCTTTATATTACTGTCTTCCCCCCGTGACTTACATAGTTGTGCAGCTGATGATGAGAGCACAGACACTAACTAAATTTACTCCTGTAACTGGGATACTCACAGTGTTTCCTAATATCTGTGCATGTATAAGATGCTTACAGTCTGGAAGCCCTTTCTGGATCCAGACATGCTGCTAGACAAATTCCACTTCTAAGTCTTGACAATTAAAGTTTTCCTCAAACCAACCATGAATTATTGACTTTCCTATTAAGGTGGGCTAGATTTTGCCAAGAGGATTTTCAGCAGTACTGTGCCATGGCTGCCAAGCTGGGCATAAAACTGAGCATGGAATGGATATGACTGTGAGTGGAGAAGTTCAGGGCATGGTGCTCCTCCTAATTCACAGGAGGCAAGGTGGGGAAGGAGGGGTGGTGGGAATGTTAGTGTTAGAGGAGGGAATGGAAATATGTTAAATGGTCAGACTTAGACCTGCCATGAACCCAAAATATGACAAGGACTCTTTTCTCAGCCTGGTGTGCCAACTGGAGAAGTTCTGTGAGTTTGGAGTTTTTCCACCAAAAGCTGAGTACAGGAAGACAGGTTTCAGCCCCTGTCAACTCTTCTGTTCTGTGGGCTACATTTTAATATTACTGGCCAGTGGAACTCAGGACCATTAGTGACTCCACACCAACAATAATGGAAGGGAGAAAACTAGCAGGATTATGTAGCATGGCAGTAAATTAGGATTAAGTATAAAAGAAAAATGGTTAAAGGCCTCTTTACAAAAAATGTTGGTTTAGCCTTTATTTTGCAAAGATTCATGGCTACACAAATCCCTCTGTTGAGCAGCAGCTGAGGTTTCTGGAATGACAAACTATTTCCAGCTTTGCAGAAAGGAGGTTCTGGTGGACACCAAGCTGAACATGAGCCAGCAGTTAGCTCTTGCAGAAAAAAAGGCTAATGGTGTCCTGGACTGCACCAGGAAAAGTATCACCAGAAGTCGATGGAGGTGATCTTCCTTCTCTTCTCATCCCTGGTGAGGCCCCACCTGCAGTACTATGTCCAATCCTGGGTTCCCAAGTACATTAGAAAGATGGACACACTGGACAAAGTCCAGCAAAGGACCACAAAGGTGGTTAAGGTGTTGGAGCATCTCTCCTGTGAGGAAAAGCTGAGAGAGTTGTTACTGTTCAGTCCAGAGAAGAGGAAGCTTGGGGGTTCTCATTAGTGTGTATAAATACCTGAAGGAAGGGTGTAAAAAGGATGGAGCCAGGCTCTTTTTGGTGGTGCCCAGTGACAGGAGGCAATGGGCATAAAATGAAGCACATGAGGTTCCTTATGACCATCAGAAAGCCATTTTTTTTCTGTGACAGTGATTAAGCACTGCCAAGTCTTGCCCAGAGAAGTTTCCATCCTTGGAGATACTCAGAACATGTCTGAACATGATCCTGGGCACCTGGCTCTAGGTGGCCCTGCTTGAGTTGGATGGTTAGACCAAATGACTTTTAGAGATCCTTTCCAATTCAACCATTCTGTGGTTCATTGTTTCTGTGTTTGCTTTGGTTGTAGTTTTTTTTAATCCAGTAATATAGCTTTCCCTTCCACTCAGAGTGAAACAAGAAGAAAGCAACGTTCAGCATGAAGGAAGACCTTATCAAGACCAAGATGCTGATCATAATCTATCAATCTACTAATGGTCAGCATCTCTCTCTCAAATCCAGCCCAGCCATGAGGATATGACATTGTCTTCCCCTTTCTCTCATGAAAGCATCCAGCTCTTACTCACACCTCCAGTCCATGTATGTCTTCCAGAAATACAACATTGATGTGTAGTGCACATTGACTCTAATTCTGTCCCAAATAAACTCCAACAATCTTATTTTTTTCCCTTTTCCTGATTGTCATTGGGAGGCACTGTGGAGTATATGTTGAACTTTAAATACTGTTTCACTTGCTCAGACTAAAACAGGGAAAAAATGCTGTTAAGACCAGAAAGGGTTCTTGGTCTTTCTCCTTATACAAGAGGTTATTTTCCTACTCCTTTAAGAGGGAAAAGAAGCATTTGTTCTACCATTGTTTTGCAGATAGAACCAGGGAATGTTTCTTTTAGTTTTCCCTTGGCCACCATGCTAGGGATAATCCTTGTTTTGCAACAAGGCAACTGCTTTGCTCTCTCTTATGAAGTGTAGTATACCTTCACCAGAGAAGCTGCAGTGGGACAGCTTTGGCCAGCATCACTGAAAGTAGCCATGACAGCCAAATGGAACTGCACAGGCCAAATGCTAAATAACATTTACAAAACCTAAATAAAGTAGCTAGGCCCAAAGGCACGGTGGAAGACAGCATTTAGCAATTGCTCTTTTTAGGAGATATATTTTTAATGGTATTTTTATATCATGCAGATATTGCAAGTATGAATTGTTCACTGGTGAGCACTCATCTTGCAAAGATTCCAGCACTAGCTACATCTTACTTTCTCACATAAAAGGAATATATCACAGAGGAAATAGGACCATCTCCCACATGGTCAGGATTTAGCAGAAATTAAAATCTTAAATATGTCCAATTTATTGCTCTGTTGTTAACTGGAGAAGTTAGAGAGCCTGGAAAGATGCCAGGTAGCAGCTAGCCCATAGGAGGGTTACTACCAATTCTTTTAGGTTTTAAGGACAGATTTGCTTAGCTAAGTAACTCTGCTCATGCAGGGTTGCCTTGAGCAGGGTAGAAAAACATTCTATTTTTATCATATTATCATTTAAAATTCACAAATATCTTGGGGTTTCTGCCAGATCAGGGCTCGATTGCATAAGGCCCAGTGCAGACAAGGAGCCTATGAGCAGTCACAGACTTTGTAATTTTAACCTAAACATTTTTTTTCTGAAAATCATAGCTGCCACATAGAGGTTACTGCCTGAAAATCTCACTTTATTTTTACAGGAGTGTGTTTCTCACCCACAGTGCCTAGAAATGAAAGTCCTAAATGCTCCAGAACCAGAACACACATAAAAAGACTGTAAAATTAAATTGTCTGGTTTCATGGTGTTAAGTCAACCCTTTGATTGACTGGGGAAAGGACAGGAAAGGAAGGTATTATTCAGGGTTTCTGAATGCTGGAGCTGGACAAAACTGCAGGTTGCTGTTCGTCCTCCCCATTAGAAAATACAGTGATTTTAAACAGACACCATCTTAATTGGACTGTCTTCAGACAGAATATAGGCTAGTAAAAACTAGTTCTTGGAGAACAGTACCTGTTAGACTGCTGAGTCTTTAGTAAAAGAACACTGGCACTCAGGGATGTTTAGTGACATTTCAGATGCTCAAAATGCCAAAATATGCCATCATATTGGTGTTTTCCATATTGGTGCTGGTATTTGGAAGTTCTATTTCTTCAATGTCCATCCTAGTTTACTTTGGATTGTGCTTCAGCTTTAGTTTGCCCTTCACACAGAACTCAAACAATTCAGGCAAAACTTTTACAGTTCACCATTTGAGACACTAATCTGCGTTTCCAGCATAATCAAAACACAAATTAGCTCATAATCACCTATAACCACCTTCCTTTCAGCAGCCTGCCTTTTTGACTGTAAAGGTCCTGATGCCCATACTACAACCACAGCAGTTGTCAGGCATAATGAGAGAATATTATTTTCTTTACTGCTATGAAGATGCACCATAATGCTGTTTGCTGGATCTCTTGCTTCATTATTCAGGCCTCACAGTTAAGAGATAAAAGGCTTCTTTCTGTATATTTTACTATCTGACAGAGTCCTTTGGCCAGTGCTCAGGAACGTGTGAGTTATAGCCAGGCACCAAGCCAGTATGGCCTTCAGGTCAGGCGGTATGGACTCCCCATGATTAAGTCAGCTGGGGGAGGCTCTGGAGGTAGAAAATTCATTTTTCATGCAAAAAAATCCCATGTGGGACTTATCGTGGAAATAAACTTTTCTGTCTGAACAACAAGGTTAATCCAGTAAATTGGGCTTGAAAAGACAAGACTTGGGTAAATGAAAGGACAAAGCAGACTACTTCTAGCAAATGGAGCAATTAAAAGATAAAACTCATGTTTTATTTTTTGGAATTTATGGGTAATTTTTTTCTGAAATAATTTTTTTTTAAATCTTAAAGGTTTTATTTAGCTTTCCTTCTAAAGAAAATAGAATGATAATTTACATTTCTAACAAGACCATACTTAGGGCTTTTTCTCCTTTCAACAGTCCGCTAAATACTGTTTGTTGTGTGGTTTGTTGAGTTTTACCCCTCTTGATACTTTTCTCCTGTATTTCTCTGGTATTTCACTCTATCTTTTTTTTTTTCCTGATTTCCTTCTGGTCTGGAAAACAAGTATTGCCCATCTATGTAATCTGCCAGTTTTGTGAGTGTTGACCTCAAATCTACTGACCTGAACACTGCGGCAATAGTAATAGTCCTATGATGCTGTTTTTCTTGGAGGACTTTCTGTGATTGCAACGAAGGAGCCATGAGTTTCCATCCTTAAATAGCTCAACCATCATGGGATCAGGAGACCCTAAAGAGCATGGGGTGACTGTAGAACAGGAAGTGGTAAATTTTCTGTTTGCACATCAGAATGAAAACCAAGAACACCCAACACCTGCTGAAAGAAATATGACCAGGAAAATATTCTATCCATGCCCATTTGTTCTGAGTTTCTGTTTGTTCTCTACCCTTTCTTTACCTACTTTTCCTTATTGTCTTCTTGGATGAGGAAACTAAGCTAAATACAGATCAAGGGATGCAATTTTTTAATCTTTTTTTACACTGGTAAACCTAGATTTTGGACAGAATTACTGGTCAGAATTAGATTTTGGACTAGAATTAGTGTCCAAGTGCACTAATTCTAGCTGAGCCAATCACCCACCTGTAGTGGGTCCAATAGTGGGTCCTGCCCTGAATCATGTCACTGATGTTAGACCAGCCTAATAAAGAAAGCATTCTTAAAATGCAAAAGAATGAGAACACAACAGAGCATTCCTTCATCTGAAATTCACTCCTTTTGCTGTCATTCAGCAGTTAGGGACCTCCTGCAGTGGAGGCTGTACTTGTTTTAGTGGACCATAGTGAGAGAAAACCAGATCAGTCCTGGGATCTAAGCAAAAGTCCCCTGCATTTCAGCTGACACAAAATGGGGGGTGGAAACCATTTGTGAAATGACCTGGGGATCTACAAAGGACTGCTCTCTGAAATCCATCACCTGGTGTCAAAGTGGGATTACATCCCCTCCCCCCACCAACCCTCCACAGCACACCCACACCAACTGGTGAGTCACTCATGTTTGCTCTCACTTGGCCACCAGCTACTTGAACAGCCTTTTCCCCTTTCATGGGGCAAGGAGCGGCTGTTTGGTTTCTTAGCAGCATGTTTGGGTAAAAAGGGGAGCTGCACCTAGAGAAAAGCATTTATTGTATCTTGTGTTTGCGCTGAAAATTTTGAAAGCACAGAGCAAACAGGAACATCAAATACGAGCTATATGTGAAATATGGTCTCAAGTCTGTGAAGTGTGAGAGAAAGATGACCTCTACTTTGCTGGATGTTATAGTTGTTAACAGGACTGAAATAACATGTGGAATTATGCAGAGGCCTCATGATGAACATTATACCTTCTGTTTAAAATGCTCATTTCTTTCCAACTTCACACAGTGCATCATTTAATCTCTGATTATATCAGACACTTATCCACAGTTTACTAAACTGTACATTGAGGATGCTTTTTCTTTTTCCAAAGGGATCAGAAAGCACATATAAGAATCAAGCAAGAATATAAATAATAAAAAAAATCAGAAGGTAAATTCCTTCATTCTGAAGACATGCCTGGTAAGTACTGGAAATACGTCTATGTGCCATTTAATTTTCACAAAAGCAGAGCAACCAAAATGCTAAAGCATAGTAAGATTAGGGTGGGACAGGACAAATAACTGAGAAATGGCAGCAGGAAAATTAATCTCTGTAAAACCGCAGGTGTAAATGCAGGAATCAAAAGTAAGAAAATATAATGGCACAGAGCAATCCGTCAAAGAGACGTAAGAAATGAATAATAGAATAATCTCAAAAGGGCAGTGGTCTAAGATCACATAATCTGCATTTACATTCTTCAGTGATTGTGACATTAGTCATGGGGTTCTTCAGTCTTGTAGCAGTCGTTATCAGGCACTTTCAAAGCACATGCAAATACACATCAAAACCTTCTTTGTGGTTGTTCTAAGTGAAACAATTGAAGAAGCAGGCTTTGGCTCAGGATAAATCTGTCCCTCATCCATCTTCGCTGAGAAGAGTCTCTGGTTCCTTGTGTCATGCCCCTTGAAACAAGATCTTCCTCTTCTCAGCAGTCTCTAGTTATGGAGCATTGACTAGCATTGTTTTCCTTTGGGAACTGTGAACAAATTGTACATATAGTGATTTTGAAAAAAGAGCATCTGAAATGAGTAACTGCTGAAAATGGGTCACAGATCCCATCACTTGAATTTTCTCAGAAGACCATCTTCTATGTCAGCAAAGAAATTAAGTTTAAAAAGAGAGTGAGTTAACTAGTAAGGGGGCTAAAAGCAATGCTGAGAACGAGAACCTGTTCAACTGAAGATAAATAGATTCAAGATTGTGGTCCTCTTTGAACTAGAGAAACTTTTGAAATTAATATAAATACTCAATTCTTCTGAAACTTCTGAGAAAAAATTAATGACAGAGCAGATCATGCTTTCAGACAAACCACAAACTCCCTTTTTCTGTTCACTGTTGGTCTCTATTCTGGTACTTCTGTATTCAGGTGGCCAGAAGGAAAGAGGCACAAAGAGCAGTTGCCTTTGAAAGCTTCTCAGTTTTACCTAAGATAAACAGCTACAGCTGTCTCAGAGCTTTCAGTATCATTTGTACTTTTCTGTGCTTACTACAGGAAATTCCTTGGATATTACAAACACTGAAGTTATCTAACTGCAAATAGCAGCTATTGTTGGCAACTGGCAAGTGTTTAAGATTCTCTGCTGCGCAACATTTCCAAACTTTACCCAGAACTCCATTCAGATTCAAGTCATACTCGATGGGCAAAGCCAGATCTTTGTGGCAGGAAAATGAACATTTTTCATTCTATTCTCTCTGAACCTCGGCCTGGGAGTACCACTGCTCACCTGTTCCTGTCTTACTGGAAATATCTCACCAATTTGGGTGTCACTGGTTGTTATGAAATTCTGATACATGCAGGCTGCCAACAAAAAGCAGAATAAAGCTACATCATTGCTAATATCACAATGAAGAACTGAAGGTAAATCTAAAAGTCACCATTCTCATTTGAGAATTTCCAGAAGCACTCCCACCTACCTCAAACGTAGAAATACATGCATTAAGTACAGCAGGGCTACTCATAATCTTCAAGAGAAGCAGGAACATGCAGGACTACAGTGAACACACCAGACTTGCCTGTGCTTGTTTATTGTTTCAGCCAGGAGTTGTGGAGTTAGAAGAGGGCATGGACAAACTGTAAAGACATTTAAATCTGTTTTGAGTCTTGTTTTGTTTCATGTTTTACTTGGGCAGACACAGAGATTTCTCCACTCCTGCAGCAGGGGCCTCAATTTATAACAACATGGAAAGGCAATCATCGAGACCTGCCCCAGTTGGATTACATGCTGTGGAAAATGTGTTTAATTATGAAAAATTAAAGACAAGGGAGATATGTTTAGACTAAGAATGTAGACAGTTTCTTGGCTAGAAGCAAAGCTGAACAAAAAGGATAAGAATTCTAGAACAATTGCAAAGGATTTATTTACATTTTTAAAAAAACCCTACATATGTTTTCACTTAAAGCTCTTGGGAGGGTCATTTCAAAGATCGGGACTCCTGGCTGTTTGCATTCATCTCTACCTCTGTTCTCCTTCTTGCAACTTGAACATTAATATACACACCACAGCAAAAGGAAATACATGTCAGGTGTGACATATCAAGTGACAAAAAGGCTCAGTCACAAGAAAAAAAAATTAAATTGGTCAGATACTGTGAGGCCTTTAAGTAACTTTTATTGGTGTATTTTATACAGTTCAGGCCACAGGAGTTTCCCACAGCTTTTAGTCTTAATGTCAATAAGAAGTAAATCTTCTCAACTTAAGGTGTATTTTTTTTAAGCCATCCTACATCAAAACATGGAAAAAAACCCTCCAAACATTTCTTCAAATAAGTTTATTTTAAGGGTTTTTTTTTGTTATTTTGTTTTTGATTTCTTTACTGTATCTTCAATCTAGGTTACACCTAATCTCCTTGTTAACTCTCCAAAGCCTCAATAATCCTTACCCTACCTTTTTGGAACAATAAAACCCAGTGGTATCAGCAGATTTGAAAATGGGCGGTTAGAGCTATTCATCACAAATGAAGTTTAAACAAGAAGAGAGTGCAAATATATGCCATCCTGAGCTAGATTAAATGTCTGGCTGCCCTGATGTTCCATCTCAGAAATGTAGGCTCCATGACCATTTTTCATGATAGCACAGAAAAAAATCAGCAAAGAAAGCTACAGCAATGATAGGGGACTCTCTGGATTTCTTTAGACTATTTTTCCTCCTTTAGGAGTGATGACACTCACGTCATGGAGCTCTCAGGCTGCAGCTCACCCGTGGAGCAGGTAGGGATCAGCCTACATATAGTTTACCTTCCCTAAAGAGCTGTTATTACTCTATAGTCACCTCAGGCATTGAATGCATAGGTCAAAGCTTTTATCCATAGCTGGGAGTCTGGACTGCAGGGCAAGGTAGCTGGAGTCTTCTCTGATTACTGTTTGAGAGCTGTGACAGCCAGAAAAGAAGGATCAAGGGGAAGGAGCAGGGGGTGAAACCCTGCCACATAGGTGATTTTGCCAGTAGAGACCTCAGGAAAAAAAAGGGCCAAAAGCATCAAATTCCTTTCTGGGCATTTTGAAATTTGCTTGTTAGGAAAGTGCTGCATGTCATTAAAGAAAAGTAAATGCAAAATTTCCTGAGCACCTTGTTGCTTGGCACATGATGTGTGCAGACTCAGGATGTCCAGGGAGAATTTAATTTGGATTTCGAACACAAGAGGAGGATTCATAGTGTCACAGAAAAACAGACAACTTGCAGCCATTTTAAGATTTCAGATCTGTGGCAGCCTTTTAAACAGGAGACCTTCACTTCCATACACATACACTATACCAGGACAACAGTTTTACTGGCCATTGAAGCAGATACGGGTATCTTTGGTTGCTTTAACTTCTACACTTTGAGCCCTGTGGAGCCAAGAATTTAACCTACCTTCAGCTCAAGGATGGCTTTTACCATCTATGCATTTAATACTGCAATTATATCACACAGTGCCATTGACGCTTTTCCTTTAAGAATTCAGAGTGACACATACCTAATTGCTATGGAGAAACAATGGCCACATGAAGAATCACCATAGTGTTGGTTTTGTCAGCCACACCTAGATAATCCCAACCTGTGAACTTTCTGTTCCATCTCCAGGAATGTGTGGCTCTGAGACAGAAAGCAAGCAGTGAATGCCAAAACAGGCAGGTAATCACTTGGCAGCAGACTCCTTTGGCTTAAGCTTTGAGCCAGAAAATAGTCATTTTCATGATAGTGGCATAGACAAAGAGGATTCCTTGAGCAAAATAAAACTTGTTCTCAATCCCTTCACAGGTGAGAACCCCATCTGTGTTGTGTTTTGCACTCCCTGTTGCTTGTGTCATTTGCATCTTCAGTAAGTAAAAATTTAATGTAAGATTGGTTCCCTAAATACGTGTGGAGGAAAAACAAGTTCTCCATTAAGCAATGAATCAGCTGACTAAAAACTGCATCACAGCAAACATTAATATTCATTATTTGGTGTCACACAAAAAATGGAAATGGAAAGCATATTTTCAATTTGTGGGAGACAAAACTTGAAATAATGTAGTATTATTGTTCTCATCCTTGCTCACTTTGCACTAGACAGGAATCCATTAACATCAGCTAAGGCCTATTTCTAATCCCCTTGCTAAGCCCCAACCCTCAACCCAGGAGAATTTATGTTGAAGCAGAAACATGTCAATCATTTTGGCCAATTAAGCACCATAATAAACATGAAGGAAAGAAAAAATGTGGGCACTATTGCCAAGATAAGGAGAGCACTGCCTACACATTTTGAAGGCTTGTCTAGATTATGAGGTTAGCTCAATGAAAAATCCTCTACAGCTTTTCTCTTAGGTCCAAGGGGATATTCCTGATCTATAGCTTATTCATTTCCTGTACTGATGACACATGCATTCAGTATGTGGCAAATGGTAACAGGATTACATTTCACACATATTTTCCTGAGTTTTCGTTTCCTGAGTACTCTCTGTGCTTCTGCAGTATGTTTCAGTCTAACAGCAATTCAAATGATTGCTGGGCTTATCTGAAAGCTTGTGAAATAAATCAAGTGCTATTTGCATGCAGCAAGCTTACTAGATATGCTGGTAACAGTGGTCTCACTGATGCTCTTAGCTGACAAGAAGATAGTTAAGGAATTTCCGTTTGACTTTAAGCTTTCTCTAATCTTGTCTTGTAGATGGCAATACATTTTTGTCTGAGATCTGAAAGAGCAATGTCACTGATTTGCAGGGGGCATCAAAAGTTTGTCCGAATTTTTATTGCTTACTTGATAGCCTACTTTTACTCCCCACGTCTGCTCCTTCCACATTAATTAAGCAAATTTTCAGCAGGAATTTAAATCTTGCCATACAGGTAAAGTAAAGGACAGCAAGTAGAAACTGTGCAAATTGCTTCTGAAGGTGATGTACACATATCCTCTAGAACATATGGGCTTACTCTGTCCTGCAGTTAGGATAGAAAATTTTGAATAAAACCAGCAGCCACAAATAGTAAAACCATACTGAGAATAGCTAAACGCCTAGGACCTCCCTGTAGCAGTAGCCCAGCTTGTAAGGTGATCAAAATTTTGGGAGTAAAAGCCCATGTGCAGCATGTGCACATCCATGACATCTCTTGGGGGTCAGAAAGCAAGCAGAAGAAGATGGGGGAAGCCTGGCTTGCAGCCAGCTAACATTTTCATTTTGAACAAATATGTGTAAAGAGTTTAGATGGGTCTCTGTAGACCTCAATAGCAGTGTTTATCTGCTCAGCTCATAGCAAGCCACAAAAGGACTGTGATGATATCTGGTGCAATTGTCTCTTTTAAAGCCAAGGAAAAACAAAAAATGTTCTGGAAAAGACTGATGACTAGGTGACTGAGCCTGAGCAGTCCTTATATTGAGGTATAATAAGTAATTTATCATTTCCATCTGGGGAATTCTGATTTGTTCTTTGCTTTATAACCATGAATGGTAGGTGCAAGAGCTATTTAGCTTGAGGAGCTGATCTGCACTCCCCCCTGCCACAGTTTTTGATGTATGTTTGTGCAGGCTGGTCGTAGGCTAGCTCTGATTCATGAATTATGCTTTTATTTTCCTTTTATCATTCCCTTTGGTTGTAGTGACTATAAATACCATATTAGACAAATAGTGAAATGGTAGAACGCAAGTTAGGAATGCTGTGTGCAGGCAAATCCCTCCTGCTCTTTCCCCATTCCTCCAGATGCCCATCTATGGTTATGCATCCTAAATTTACCTGTGCTTAAGCAAGTGGCTAGGAGATACTAAACCAGAGGAGCAGGAAAGGCTTTTGGGCATAGAGAGTCTCTTCTGCAGCCTGAATGGTACTGTTGTGCTTCTTCATGGTTGTAAGCAAGTCTGAGGTTTTTCTACCTCTGGAAAAGGCAAGCTTCATAGTTTGTTCAAGACTCAAATGAAGCAGACTATACTCAAGGAGACTATATTCAAGGTTTTATTTATTTTTAACCTTTCCAGCTGGTACCACCAAACTGACATTATGCTAATGACTTCCACTTTGTATTTTAATGTTTACAGTACATGCATTCAACCTAGTCCACATTTGCTTCCAGAATTTTTTCCTCCCTCTGTCTTGATCTAGCTGGAAATCAATGAGGTGCTCTTTAGATTCAGAACCTTTGGAGATTAACACAACTGAAGAAAAGATTATATACAAATAGAGGGGGAGATCATTGAAATTTTACAGCAAAACAGTGCCAAGGAGCAAGCACAGAGATTGCAGGTTAGCATACGTTTGGAAACCTTGGGGTATACCTACACTGCAACTATTAGAAATATTGACTTTTCTGTAGCTTTATCCTGAGCTTGTGGAAGGTTTTGCATCATGGGCTTAAGATGAGCTTAAGGCGAAGTGTGGCTACTAAGGATAATCATGCCATCTGAGTTAACCATCATCAAGGTTACTACTCCTGGCACTAAAAATAAACAGTCTGAAAGTTACTTGGCATGGATCTCCACAGTGAGATCCCACCCAGCACTGACCTGTCTGAGAAAACAGCACAAACCTCCTCACCTTATTGTAAGAGGTGTATAGTTCAGTTTGGGAAGGATTTGTGTGGTCTGTAGTCAGACTCTCCAGAGCCAGAGTTCAAATCCAGCAGTGTTGTCTTGGGGGAGCTGGTATTCCTTTTGATTCAGACAAAAACAATAGCCTCAGCTTTTCAAATTATGGCTCCTTAACCTTCTCCTGTACAAGTGATTACTCAGCATGCACTCAGTGTTAGGATAAGGGCCTTAGCACTCATGGCCTTAATGTAAAGACTAGAAGGAAAGTAAGCAGATCTTTATCTTCCAGGTGTTTTCCAGCAAAAGTTGGATTCCTAATTCTTTGAGGTTGACTTCAACTACATTTAACTTCAGGGTTAAGTTGAACTAACTTTTCTACCTTGCTGGGAAATTATGAAATTTTCATTAAAAATTATCACTTTTAACTACTCGTCAGCTGAAATAATCAGGAATTCACTTAGAACCCTGTCAAATAGATGAAGCTGTCTTTTGACTGAGGCTAGAGATGACCTTAAAAAGATGCCTAGTTTCTGGAGTCAGAAACCTTAACTATGTATCTAACTTTCTGTGTAACATGAAAAGTCCTATCAGCACCTATGTGGGAAAGGTTTCTTTACATATCAGGAGAATTAATAGCACAATCGTTTAGTTACAGATGAGGTAATGACAATTTTTGACTTCATGTCAGTGGGTGATCTGTGGTGGATCAATACTGAATGGGAGATTACATTTGGAAGTACAGCCCACAAACCCATAGGACATATGATTCCGCCAGTTAGTCAGGATTGCTGAGATTGGTAGCTCTGTGACTGTCTGGCTCTGCTGGGCATCCAGGAAGGGAGGACTGTCCACACACCAAAGCTTCCCTCTACAGGAAACCAGAAGTTATGAGATGTACAGCACACACCAAACTGAAACCCATGCACCTTCAGGCAGAATATAGCAAAGAAACACAGTATGGGTAGGAAGTGAGGAGATCATCATGTCTCTCAGCTTTGACCTGCTAAGTCAGGCTTGGGACACCAAGCCCCAGGAGCTAGGGAAAATTAACTCCACTTCTGTTGCTTTTCACATTTTTGTTACTTCTAAAGTTTCAGGGCAAATAAGAATCCCTTTTTCTTTTTGTCAACTGGTTGTATAGCTGTTCACTTACTTTGCACAGTTAGAGTTTGATGGTACAAGCTACAAACAATGGTATAAAAGGAAGAAAATGTTATCACACCACAGCAACAAAAATCCATTGACTGTGATGCCGGGTCAGAAGTTAGGATGATTTCTTGTGTTGTGCTGGCAAGAACTGTTCAGATTATTTTGCTTTTCAAAGAAATCCCTAGCATGTGCACAGACTAAAAAGTGAAAAGTCTCCTAAGTCAGGTAATGAAAGTTTTGAGAAGAAAGTGAAGAGGATAATTAACTGAGGATGCATTCCTAACAAAATTTAAATAAGAACAATATGCTTGTGGTAGATTTTTTGTTTTACAGACTGAATACCATCTACTCTTACTTGGTATCCTCATCCTAGTACCCAGGACACAGTCACCTAATTTCCATATCCTCCCAAGGGGCTGGATTTATGAAAGCATTCTAGAATGACTTTTATCTGAGAGCCGGACAATAGTTCTGTCCCTACTCATATACATCATCATTCCTGAGACTGCCCTCATTTGATTGCAGACTGCAAGCTTTGCAATCTTTGCTACGTGGTACTTTGCCTACAATACCATGTCTACCCATCCTGTTCTCTTTTTGTTTTGGAGTGGAACAGAAAGGATCTAGAAGATCTGAAGCTGGTTTTGATTGATGCATCATTTCTCCTTATTGCTCTAATAGCTAAACGAGGTGCAGCCAAAGCTGCAGCCATAGCAATCTTTCAATAATCCTGAGTTAAAGAAAAAGCAGCTGCCTCCTTCTGCCTTGTGACAGGAGTCTCAAAAACACACAGTAATTTCCTCTGTAATTGTACATGTATTTTAATTGACAAGAGCAGGCTATGTGCAGTCCTCTGGATAACTAAAGCCTGGGGAAGTAGATCTTATCCCTTGATACGATCTGAACATGTTGCTCCAGATTAAAACTAAGGTCCCTCTCTATTGTTCATCAAAAAAAGTGTACAAGAAACCTGCAGCTTTTTGTCAAGATGCCTTTTCTCATTTGAAATATCAATTTTACTTTACTCTTTTTTGTTTAACTATGGATAAATCAATGCCACTGGTGCCTAAGCACATAGCTTTTTCCTTAGTAAAATGGACTTTTTCTAATAATTTAAAAATATTTAGTTTGATGGTTGTTTCCTGTACAGTGATAACTCCCCAATCTATTGTGTAAATCATCCAAATGAGCTTTTAAAAAAGTAAGATTCGTATGAATTTTGATTTGTGTCCCATCTACCTCTGGTAATGATCCACAGGCAGATATTTATATTTGGAAAATAGCTTGAGCTGTCTAGTGAATATTTCATGCCACCCACAAGATGACTGTTTCTAAAAGTCACTGGCATTGGTAGGCACCAAGTGTGTGATTATTTTTTTTGGTGAGAGACAAATGAGTAAGTGGTTCTCAAGAGAGCTGAGAGAAATTTAACACCCAAACTTGAAAGAAAGATAGTTAGCTTTTACAAGGATCAATCTGTGCCAGCATGAAGGAATATATGTTATCATTGCAGAATCCTTTTTATCATCTGTCCTAGTTAGGGATCTCCTAATATTTTGGAAGGCATTTCACATTTTTCTTAGAATTAAGAGGACTGGGAAAATGGAACATATGAGGGTGTGCCTTTCAAAAAATATCTGCAGAACAGGACATGCTGATAATATGTGAAATGCATAACTGGATGCCAGCCAACTAAAGGGACATCTCTTTCCTCCACCTCTGGAAATTAACTGCGAGCTAGATAGACCTCATTCAGATAAATGACACTGATGGTGCTCTTTTAGGCAGCATTAAAATAAATCATTATTGAGCAAGAAACACATTGAACGGCTTCCAGTTGACTCTCATCTTCCTTTGGGATCACTGGTTCACATAATGATGACATTAAATATGGCCGATATTTGCCTTTACAATGAAAATTAGATTATTTTAAATAGGCATTTGTTAGCTCTTGCAGCTATGTGCACAGGAGCTTACAAAATACTGAATGATTCCACAAAAATGAAAAGCTCTTATTTTTCTTCTGTATCTTGTAATATAAGAACAAGAATATATCAGAGGAAATAAAAAAGGTAATAAATGTCAGACTGATAAAAGCAAAATTTATATATTTGCTGACCTCAGAAAAGCAGAGAAAAAGACAGATACAGAAAGGAGTTAGTCATAGCTAAGAATAATAAAAATATCCTCTGTCGTATCAGGAGGACTTCCTTTAGAAAATCCTTGTTCCTATTTTAGGTCATAAGTATCTTCCTGCTTGCATAAGCTAGAAATAAACAGTCTATTCCATTGTGCATTTGTCTGTTTTTGCATTGTAACTTTCAGTTAAGACTCTGATGCTGGTTGCTATTTGACGCCATGAAAGAATGCTGATTACCTAGAAACAAATATCAAAATATTTAGAGTGGAGTCTTTCCAGTGTTTTCTCTATAGGCCTTTATGTCTAAAGCAGATCCCTAATTATTCTTGACAAAAGTTTTGGTAGGAAAAAAACCCTGTCTGGTTTGCTGCATGTTTGTTGAACACATTTGAGTACAACAAGACTTTTGTTCTGGATTCTACTTTGGATGAGCTATTGGTATGTGTTAATGGTAGGAGTCAATATGACAATGTGCCAGAAATGTGTTCTCCAGTCATTTGAATCCAGAATCACAGTTGACATTACAGTCAGAAATTATAGGAGAGGGTCTTGACGGGCCAACACAATTCTCAGCTCCATGTCTATTTAGTTTTTTGCAACTAGCGAAGACAGCCTGAAAGAAAAATCTGTGGGAGGTTTATTTTGTCACTGTCTGCGTTGTGTCTGTTTCTTTGGAAAAATGGAAAACTTCAGTTTGCAGTTCTCTTCTGCTACAAGTATATGCTGGAGTTTATTCTGCAATGCCAGAGTTTAAACAACATGAAAACACTCTTGTGAGATCCTTACTTATATTCTCATCTATGACTCTTAGCTTGTAGTTTCTAGCTATATGATCACATTTTTCACCTCTTACTCAGACTTCATCTCTTCTCAATATGAAAAAGAAATTATCAAAAATACACATCTCTTAAGACAAAACTCAAATGTGTCCTTGAAGAAAAAAAAAAAAGGCATTCCATCTTTTAAGTTGAAAACGTCCTTTGGCTACTTCTAACAGACTGCTATTTTACTGTTTTATGGATAGCAAGTGCAGCAGAAAGATCCCGCAGCTAGAAAATGGTGGTAAAATTTTGACAGTATGAAAGCTCACTAAACACACATTATTGCAGTTAAGACTGAAAAATTAGTTTAAGTAGTACAGACATGTACAGACTCCTGCTAGACACAAGGTTATATAGGATTAAAGAGGCAATAAACATCTTGCATTGAGAGACTTAGCAAAGCAGCACCTGTGCTATTAGTCACCTTCAGCACAAATAGACTAGGGACCTTATATGTTCAGAGGAAGAATTCCACATCACAGAATAGGGTCTGAGACATGCAGAGGATTGAGGAGGAAACCATTTTAGAAGGACAAGAAGGGGAATTTGAGGTTTAGGTATGGTTTCATTCATGATCCACAACCCTGGAACTCCTAATCATAATGATCACTTTTTTCCTCTCTCATATTCAAGGTGTATAGATCTATGTATCCTGCAGATAGGGACTTAAGCTAAGAGTTTAAAGAGCAGTTCCACATTACAGCCTGGCAGGAGGATTAGAAAGAGGAACAGTCCAAATGTAAATCGAACTGGTTCAGCTGTAAGGTACATGTCAAACTCTGCAGCACTGTCAATGGACTGCACTTTTACTTGTGTCCAGAGGCAAAACACTAGTTTGCCACATTAATGTCAGGTAATTTTGAAACTCTATGGTTTGATCAAAGGTGTCAAGGTGACAGAGAAGGATCCCAGTTTCTATGCTGATTCTCCTCTTCATTTCACTTAACTGGTCATGGCAGATAGACCCCTGACATTAAAGAAGCCCTGAAAAGGCTGACTGAGGTAAATACCCTATTGGCACCACCTTGCTGAAAATTCAAGGGACTGTCTGTCCCTAGTGATTATTCAGAGACTTGTAACAGAGGTCTACAAGGTCAAGGTGGGGGAAAAAGTTCACTTAGGGATCAAAGAGTGACAAAGCAAATTATGGTTTTTGCTGTTCAAGTATTGATCCCCCACTTGCAGACCCACATGGGAACACAACCTGAGCTGTGCACTCTCCACTTCTGAATTTCTTAGGTATATTAGGAGAAGTGTACAGATAAAACTGCAGGTGTGGAATTTCTCATTTCTTCATAAAAACTTTATATATAGAAGAATCATAAATGTATCTCCCTTTTATACACATGAGCAGGGGCTCAGGGAGAGTGGTTATTTCTCTCAAGGCTTTCAGGTTAACAAAGGATGAGCCTGGAGAATCAAGACGAGAAATGTCTGTCTGCAAAGTTATCCAACTTGTAGAGCCTAGGGGCTATCTTCAGATGTATGAGAAGCTCCTGAAGACAAGGGAAATGATGTATATATGCCAGTGAACAGCAGTTGATCCTGACACTAAGAACTTTAGAAGGATGTAATAATAATAAAAAAAAAGGCTCTGCATTTCTCCTTCAAAATCAGAAAGTAAATGCCACAGAACACATTAGTACAGACAGCCTTGGTGCGGTCTCCCTAGCCTCTGTCTTTCCTCTCCATATCTCCTTGTTATTTAAGTAGAAAGTTAGATGTAGTACACAGCTTTAAAGTGACCTTATATGGTAATTTTTCTACAACAGTAAAAAATGATCAGTTTCTCTGTCAGACAGCCAAACAACACTTCTGCAGTACATTTTGCGCTGACTTCCAATCTTATGAACATTTGGTTGAAAAGCGTGTTTCTGTTAGAGTCCTCATCTCAGCTCTTATGTCTGAGGTTTACAACACTCTTTTTGAGTAAAAACCAGGCAAGAGCCATCCCCAGTAAAAATAGCAACAAGGAGAAAATCCCAATGAAGGAATTCAAGCCAAGCTTTGCAGCATGTCAAGGCTAATATAGGCCCTGTCAATTCAGAAGTAGGCGATGCATGCTTTATGTGCTTAGTATAGAAGCAAGGTGAATGAGAATAAACCGTCCAGTCACAAGATGCTCACCAAGGCCTGTCTGACACCATCATGCACTCAGTCATGCACAGTGATATAGGGAAATGCAGCCTTCCTCCATGACCTTGGTCCTGCTGATGGGATGGCAGGTAGAGGGCAGCGACTCTGCTGAGTGGTGGGAAAGCAGCTCAGAACAAATCAAAGTGCTACAGCAGTATACAAGTTCATTAGGGGGTGCTCACATAAGGGAGAAAGTTAATTTTTAAAATTCAGATACTTCTCACCTTCAAGAAAATAACCTCTAGCCACAAGACCTTCCTGCCAAGCAATTGAAAGCATTTCCTCTTTGCATGCACCAGGGAAATTAGAGATATTGGAGTTATACCACAAACCTTTCTGTGCAGCCCAGCACAGCTTTTGCTCATGGACTTCATTTTTTCCCCCTAAAGAAAGGTCACTCATCAATTACTACATACGGTGCACTTCATTGAGAGATTACTGAACACTATCAATGAGGCTATAACAGAAGCCTGCACTGCATTGGGAAAATCCAGCAGTTTGACTAAGCTGATGGATGTGTCATCTGTTCCCAGTGCCCTGACTGCTATTAGAAATAAAAGTATCTTTTCTTTTAACTGCTTCAGATATCTTATCTGTTCTTATGGGTGAATGTACCATTAAATGTCAGTCCATACATGTACCATTTGGAATGGGTGGGAAAAGTAATAAGCTACATTATTCATATCCCAGGGAGACACACAAGTCTGAATGTAGGTGCATGAAGTAATGGCTCCAAAATCTCAAATGAGAGTCAACTCCTCAGGGATGCAGCTCAAGTTTATATGGAATTGTTGGCAGAAAGATTGTAAATAGCCCTGATTTTCTGTAGTAAGCACTGGTAAATGGAGATAGCTTTACTGTGTTTAACAATTTACCCCCCTGCTCTCTTATGCTTTCAGTATCAACAGGAGACATTGTCAGGACTGGAAGAAGAAATGAGTTAATGGCATGGAGACTTTGTATATGACTGACACCTCTGCACAGGGTGGCTGGAGCAGAATGAACAACAATATTTTTCTTCTTAAACTTGTCTTGTAAATGTGAGGAGGGTACATCAGGACTCCTGGGGCATTTATAATGACATTAGAAGAGATTATTTAACTTCAAGAGGTTAACATTTAATAGCCATGTTAGAACCTGCTGTTACCAGACTTGTCAGTCTTTCACCATTCAAAGAAATTTTAAACATATGTGGAGGCCACAAACTGTGGAAAAAAATTGTCATGCCTCAACCATTGGGGAAAAAAAACTAAAAAGAAAACATTTTCAGAAGTATTCCAGGATCACTTACAACTGAAGTGTTTAAAAATGGAGGTTCATACCTAAAAATGAACACCTAGTGNGCCTCAACCATTGGGGAAAAAAAAAATAAAAAGAAAACATTTTCAGAAGTATTCCAGGATCACTTACAACTGAATTGTTTAAAAATGGAGGTTCATACCTAAAAATGAACACCTAGTGAGATTAAAAAAATTCTTCTGGAACTTTTGTAGATGATGCAAAATATGGATTTTAGTACCTAAAAGACTTTACTCAGTCTAGCCTAAAGTTATTTACACATCTTAAAGATTTCTGGCCTATCTTCCTTTTCCCCCATTAATACCCTCAACTCCCTAGGTATCTAAAGGAGGCTTAGTCTTCTGTGTAACTAAGGTACCTTTGTAAGTTTTCAAGAACTGCTTTTGATCTGACACAGTGGAGAAAATTATTTCCTTGATGTTTCAAACTGCCCTAGGTTTGGGTGACCTGGAACTTGCACAGCTCATGTCCCAAGTGCCTGGGCTGGCCAGGGGCATGCTGTATTCTGATCCCCCTAGAAAATCAGCAATGGAGGGTTTGAAGGAGACCCAGCATTTCCAGTGTTCCAGGTTGCCCAGAGAGAGGACGGTGGCCCTATCCTTGGAGACATGCAAGGCCTGGCATAATGAAGCACAACTCTGAGGTGCTTCTGCCCCAGACTGAGACCACCAGCCAGCACCCTTGAGTGACAATGAGGTGACCACCAACCCTCCCGCTGCCTATCTGGGCAGGGAGCTAGCAGACACTCTGGCCTTTTTCCTCCCTTGGTTTGTGCAACTCACCAGCGATGTCCTAATGTCCCTAAAGTGATGATACCAGGAAGAGCATATCTTGGGCCCTGCATGGGGTATTGCTGTCAGCTGCTGCACTTCCATAGAGCTCAGAAATAGGAGAGCAAGCAGGGGAGACAAAGTGGGAGCTCCTGCCTGAGACAAAGACTCCCTGCCATCACCACAACAGCACACAGAGAAAGCGCAGCCAGTACCCATGGGTGACACTGAGGTGACCATCAACCCTCCTGGACATTCCATTTCCTGTCTAACCAGCTGGGGGCCAGCAGACCCCCCAGCCTTTCTCCTCCCACCTTGTCTCCTTGGGATGTATAACTTGCCAGTGCTATCCTGGAGTGGTGACACCAGGAAAGGCATCCCACAGTGGGGGAAAATAGTAGCTGCTGCCCTTGCCTAGTGGTGTTAAATAGGAGAGTGGACTGAGAGGGCAAAGTGGGAACAACTGGGGGAGGAAGGAATCTCCAGTGGAGCCCTCCTGCTTTGTGTTTTGGGGGGAAAAGGGTTGGTGGGTGGGGTAGAGGCAAGAGATGAGGGGAAAGAGGAGTACATGGAACCTGCTGAGAGTCAGATTGGAGGGGAAAATGGCAGGACATGGACTTTTTGGAATGGGTCCAGAGGAGGACTTGAGGATGATCCGAGATCTGAAGCCCCTCTTCCCATGAGGATGGTGAGGCACTGGAACAGATTGCTCAGAGAGACGATGGAGCCCCCATCTCTGAAGACATTTAGGCCAGGCTTGTTGAGTCTGTCTATTGCAAGACGTCCCTGCTCACCGCAGAGGGGTTGGACTAGATGGCCTTTGAAAGTCCCTTCCAACCCAACACAGTCTATGATTTTAAAGGTTGTAAACTCATTACACTGACATAAATTCAGCAGAAAGGAAAGCAGCAGCATGCACATCTTAAAGACAGGAAAACAGTGTGGTAAGAGCATTTACACTCATTTTCAGCGTATGTACATTAAGGGTTAAAATAGAAACTGAAGTATAAAAATCTCACAGCATGATGAGGAAGCACTTGAAAGACAGACAGAAAAATAAAGCTTGTGCTACAGCTCAGATCAAATTGAGCCAGATCTTCACAACACCTGGTCTGGAGATGGTGTGGTAGCAGCTGAGTGGCAGCAAGTCTCACAGGATGACACGTAGTCAAGGGAAAGTACATCTCAGGCTGACCTGGAGGCTCTCCCACTCAGCCTTACTAGCTGGGGATACTCGATCTGCTTCTCATTCTGCAGCTGGGGTTCATTGTATGCCCATGTACACAGACAAGGCAGCCCATGAAGAGGAAGGAGGTGAAACTGGGTGGAAGACTGCAAAGAGGTGGGTTCTTTCCAGTAGTGCCTAGTGACACAACAAGAAGTCAGAGGCATGAACTGGTATACAGAGAATTCTATCTGAACATGAGGAAAAACTTCTTTGCCTTGAAAGTGACTGAGAACTAGAACAGGTTGCTTAGCTGTCAGAGAGGTTGTGAAGTCTCCTTCTCTGGAAATACTCAAAATTCACCTGTATGCCTTCCTGTCCAACCTGCTCTAGGTGATCGCCTTCCAATATCTACCATTATGTGACCACGGCAGGAAAGAACATGAAGGTATAGTGCAGGGCCATGGGGATAAGCAGGAAGTTGTGGCAGAAAAGTAGATGGGTAGGTCATGTGTAGTTACAAATGAAAACACAGGAGAGGGTGTGAGTGTGTAAAGAATCAGAAAAGTGAGGTCCAAAACTGGAATGCTGAAGTCTCATGCCACTGAGATTGGAAACTTTGAGTAAACTAATGAATTATGCCCAGTTTCTAGACAACCACAGGCCAAAATAATGTCTGCCCTTCATACAATGCTTAGGCTGAGCTGCACTGTTTCCTAAGAGAAAATAGTAGCTTCTGGGGAAAGTGGTTAACAGCAATGGATCAATGGGCATGAACACAGCCAGCAGTCATGGTAGGGTAGGGTTAATGTAACATTCACCCATCTGGACCTGGTGCTCCAGGGCTGCATCCAGCAGTGGCTTCATCCCTGAAACTCCAAGATAGAGACATTCTGGGCACCTTGTTCTGCCCACACAGCTGAGGAGGCTAGCTCCTCTTTCTCAAAACTGCCCCAGACCAACAGGAGGCAAGTTATCATTCTTTGTTCTCCTGTTTTTCTGCTCCCAAAGCTGCTGAAAAAACATAATTTGCAATGTCGCAATTGTGTTAGAAAAAATAATACCTTGTATTTATTTGTTCTTAGCTTCACAAATCAGGATTCTCAGTGACTTATGACAAAGTGATTTTGCTGTTTTCTGGGGGTCTCATGAAGCCAATAGAGGATGTTTGCTTTAGATGATTAAAAGAAAATAAACAGCAAAATAACTAGGGATTGCATTAACTATTTTGCAAAGTTACTCTGTCCAGCCTCCCAATTTAATACTGGACTTCTTCTACTTAGCCCTGCATTATTTCCATTTATTCATGCCTTGTAAAGATTCCAGTCCCGTACAGATATCCACGTGTGTCTGTGAAACATCCAGCAGGTGCTTTGGTCTGTCAGTGTGATTTATGTTGTAGTCTTTAGATGATTAAGCTCTGCTGTTGAGGGTCTGCTGTTGCTAACACTCACATACTTAACTACCTCACGTAGCAGAGTTTAGCACATGTGCAAGAGTTTGCAAGACTGGCTATTTGCTTGAGAGCACTTAAAAAGAGACATTATATGAGGGCTATAAATATTTGGAAAGTGTCCAAGAATAAGTTTTGAAACCATAAAAATAGCATTGCGGGTGAAATGACAACTTCCATTGTCAAAAGAGCAGTTCTTTTTTACAATTTATTGGTTTGGTTTTATTTTTTCTTCTTTCTAGTAATTAATTAAATATTTGAAGAAAACTATTGCACATAGCTACTGCATTTTCCTGGAAGCAACTGTTGCTGTCTTTGTTGCTGTCTTTGAAAGAAATAACATCTACCAGAATACTAGAAGAGTCTTATATGTCCTTCAGCATAATCTAGGAGTATTATGCTTGTGGCTTAAAAGATCATTCTCTTTAAAAACTTTTGTTTCAGCCAGTGTGTAAAAACATGGGGAAGATCAGAATGATCCTAGTGGATCAATTTAGTGACACCTTCTCCATTAAGATTACTTATTCAAAATCATGCAGGAATTGAATAAAAGAGAATGAGCTCCACATCATACAATGTCTTTGTTTGTCTAGATGAGATAAATTACAACATTTGACAAAAAGCACATTAAAGGCACTCACAAAAAAGATTGTAGGAAGGAATGATTCACAAAACCTAATATATAAATGACAGAAGAAGGGCAAACAAAGAGTCTGTCTTTATAAAAAGGGGAGGAATGCAAACTACCAGAAGAAAGAAGGCAACCACCTAGTTGTAGATATGTTGACTTAAACAGGAATATGAGCCAATACCCAGTGAGGATTTGTTAGAGACAAACAACTCACTCATTTTGGGAAGATGGTAGCATAACTTCCCATTGAGGCTAGGGAAAGGTATACACATCATATGTCATGGTTTTAACAAATTTTTTTTGTAGTTTTTTACTATAGGGCCACAGGAACGATACAGGGGACTACAGACTGGATGCAACCATTAAGGTGAATTATGAAGCTGGATGGAAATCTGTATTCAAATAGAAGACAAGTGGTTTGTGGACAAGTTACGTAAGGATTCTGAAGAGATTTCATTACTGATCTTCATGACAGAAAAAAAAAGCCTGCTTTTTAAAACTTGGAGGTGACAACCACAGTAACTGGATCTGAAAATGTGCCTGAAGACAAGAAGAATCTGGAATAATCCAGATGGGTGCTCTAGCAGGAATAATTAAAAGATACTGTAATTCAGTAGGGGCAAGTGAAAGGTACATCGGCAAGAATTATCAACATGAGCAATCTGAGGGTCAAAAATAACTGTATAGGTAGCACTTCTACTCAACAAATCTGTGGATCTTAATTAATTACAAGCTCAACAACAGCCAGTAATTTTATATTGTTGGGGAAAAAGCAATAGCTGTATCAGAAAGTATAAGCAGAAATAAATAAAATGGAAACACAATTCAGAACTACAAAAAACTTCAGCTGAATACTTGAACATCTGCCCACCTTTGGGTAAAATAAATGAAGAAATGTATTTTCGATCAGTAGAAAATTTCAGATCAATAGAAGAGAATCTTAAGAACACTTAAGAAGAAAACACAGTCTCTGGCAGCAGATTGAATGAATTCTGATTGTAGCAGAAACCAAAGGCATACCTAGCTTTCCAGACCAGCATCAATAGGATTACATTATGACTAGAAAGACTGAGATTAAGTATAATAAGAAAACCTGTTAAAATGAAAGTAACAGAATAGGTTTCCTGGTGACAACTTTTGTTGGAAGTCTTTAAGTACAGGTTAAACAACACCTGTGATAGAGCATATGAATACCATTAACCTTCCCTCCTGGACAAGTAACAGATTTCTTGAGGGGTTACAGAGGCAATGATCCTAATTTTTATGCAACTTCCTTGAAATAGTTACTGATGGTTTACTTCTGGAAGAGTGCACAAATTGTCCATTTAGAATCCAGATCCTCTTTTTAACTGGGTCTGTGAAGTGGAAGATTTTTCATGTACCAAGAACTCTAGACAATAGGATCTGGGTGAGCTTGCATGATGAAATTGCAACTGGCCTTGCTAATACCCACCAGAAACTGCTATCTTTGTAAGAGCTTTTGTTTGAACTGGACATAAACAAATCTGTTACCTTGCTCAGTCCAAAATTATGACCTTGGCTGAAATGATGTTTGCTTGAATTCTTTACTGGAAAAGTATAATCCAAGAAAAACTACATGTAGTAATGGCTTCATAGCAGAGAAGCAGCCAGTATCAGTAACACTTTCTTGTTCTGGAAATTCTGCACAAAAAGGAGAGCTTTCAACCATGCAGATGAAATACTGAAACCCAAGAAAGATCGAGGCACAATCAGCAGAGCTGTGCCAGGAAGAGGTTATTATTAAATAACTTCAGTACTAGACTAAATACATTATGATTTGGTAACATGCCTCTCTGCACTGAAGTATGACTAGAAGTGACAGTCCTGAAGGACCTTAACCAAGCACACATTTCCTTGATGTGGACCTAAAAGCTGAGTGAACTAACTAGACTTGCAGACGAAAGTTTGGAAATATAAAGAGCGATCTAACTCTGTATGCTTCCCCTCAGGAACTTGGTATAACTAATAGTGTAACAAATAACCAGTGCACATATAGGCCATTTATATGTGGAAGCTGTGAAGCTTTTTTGCTGAATGTTATATAGAATTGTGGTAACTATTAACTGAGTGGTAGGTAATAATAAAAAAAGACATTTTCGTTGTTGCAGATGACTCCAAAAGCTGGATGTTTTAACAGCAAAGACCAGAAAAAGCAAAAGAGTAGGATAGTTGTGACAGCAGAAAGGATGAAGACAGGGTGCTAAGTCACTGAAATTAGAGTGAGGAAAAATTATTAACTCTCTCCACATAGTTAGGCAGAATTTTTCCTTCATGGTACAATGCCCAATGTATTGACAAAGCTTGTATGAGATAATTCTCATGGGATGCAACTTTGATAGATAATCACTTGCATTACTTTTTTTTTTACCTGTTTCATCTACTCTCAAATTTACATAGCACTATAGCAGCCCCTGGACAGAATCAGAGAACCATAGAATGGTTTGGGTTGGAAGGGACCTTAAAGGTGATAGAATCATAGAATAGTCTGGGTTGAAATGGACCTTCAAGATCATCCAGCTCCAACCCCCCTGTCATAGGCAGAGACACTTCCCACTAGACCAGGTTGCTTAATGCCTCATCCAGCCTGGCCTTAAACACCTCCAGAGAGGGGGTATCCACAACCTCTCTAAGAAACCTGTTCCAGGGTCTCACCACCCTCACCATAAAGAATTTCTTTCTATATCTAGCCTGAATTTTCCCTCTTCCAATTTACATCCATTATTCCTAGTCCTTCCATCACATATTCTATTAAAAAGTCCTAGTCCTGCCTTTCTGTAGGCCCCCTTCAGGTATTGATAAGCTACTATGAGGACACCCCTGAGCCTTCTCTTCTCCAGCCTGAACAACCCCATATCCTTCAGGCTGTCTTCATAAAGGAGTTGTTCCAGTGCTTTGATCATCTTTGTGGCCCGCCTCTGGTCCTGTTCTAACAGCTCAATGTCCTTCTTATGTTGAGGGCTCCAGAGCTGGACAAAACACTCCATGTGGGGCCTCACCAGAGCTCAGTAGAGGGCCAAAAATCACCAAAAGTCACACTTCTATTGATGAAGCCCAGGATTCGGTTGGTCTGCTTGACTGCAAGTGCATACTGGCAGCTCATGTTGCGCTTTTCATCTACTGACACCCCCAAATCCTTCTCTTCAGAGCTTCACTCAAGCTACTCTCCACCCAGCCTGTATCTGTGCTTTAGATTGCCCCAGCCCAAATGCAAGACTTTGCACTTGGCCTTGTTTAACTTCATGAGGTTGGCATGGGCCCACCTCTCAAGCCAGTCAAGGTCCCTCTGGATGGCATCCCTTCCTTCTGGTGTATCAGCTGCACCACCCAGTTTGGTGTCATCTTCAAACTTGCTGAGGGTGCACTCAATCCCACTGTTCATGTCTACAACAAAGATGTTAAATAGCACCGGTCCCAGTACTGATCCTTGAGGAACACCACTCGTCACTGGTTTCCACTTGGACAATGAGCCGTTGACTGCAACTCTTTGAGTGTGACCATTCAACCAGCTCCTTATCCAGCACGTGGTCCATCCATCAAATCCATACTTTTCCATTTTGTTGACACGTAAGTCATGCAAGACAGTGCCAAATATTTTGTGCAAGTCCAGGTAGATGATGTCAGTCGCCTTTCATTTATCCACTGAGGCTGTGACTCCATCATAGAAGGTCACCAAATTGGTCAGACACAATTTCCCTCTGGTGAAGCCATGTTAGTTACCTCCAATCACCTCTGTATCATCCTCCATGTGTTTTTGTAGTGCCTTCAGGAGGATCTGCTCCATGATTTTCCCAGGCACAGAGGTGAGACTGATTGGCCCACAGTTTCCTGCATCATCTTTTTTTCATTCTTGAAAATGGGGGTTATATTCCCCCTTTTCCAGTCAGTAGGAATTTCACCAATCTGCCACGACCTTTCAAATACAAATTCCTTTCCCCGAATGGAACTTGCACCATTCACAAAACCCATACATTGTTGTCACATCAGGGTCTCATTTCATTCTGGGTAGGTTAAAGCTACAATATAATGCTCATATTTTTACTGTTAATTTCCTTTCATAAATCATTACCTTAAGCACATCGAATACTTCTTTTCTGTATTTCTTCCAACCTATCAATATCTTTCTGGAATTGAAGGATCTAGGATTATATCCAGTGTTTTAGATGAATCATTACTTCAGAAGCATTTTGCATTATTAAGTCCTGTAACTAATAGCAAAAAAATTAAAAAGTCGCATTTGAGTAACTCTGAGCCATAAGCTGTTGGTGGTATATGTGGAGTGAATAACAATATTCTGTGCCTTATGTGGGATATAGTCTGAAAAAAATTCTTCATGCTCAAAGCAAACTGGACCTGCTTCACGGTCCCTCGCAGCTGTTTCAACTTGTGAAGATTATAGACACATCACTGATGTTTTCTAGTTCAATCTGTCAAATGTATAAATCAGTGAATAGGTATGGTGGTGAAATTCACCTCTGGTCAGACAACTGTTTTCCATTTAAGACCTTCTGTTGAGATCTGAGATGTTTTCAAAATGATTTGCACGCTTTGCACTGGCCATATGTTTACCCCTAATAGTTTCACATCAGTCATTTCTGCATAAGAGGATCATAACATTTTAAAGCAGAATTTTCCATTCAGGTTTATGATGTTCCTCCTCCTTTTCCTCCCTCTTTTGCAGCATGTTTCCTGAGGAATGCCTTTGAGGTGTGGTTTGCATCAGGCACCAGGAAGGCAAAAGATGGGTTCGGATTCTCCCTTTCCTATTTGATCTTGTACTTATGCTGACCTGGTTCTGAGATCTCAGCTTAGAAGAGCACTTCTGTTTATACACTTCTCTTAGTTAGTCAGGCTCCCCCAGGATTTATGTTGTTACCTGTTTCATCTACTTATGGTTCTTAAGCGCATGCAGATACAGAGCATCAATACACAGCAGTTCTACCTTAGGATGTAGGTGCCATGCTGAGATTTCAGCTAACACCATTCACACCTTTCTAAACCCGACCAAGAATATAGCAGTGTCCTACTTTGTACTGAGCTCTAAAAGGAAATGGTTGATACTTCAGGAATGTCATCAGCGTGGTTACCTCCTTGAAGGGTTTTATTTAAAAAGAAGCTGTGATACAGCTACATTTTTATACCTACTTTGCATATTGCTGTTCCTTGCTGATAGTCAAATTTTGAACTCCCAGCAAGAAGGGAACTCTTCACACCACCACATGAACTCACATCACCAAGTGGTAATTTGTATCTAACTGTGCTTATTCTACTGTTGCTTGTTCTTGTTCTTCTCATACTGCTGGTGATTTTACCCTTTCTTCCTAGGAACAGGAATCAGGGTCAGCCACACACCTGCTAATTCTTCTGTGGGTAAGTGGCCTAGTCAAAAACAAAGGTACTAACTGGAAGAGCAAGAGGACTACCAGACGAGAATGTAAGACCAGGCTTTCTGGTGCTTAAGGATCTGTAAAGGAGCTTTAGTTGCTGTAAAATGACAGCTGGACTGTTATCACCTGCTGTGCTTGCATTCTTCCCATCAGTGTTGATATAACTTAGCTTGGAATCTGAGTCTCTAATAAAACATTTGAGTGTTTTATTTCACATTTTATTTTGCTGTGGTTTTTAATGCACATCAAAGTCATTCATAATTCCCAGAATTTTCTACACTGTACTGTTTGCTTAAGCAAAGACTCTAGTTATGGTGTGAATTATTTATTTATACAGTCTACTTTTAAGTTGGGGCCAACATTAATTTGGCTGGGTCACTGACATTGTGAATTTAATTGCCATGTAAATAGCTATGGAGCCTGTGTTTTTAATTAGTGTGGTAAATTCTACACAATTTATGAATAAAATATACTCATTCAGACATTTAAAAATAGTTATTTTATTAATGAAGAATTTATCAGTGTTATGCCAATTCCCTTGCCTTTTGTTAATTATATGCCTCTCTTGCATTTTCTGATGTATTCATTTTTTTGGTATAAATATTTGTCCTCATTAAGTGGAATACATTGTCAATGTTGACTCATTCTTTGTCCCCAAAACAGATAACTTAAATGGGAATTCATTTTTTGATCTTGTGGTTCTTACTGATTTGTAAGAATCATTAAGTCCTCTTCAGCAAGATCTAAAATTTCAACCAAGAAATGTCCTGGCTTTCTCTGCATGACATGCATGCCAGTTGAAAGGGATACAAAACAGGATTTAGCTAGCTGTGTTTCTCACAAAAAGGAAACAAGGAGCTAAATTTTGCTAACATAGTACTGTCCCTTCTATGAACTTCTGCTACTAATCAGTAACTCACATATGATGCATGCTGAGAGGCTTAAAGTATGCAGTTATAGAACCAGGGGCAAAATCAGAAGGAGGCTGTGGTATCAGAGTTCTTCTAGGGCAATGGGAAAGCCATGATCTTGTATAGGAATAGCTATGTCCTCCTGAAAAAGGAGGACTTTTTAAACCTCACATTCCTAGCTGGAGTAATTCTGACTCCCTTTTCCTTTTAAAGAACAGTAGAGCAAACAACTAAATAAAACTGACATAAAACCATGAGCCTCCTTTGACACACAGCTTGCTTATTTTTGCTTGTACATGAGCTGATAGCATGCCAAGACCACCAGGGAGGTACGGAGGATGTACTGATTGGGAAAGGACAGAGCACGGGAGGCAGGTATGTAACGTTCAGAGAAGGCAACAGCAAGTCAGCCTCTGTGAAATGGGAGAGATGGAAATGGCAGCTAAAAATAGTTGTATTAAGGACCAGTTTTATTTTTAAAATATGGAGTCACAGAATCATAGAATCACTTTGGTTGAAGGAACCTTTCAAATCATCTAGTCCAGCCATCATGCTAGCTCTAACAACAACTATCCCCAAACCATATCTCTAAGCTCTATGTCTGCCTGTCTCTTTAATACCTACAGGGACGGTGCCTCAACCATCTCCCTGCTCAGGTTTTCCAATGCTAGAAAATCCTTGAAAAAATTTTTCCTAATATACAGTCCAACCCTCCCCAGGTGCAACTGGAGGCCATTTCCTCTTGCCCTGTAGTCTGTTACTTGGAGAAGAGACCAATCCCCAGCTGTCTTCAACCTTCTTTCAGGTACTTGTACACAGCAAGAATGTGCCCCCTCAGCCTCCTTTTCTTTAGGGTAAACAATCCCAGCTCTCTCAGTTGCTCCTTATAGACTTGTACTCCAGCCCCCTTACCAGCTTCATTGCCCTTTTCTGGATCCACTGTAGCACCAAAGCGTGACATAGTACTGGAAGTGGGGTCTCATCAGTGTTGAGTACAGGGGGATGACCACTTCCCTAATTCAGCTCACCGCTGCAGTCCCTGACACAGACCGGGATGCTGTTGGCCTTCTTAGACCTAGCACATTGCTGGCTCATACTCAGCAGGCAATCCACCAACACTCTTGCTTCCTTTTCTGCCAGGCAGCTCTCCAGCCACACTTCCCCAAGCCAGGCTTGTAACATTGCATGGGCTCATTGTGGATCAAGTGCAAGACCCAGCACTTGTTGAACTTCATCCCATTGGCTTCTGTCCAGTCTGTCCAGATCCATCTACCCCTAAGCAGATTGACGCTCTCACCAACTTGGTGTTGTCTGCATAGTCCTTTGGCTATATTATGCATCTAAAGAGTGAAGTGGGAACTGATGAGGGAAGCCAGGCCTTCAGCAGTACAGGTGGAATTCTGAAGATGATAAAACTTGCTGATGAAAATAAACTGAAATATTCACACATGACATGATTTTGGGAGCCTGAAGAATTCAAGAAATATAAAGTGCTGCCTGAAAGCAACTTAGCAGGAAATAATAACTATGTAAAAATTGAATCAATTAAAGGAAGTGTATGAAGTAAAAAATAATGTAGCACAAAGATGAAAAAGAGCAATAAATCTTGCATTATTTTTTTAAACTGAAAAGCCTCTTCACACCCTGAAATTGTATAGCCTTTAAGATGCAAGGAAATAATGATAGTTGGGTGGAAACTTAGAATAAAATATTGTTCATTTTTCACATAATAGGTTGCAAAGGAATCCAGCTTTGTGCTGGAGTAGAAAAGCTGGCATGAGCACGACCTTAATGCTGAATGAACAGCACCTTTGAGCATAATCTTTTTTTTATAAGCCTGTCACATATGAAACCCACACTAATAATGACATGAAAAGCAGATGTTCTTAGTTTATTATACTACTCTGGACAGAGTCTATCAAATTTTAAACCAAATTAAGCTGAGTTCACCTGATCTTTTGCCTCTTGTAGCTATTAAGAAGAGTTTGGTACTTCTGCCTCTCATTGTCAGAACATGCAAGCTTTCATTTTAATTATGCCTTAACATTCCAGCTTCTAGCCTATGCTATGTCACAAAAAGACATCAGCAGAAGAAAAACCAAGGAAAGCAGTCACAGCTGAGTCAAAAGATAACAACAGCTACACTACTAAGGATGCAAAAAAGGCTGTGGATGCAAAAATTGAACAGTTCCAAAGACATGTTAGAGACAAGCCACCAGAGTGCAGAACGACTGAGGGTTACTAGGCAAACCACGTCAGGGTCAGGAAATTTGGTGAGCTGAATACAGCTGGAGGCTGGGATAATGCTCAGAAAGTGTTCTGTTTACTTGTCCAGGTGGTCTCTTTGCAAGTACATAGAGTTTCTGCAGCACACAGGACAAGTCTAAGTGAATCTTGCTCTGGGTTACAACAATTATCTCTCTAACTTTGAGTGATGGTCTCCCCCTTTGTTTTATATTTCCTAGATTTCGCTTTCTGGCCTCACTTAGATTAAGAAGGTAATACCGAAAGACTAATTTGTACAGTACAACTTGTCGATGCTCAGCAGTCTGTTGGAGGAACTAAGTCTGTTAGAATAATTTTATCAGAGAATGATAGATGGGTTTGGGCCAGAAGGCACCTGAAGCCTCATCTAGTTCCAGTCAACCTACTAATGGCAGGGATACTTTCTACCAGATAAGGTTGATCGAAGTCCCATCCAGTCTGGTGTTGGAACACCTCTATGGAGGGGGCAACCACTCTGTCATTCTCTATCTGCACCACTTCTCATTAAAAACAATCTACTTTGTTCTGCACTTGCACAGGACCCAGCATAACAGAATCTTGCTCTGTGCCTTGGTGCCTGTGAGCTACTGAGATGCCTGCTGGGAGTTCCCAGAGGAGCAGGGAAGGGGAGGATCAGTTGCCTGACTATGAATCAGGGAAGCTCTGTTCAGGCCAGAAGCAGAGAGCAGGGTATGTACAGTGAGAGCCACCAAGCCAAAGTTACTCTACCTAGCTTGTTTGTGTCTTGCATAGCTGATCTGCAACAGGACATGGAGCAACTCTTCTTGTGTCTATGAAGAACTTTTAACCAGCTGCCCTAATAGTCTGGATATCCTGTGTAAATGGATGTGTATGGGAGCGTATGGATTTTGTCAGCGCTTCACTGACATGGTGGCCATTTTGCACATGAATTGCATGTAAATATTGCACTGTGGATCATCTCTTTAAATCTGACCTATGTCATCCTCTACTGTCCAGGCTATGAGAACATTTTTTTTTTCAGTTCTTACATTTTTTCCTGACAGATGTCCCATAAGTAAACTTAAATAGTCAGGTTTGGGTATCTATTGAGAGAAGATTATACGTCAAAGGACAGATGGAGGATCTGGGCATCAACGTGGATGCAGATTCTGTGTGCTGTAAGTCACCTAGGAGCACAGACAACCACTTCTGACTCTTGAGGTCTTTAGTACATGGATTACTTTCCATTGCAGACAAATTTCAGGTCATCAGGCTTATTTTAGTTGCAGTTAAAACTAGGATTTGGAGACAGATTTAAAAGTAATCTGATAGTAATCCACTGAGCTCCTTGTTGAGCCATCTCCACCTGTTTCTACTATTTGAATTTTGCCATTTTTGGACTGTTACTACATTCACATTTTCCTTTCTGCTTACATCACTTATTATTCTACTACGTAGCTAATTTAGCAGTTTTTGAGGTGCAAATGCTTGCAGGCTTCCTCTGAAATTATTTGATTATACACATTTGTGGAGTGCTTTGACATCGTCTGCTCCTTACTTTTCTAACATACATTTTAGACAACATAGTGATTTGTTTGAACATTAAGTTTGTTTGCCAGCATACTGCTCTCACAACATAGATCTGCACTCAATTATGTTACATTTGGATTGGGAACATTTAGGACTAAATATGTTTTCTAAATGTTTTGAGGAAGCTTTTCTCAACAGAAGATTTCACACTTTACAGGGAGCTGATCTCAATGCTCACTACCTCTGAACAGCAGGACACAGAAGACTTCAGCCAGGAGGTGACTTGATTAATTAATCTTGGATTTTTTCTTTGTTTCCTTTCATCCCATTTATTTTATTACATTTGAAAATTAAAACAAACTATGCCAACAGTGAGTTAGTTTTCCTAATTCCCTTTGTTGGCACTTTCATATATTTGCATACCATTGCCATTCCATCTTACACTGAAATCAATTCTGCTTTAGTGTCACTACAGTCTAAGTAAGGGATATCATACTGCTATTTCAACACAATAAAGACTGATTGAAGTGTCAATGATTTCAGCAGTGTTTTGTATTACAAAGTTAAATATGTTCTCTTCCATTTAAACAAAACAAACGCAAGAAATATAGATGACATGATAAAGGGCAATATCCAAAGATGTGAGACCTTTAGTGAAGCTTATTGCAATAAGGAAAAGAACCTGATTGCAAGGCTGTGTTTCTCTTTCATTTACTTATTTTTTAAATTGAAGTGAATGATGCCCTGGTGCAAATAAATTTCTTTACAACATTGCATTCTGTGCCCCAGGTGTTCCTGCAATGAGTTATGAGACTTGATATATGAAGACGGAGAGGAACTGCACACAGGTAAACAGGGAAGGATGCTCGAGGAAATTGTAAGAACCCACATTGTAGGAAGTGCATTAGCTTTCACTTTTTAAATAATTAAGCAGCACAGTCTTTCATCTTATCTCAAGTAGTAAAAATGGAGCTTTTTCTAAAAGCAGCATTTTTTACTTAAGAAAATGTGGCTTCTTTCTGTTTGAAAATAGCAGTAGAAATTCTGAAGAATACATAGAAATAAATCAAATTTCATTACAAACGCATCTTGAAACCTACAACTTTTCACTACACAGACAGTCATATTTATGCAAATCAACATGGAGTGGCAAATTCACAGTTATTTCTGGATCAGCATCACTCATCAGTAGAGCTCATCAGATATACTGTAATACAATGAGGCCTTTTAAAGGGAAAAAATACTGCTTCCTGATAGCAAAATATTTGAAGGAATAGCTCAGTTTCATTGAGTTGATGTGTGGTTTGAAAGACAGTTATCTTAGGTCTGTGCCCAGTTGTTCTATTCAGACAAAGCTTTCAGGAGCTCTGTTTTTTGGCTTTGGAGAAGTAATTCTGTAAGTGTAGAAAGCTTTCCAGATCACTTAGCTGCTTTATTTTATGTTGAGGGCTTTCTAGACTGTTCCTTAATCTTCCATGATTCCCAAGGTAACAACATAAGTAAAGAATATCTGATTAATTTGTTTCATAATTAATAATTCCAAGATGAGTTATTTTGGGATTTTCTTCATTTTGTAGTTGCAAATATTTAAATTTTCATTCCAAAATAAGAGTTAACCCTTTTCTACCTCAGAACTTCCTATAATATTGGGCGTTCAGAATTTTGAACTTCTCTAATTCCAATCACTCAAAGTTTCTCGCTTCTCTTTCTGGAAATGTTTGCACAACACTTAAATTGTCCTTAGTTGTGCTAATTAGACTGAAAACCCAAGCCAAACTCTACAAAATTGTATGTATTTTTAGGATTCCTTAACTAGGTTTCTGTTTACTTTTTTTGATTATGCAACAAGAAGGCAGAAATAGAAGGATGTGATTTAGATACCCGTACTGTCTCAAAAATATTAGCAGATGGTGACTAGTCAAAATCACTAATGCATGGACTGACAGTTCTTTGAATAAATTATTTTCAAACACATAGTGGAATATGAGATATAATTTACAAGAAATCAGGTAATTTCCTGCCTGGGTAACTAATGGAGACTACTAATTTGACCAGCTCTAGAAAGATTGATCAACTATGAATAATGATTTTACTGCATAGGGCTGCATACTCTGGACATTAAAAGTCATAAGAAGACTCAGTTTCAAGCAAGTACTTCCCAAGAGATAAAGGTACAACACCAAACAGTCAGCCAAATACTTGATGGATATCTTTCTCCTTTCCAAATATGAATGACTGCCAGAAGAGGTGTACAAACTAAATCTGCAGTAAATCCCTCACTTTGTGCTAACACCAGTGGATGAAAAAGACATACAGCAAATATCCTTGGTACCCCAATCATGCAGCTCTCAAACATCCGATGTACTGGGTGTTCTTTAGTGCCTTTTGCCAACAACTAAGATCAGTAGAGTATTTCTGTAACATCCATCTTAGGTGTCCAGCACAAAGAAAGAAGTACAAAGCTCTTTTGTCAAAACCTGCATGTACATTGTTAGATCATGTGCCAAGCAATTCTTCTCCCATCAGTCAAGATGTCCCCACTCTACCTGCTAACCAGCTTTACTGCCCTCTTACTATTCTTTGTTGCTTCTCTTTTGTTTTTTATTGCTTTCCTCATTACAGTGCACTTCCCAGCTGTGACTAAAACCAGTATCCAATCACTACTAAAATGAAAATATGAAAAAATATCATACATGAAAACATAAAGATTCCTTTTCATCTTTCCAGGTATGGACAATTCCTTTATTCAAGTGTTTCAATTGAGAGAAAAATTGTCTTGAAAGTGCTAGCACCAGGAGAATTTTAAGAAGGCAATAATTAGGAAGTCTCTGAAGAGAAATATAGCTGCATAATGTCTTGTCCATACCTGTGTATCATCTATTTGAACTTACTGTTCCAGCCACAAGAGCCAAAGCCCTGATGCTTCAGGGTATCCAGGGAGAGTCTTCTTAAAATCCCTACTGGAGGGACCATACTTCTGGAAAGCTAAAGAAGCTACCAGTCTTCTAAAATTCAGTCTCCTTTAAGTTTGTAACAGGATTCATTTAAAGAATTCCATGGTTTCACTGAACTCAGCAGGACTGTTCAAATGCATAAAATTAAGCATGTCCTGAAAATGAGCTAGGACCAAGTTTCTCTCCCTTACCATACTTTGATCAAAGTAGATACCCAGAGAGACTTGCAAATGCTCAAATGGAGAAAAGGAGGACCACTACCAGGCACAAGCAGCCACTTCCAATAGTGGGGTGTTACACCCTACTACCTTTTGCATGGCAGAACAAAACAAAGAGTCCATCTCCAATCACAGCCAAACACTTGCAGTTCCACATTACTTCTAATATTAAACAGGCATTTTCTTTTGTTACGCTTCCTCATTACAGAGGAGGATAAGTCTATAAGAAACTAAAACATGAAGCCTATTTTACCTGGAGCTCAGACAAGGACACTTACAAGACAAAGTTGCTAGAGGTGTTGCAATATCAATGTCTGTGACCTTCTTTGTGGCCTCTGAGGGAAATCAGTATGTAGAAAAGATTTGAAAGGGAATTGTAGGAGGCTTATGAAGAACGACATGACAATATGTGTAAATTTTCCCCTGCAAATGAGTAGGGTGGGTCCTCTTTAAGGACTGCAGCTTTTAATTCCAGCATCACCGTTAACAAAGATGATGGAGAACAAATTCTGGCCAAGACCTGCAGACTCTCCTTTTTTTTATACAAAAATTTTCTATAAAAGTTTTCTCTACACAGTACATCCAGAGGTAGCTCTGAAAATCCTCTGCTACAAGAGTATAGTGATAAGAATCAAATATGCCAATTAAAATCCACCATCACAGTGGGAAAGTTGTATAAATATCTATCCTTTCAGGTAATAATTACAAGATTTTATTGCTAGTTATAGGGTTATGTATGCGAGGCAAATACTGATTGATGGTGCCAGCAGATCACTTTCATAACAAGGTACAGAATGCAAATGCTTCACACAGAAAACAGTAATTGATTCAGTACTCAGTTTGTTATAAGTATATTGATATCCAGGTTGCCTGAGTAACCTTAGGACTAAGTACAATATAGAAGGTGATTTATTATCGTGACTTCCACAAATGCATTACCTCATTCCCAGATTCATCATCAAACGTGAGGTGTGCTATCCAGAATGCCTGTCATGATATAAAACAAGCAACAGATGCTCCCAGAGCCTCTAGGAGAGTCTGAGAATTTAGCAGGGTGGGAAGACATGTAGCATGTTCCCCTCCCCTGGTTCTCCTCTTTATTTCAGTTCCTCTGGAAGCCAGTGGTGCTGGAGAGCTCCAGCAGTATCTGAGCAGACTATGACAGATGCAAGGACACATTGCAGGGAGGAGGTCATCTGTATGCAGTTGTTTTCCCTTATTACAGCACTCAGGTTGGAGGTGGTGTCTGCTCTTCTCCAGAATTTGTTTTGTGAGAAAGTTGTGGATCGATTAAGAGTAACATAGTCATACCCCCCTGGAGATAGAGAGGAAACTGAACCTAAGCCTTCAAAGCTGTGAGGTTCTAGAGATCAGGCTGAGCTTTGAACCTGATGCTTGCTTAGCAGGTAGTTGTTTGTCTGGGTTCTGCCCTCATCCCATCCCATTCCCGTAAGAGACAAATCAAAATCCTGAAGCACAAGGCAAGTTCAGCTCGAGGCATGAACTTAGTAGCTGAAGATCACCTCTAATTTTTTAAGCACTAATCCTGAAGAGAAAATGAAATTCCCTATGCTCTAATTGTGAAAGGTAGAAAGATGCTCACTCCAGGCTTAGGCTACAAACCAATTAGGAGTCTCTTAAAATCAAGTGTTTGACCTGAAACAGCGAAACCCTTTTTATCCTTTGCCCTCAAAACAGTTCTTCCACCTAATGCCTTTCACCATAGCATTCCTGTTCACAGCAATCAGTATTCGCCGGCACAAGCTCTTTCCTTTCTTAATGCAAAGCCTTACTTACACTTCTTTTAGTAGGTTGCATGCTAATGAGGATGGTTTGCAACCTTCACTGTCAGTAAGAAGTCCCAGGGTAGTTCTCCCTGAATCCTGGCTGGTGGGATGCACTGCACATGGCACTCTCTAATTAAGGAAAAAAAGCCAAATGATACCTTGTCAACCTGCAGCTAAAATGAGTTAATTTAACAAAATGGATGCTTCTTGTTTCATATGAAGTTGGCATTCCTAAGGGATCTTTTCTACTGGCCTTTAATGTAGTCATTAAGTTTGCTGTACTTCCAAATTTGGAGGTTGAAAAGCTGAAACAGCACCATGTACATACAAAGAACGTACAGTTACAGATGGTAGCAGTTACACACATAGTAGTGGTATACAATTCTGCAGGATCTTTGAAGAGTTGTGCCTGCTGTTACTTAGATTACTGCATGACTGAGATGTAACAGGGGTGAGTTAGTGACAGTACAAGTGCATCCAAGTATTTGACTTCTGAGGAGATCAAAATGTCCAGGGCCCTCTACAAAGTGATAATATCAGGAAGGAGCCAGAAACAGAAAACTAGTCTTATCAAGAAAATTTTTGATGTAACCAAAGGGATATAATGAGGATATATCTGGTGCTATGAACATTTATGCACAGTTGAGTACACATTCTTTGACAAAAATTGGTTAGAAAATAGTTAATATTTTCAAATACAATTATTGAAATAAATTAGTGTCCTTCAAGGATTTAACCTCTTCATATAATTTCTCCTGAGAAATACCAAAAATTTAGGTTATACAGATGTGAAACATAACTCAATGTGGGAGAGGACTCCTGCATTAGATTCAGCTCTTGTCTCAGCTATGTCTGATTGTGTCCCTCAGTTTAAGATTTTTATTTGATTTGGAAGCCTGATGTGTCTCATGAAACTTAAACATTTAACTTGCAGCTGCTTTCATAGTTTAAAAGCTGTCCTGTCACCTAATGCACAAAGAAATGTTTTTCCTTTATATGTCAAAGTGATCCACACAGCTCTCCCACGGAGTTTGGGAAGTCTCTTCTGGGGTACAGCAGCACAGCGTTTCTTTTGTGAGTGCAATTTGCTCTGCATTATATTGTCTGCAGGTATGCAGCTGTATTGTTTTACCATGTTGATTTTGGAAGGAGCTGGAAAGCTCATAAACTGGAAAGCAATTGGTTTCCAGCTGAAGCTTTACTTCTTCCTAGACCGCTGTGCTCTCCAAGGGAATCTCTGCAGACTTCTTTAAAGAGGAAAGGGAAGATGCAATAGCATTCAGAGACGGGACAATATTACTCTAAATCAAGGGTTACATCTTGCTCTGTTTCATACTCACTTCATCTACTGGCTCACACAGATCTTGAGCACACATCATCCTGTGTCTGCATCAGCTGTCCACAACTCCCACTGCCTGGTTCCAAATTTCTCTCACCACAGGGAGCCTGCACATTTACTGTGGCCATAGAGATACTTCAAAGGCAAACACAGGCAACTCTTGAAATGCAGCTGATGACCACATGCTGGACAGAAAAAACACTTCCTGCAGAGGGTCAGAGAATCACGTAAGTGCTGCTAACTCACAGATCCGACATCCCAGGCACTATCTCTTAGATGTACCACCAGTGGCAATGCCCTCCTAGGTCTGTGTTAAGGCTCTACAGTAATGCTCATAAATGGTAAAAAACATGGGAGATAGAGGCCACTGACTGAAAAGGAAAGAGGTATAGGAGGAAATAGCTGCACTCAAAGAAACAGTGCAGAGTTGCTCCACAAATAGAGCTGGCACATAGGTGAGCTGCTCATAGCTTGTGATTACTGATGGGAGGGAAAAGTGTCAAGTTCATAGGGACTCAATGGAGAGCCCCATGCAGCTACAGAGGCATCGCTCCTTAAATTTAAAGTGAGTTAATTAGAATAATATATGTTCCCACTTCAGTCTGATGTCTGATGATGACACTAGGGAGAAAGGAAAGGAAAGCTTACTTGAGAAAAAATGCCATTATCTACCCAAAGCAAACACAAATCTGGAACTTGGTGTACACATAGTGTGTGGATCTGATCCACAATACTGTGTGCACTGTCAGCTCTTCAGCATGTAGCCCTGTTGCTAAGTATGAAGCCAAAAAATAAGTAGGTAGGTCACTTCCCGCCTCATTAACACAGTAGGAGGGAGAATGTCTGTAAATAAGGTTGTAGAAACAGCTATGAAGACTCATTGGAAGATAAATAATACCCGAGATCCAGCCATTATTCCCTTCCTTTATCTTATTTTCTTTTGTGTCCTTAAATGGCTTGTTTTCACTTGTTCCTAGCTGGTGTTGATTTCTGCTTCTCCTAACCTTTAAGAATCCCAAAGAGACAATTTTCTCATTCACTCAAGCTACAGGTGTGGTTTATTATCTTTTCCTGGTAAAGTACAAATTATCTCAGAGTGACCACATTTCGCATTACTGTAAAAAAAATGCTTTGTGAGAGAGTGGGTGTGCTGAGGGTTCAGATGGAGCAGGAGGATACAGCTATAGCACTTCCACCACTCCAACAACACTATTTTGTTTTTATTGTATTGCAAAGAGATTGTCCATCACTTCTGTTGGGAGCAATGCCAAATCTTTCAAGGAGCTAGATCTAGAATGTCCCTTCTTCAAGGACTTTCATAGAAACATCATTCTCCAGCCCCACTGAAGTGAGACTACATGTGGTTATGTTAGGACGGGATTTTTTTTCTTTGCTGCTCTCTAATGCCCTAATTTTTAAAAGCTGCTATAAGAAAAGCTTTAAATGGAAGGTTAAATCGATGGAAGAAAAGTCAAAATGTTTGATAAAATAAAGATAGAATGCTCACAAAAAAAATGACAGGTATCTCTGTTTTGTTCAGGATTTTTCATTCCTAAAAATTCATCTGTAGCCATTTTGGGTTTTTTTATTGGTCAGGGGCATAACTCTGTATGTGTTGCTCTGCTTACTTTTTGATTAAAAGAAGAGAGAAAAGGATTCTACTCCTCCCTTATATTCACTTAATGACTTCTAAATTTAAAGAACTGTGTTGGAAAAAAACCCAATTTTTCAGCAGTAGACTCCATCCATACTGCAAACCTTACCCAACCAGCTCTGGCACGGACTAGCACTTAGTCCATGAGAAAGTAGGTGTACGGTTGCTTGCCTAGGAATGTATCAAGAAAACATAAGAAATGATCTTGCAAAACAGCCACTTGCCAAATCCAGAGCCAGCACAGTAGGAAGGCCTCGTTCAGAAAACAGAAATGACCTGAAATACAGTTGAAGGTCTCACTCTAACAGTACCTTCAAATCTAATAATGATAATCCCCTCCACAGAAGTGATGCTCCCTGCTCTGATAGACCTGGATGATACAGTTTGAGCAAGTTGCCTCACTCCTATCTGTTTCCATTCTCAAAAGACATGTAGTAATTTCTTGAGAATATTTCAGTTTGAAATGTTAATGGAAAGAAAGATCTGGTTGGAAAAAACCAATTTTTTTTTATTGAGAGCACTACACATGAAGCCAGATTTGTGTCATATACTGGATAGGGGGCAGAGCTTGACTTGACAGTCAGCTTCTTTGTGGGTTGGGAGCAGTGGTGGGTTGTGCTGACAGAAAGGATGGGATTCACTGCCCCACCTCTCACCTGCTGGCATGTTACAGCCTGCATGAGCATTGCGCTGGCGCTGGGGTGAGCATCCAGGATGTGGAGCTATATCTCAGGCATTTATATATTCCTTTGGTCCCTTGTAAGGTCATGCAGAAGTGTGCTCTGGAGCATGTCAGCTCAGTCTGAGCAGCATGGGTCCCTGTTGCTGCCAAAATATCCCCCTGGCTGCAGCCTGGCACCACAACCCTGCTGCAGGCTCTCATGCATCCAGTGCCAAACTATGGCTCAATTGTTGCTTTGTAGCACCCCAGAGAAAAGTAAAGAGTTGGTGTGGGAGAGGGGTTGGGGGTCACTAAGGGAGTCTAAGGGCAAGAGAAATCTTTATACTAAAGCACAGTTCATGACAGCTATTGTGGGGTGTCACTCTACTGAAAACAAAAAGGAAGAGCAGACTAATTTATTAACAAACTTTTGCTGATAGCTGGAAGAATTGATGGCTTGAGCTTCAAAACTGTAAAGAATATGTCATGTGAAATTAAATGCTAAAAAAATAAATCAAAAAATCTCCACAGGCCTGGTTAGCAGAGGACTGTGAACAATTCTTCAGATTTCCCCATGAATATCAGGAGGATGTTTTGCAAATCACCCTGAAGACAGATAAAAGAGTAATTGTGCCTTCCTTGTACGTGCTGTGTGGTGCCAGCTCAGTTGCAATAGCCCACCAAGGTGACAGCATTGATTAATACTTTTTTTGTGCACAAGGTAGGGACCTTTATACCAACAATAGTATTCTACTGCCTCAATGCCAAATTATTCTCTGTGGACCTAGAATCCTTCCCTCAGCTTTGTCCAGCTTGGCTATGCTGTCACTCCAGGACATTGATGGTAGCCAGATTTACTCCCTTACTTGACCAAATGCCTGCGGGACCTTTACTTTACCCTACCACAAGGCTCACAACATGCAGATAGGTAAAAATAGCATGCCAGGAGGTGAACACAGTGAAGCCTCAGCCTTCCTGTGCTGTAGCCTCTTCTGATTACTTATTTTCCTCTCTCATGTTGTTATAATGACAGCCTGTCACATGCCTTTTTTGTGTTTTGGTAGGGAGGAGGTTTCAGGAAAGGTTTCTCACTGTAGTTTCACTTGAGAAAATTGCCATTATTTCTCAGTACTGTATCTTTATTCTCAACAAGCCCGATGATTCTATAACAATTTCAAAATGAAACTTGGATTAAAGAAGTGATAAAATGGTACAGATGATGCTTTTATTTTTTAACATGATACCAGTTTAAACCAGGGCATATGGCAATAGCATAAGAAATTATGCTTTCAACAGACTTCAGTTGCACCTGAGAATATAAAACTCGTTTCAGACAATTGCTGTCCTTCAACAGAGGACCTTCTGAGGGGCATAATGAGATTCTGCCCTCCAGCTAGGAATTTTAGATGCCTGTGAAAAGTTGACAATGCACCTGATGTAATTGTTAATAAACTCATTAAAATTAATTTTGTCAATATTCAGTTATCACTTCATTTGCCACGTGGTATTCCACATGGCATGTAGTCTTATTCGCAGTCCTATCCCTTTTCCTCAGGAACCAGTCCCCATAGAATCATAGAATCATAGAATAGTTTGGGTTGGAAGGCACCTTAAAGATCATCGAGTTCCAACTCCCCTGCCATAGGCAGGAACACCTCCCACTAGATCAAGCTGCTCAGTGCCTTGTCCAGCCTGATCTTGTTTATATCGTTTATATCTGTGGGACTTGTCCAAAGGATTTAAAAGTCTCGTCTCAACAAGGGAAAGATCTACAGCCATTTGTGTAAATCAGTGCTGTTTTAGTGAAAAAAAACCCCAGTCCATGTTTGACTCACCTGTTTGCTGTCTATGAGACATTGTTCTGTAAAATAACAGAGGTAAATGCTCTTTACCTAAATTAATTCTCAGTTATGCTAATAGGTTAAACAATTTAACAAGATGTTAGGTCAGCATGACAGCTTTAATTTAGCAGATAACTTTTCATTGTGTGCTGAAGTTTCAAGGTCAGTTGTGTTAAACAAGTGGTAGCCTAAAGATGAAGTTAAGCTGTGCAAATAGATTCCTTAACTGGGAAGCATATAACCAGCAGATAACTCAGTTATGCTTAAACTTTATACAGAAGTTTCTTTCATCTTCAAGGTTTTGAAGTGGGCTTTGGAAATGAAACTATTCACTGTAGCTATAACAATGACATACGTGCAGCCCCCATTAGAAAATAAAATTTCTAAGATGTGATCTGAGATTGAGCTTGCCTAAATGAAGGTTTAGATGTGCTTTTTCCCCTGCTAATACACATGTATGCATGGTCTTCTTTGGATTTTTCCCCTGCTTTCTTCAGAATAAATTATTTTAAGGGATAGCTAAATCAAGTTCTTCGTCTTTTTTCTCTTTTCCCCCAGATCTATATTGCCATACCTTGCCAGCTAATCTTGCTTTCTTTATAAGCTGCATATCCTACCACTCAAATAAAAATTGTTTTCTGAAAATATGTCCTGTAAGCTGCTATGACATTTTGTGAAACAGCAAAGAGGCTGATACAGATGGATATGCATCACAGAGCTGAGATATTTAGATATGTAGTTTCTCCCAAAAATCACTTCATAAAGCAGTTTTGTTTAAAATATCACCTTAAGATCATATTTGAACTCCCTGGAATAGATAGCAAATTTATTTAAAATTTTATATAAATGCCTTTTTACTTCAATGCTTAGAGATTTTTTACTTGCAATGTTTTTTCTTTAACTCAGTATGTAGGGTAAAAGAGTATACAGTAAAAAATATACAGCTAATATTTCCTTCTTTACCTCCCTCCCTGAAGGAAGAGAAATGCTTTAGTGGAATCAATAGCTATAAATCATTACAAACAATTTCAGGTTTTATTTTATCTGCTTTTATTGTAATGCCCATGCCATCTGCTGTACTTATTTAGCTTATTACACTAATTCATTTTGCAAGCTCCAACCTGTGAGTGAGGGATGTCAGAGGGCAATTGATTAAGGTATATTTGTTCTGTTACACCTTTTTCTCTAATTTCTCTCTGTAAGGATTTCAGGTTGAGCAAGTGAGCTGACACAATAATGGAGCCTCAGTTCTGGAGATAAATGAGACGTGTGACTTTGTGCATTCATAAATAACAGAATATCTTTTAATCTGGTGGTGATGGGGAGGGGCAGTGGGTGTCAGTTGTGTGTTAGTACGAAGAGAAGGAGACCAAAGAGAATGGATGCTTGACATATAAATGACAGCTCAGTTTAGGAATCTACCTCCCATAGATCAATTACTATCTATACTTTAAAAACAAGTATTATGGGAGTAGGACAAAGGTCAAAACTAGAACAAAGAAAATCTTGATAGAAAACTCTTATACAGCATGTGATATCACTTATATATTAAGTGAATATTGGCAAAGTAGTGAGTATGTGTATCTCTGCCACAAAGTAGGAGATGTTTACTTCTAAAGTTTTCCATCCTAAAGAATATATCTTCAAATTCTTGCCTTTCACATTTGCATTAAGCAAACATTAAAATAGAAGGGTTACAGGAGCTTGAAAAAATATCCATCACCTTGTCTCCATCAGTTCAAGACAAAGTAAAGAAGAGGAAGTGAACAGGACATGTCATAAATATTAGAGACTTGCTTTGTAACCTTAGAGCAATCAGTCCAAGTATGACAGAAGCCTGAATATTTAATAACTAAAACAAATTTTACAGCTGCAACTTGCACTTCATCACATTTTGACCTATTTATAATTAACTAGTCCATCTTGTTTGACGTCCTGACACTATATGCACAGCTGAGTAACATTTACACACATGAGCAGTTCCATTGAATTCAGTGGAAAAAATACAAGGATACTTATTTGTTGGATACTGGTGCTGGATCTTAGATGCAGAGAGCCACACATGAATACTTCAGTCTGAGATCCTCTCTAAAGGTCAGGACAGCATTTTAGCACATGCTTCTTGAACAGGGCTCCAGGACCATACAGGCAGAAGTTTTTCCTAGGATGATGCCTACCATTAATGAAAAAAAAAAACTCACCAAGGCTAGAAAATCTGGCTGATATAATATAGATGAGATCAGTTTTTTTGAACTGTGGCCCTGAATTTTCTGCATGTATTTTTGAAAATCTGAATCTCTGCAAAATACTATTAGTTGTGCTCCTGTACAGCTTGAGTCTGGCTTATGGTCCATTTTAAGTTCCAGCTATGGAAGGCTTCAAATGTCTCATTGTAACCTAATTGTACTCCCTGTGTTCCTTCTCATAACATTTTTGTTGTGCCAGTGTAGTACACATATTGCCACTTTTCATTTACAGACGGACTGAACAACTTCCATTCATTTGGGTGAAAAAGTCCTTGGACAACCTTAGTTTTATGAAAGGTTTTATATTACCATATGACTACTTCAAATACCAATTCTGCTGATTCTCAAGCACATACTTCACACTGAAGCCAAATGGCACATCATAGAAGTCTGTGTTAAAGTTATTATCCGTATTACCTCTCAGATTCCTAGAAAATTAGTTGACTGCGAACTTGACTGATATAATACCTTGAAACTGCATTGAACATGTTCTGCTTCTGCTCATGAATAAATGTCAGATGCCTGAATGACATGACAGCCTCCAATCTGGTTGTGCCATTTTGAGCATCCAGACTCCTCACAGTTCAGGCTTTTGCTTTCCCTGTTATTAGGCACTTTACAGCTCCAGTGCTAATTGAACAAATCAATTCATTTCCAGCCAGTACAACAGAAAACAGGGCAACCATGGAGACAAAAAAATTGCAGTGAGGTATTGCAACTACTTTACTGATGGATGCTGAATAGAAGTGCCAGCTGTATCTTGACAAAAGAGGCAATTGAAAAAGAAAAATTCCAACAAGAACTTGGTGAATTTTTGTGTCTCTAGAGAAGTAAATAGCAAAAAGGATTAGTCAGAGCTCCCCTACTCACTAAGTCATGTCACTACCCTGTGTTGAGGTGTGGGATGCCATTCCACTGCTACTGCAGCTTGTACAATGCAGCTTTTGCTGCCACACTAAGAACTGAAAATTTCTTTCTCTCTTCAACAGAACTTTAGTTAATTGTGCTGAACTCGTTTCTCTCCAGTGGGTTTTGCCTGCAGCTTACTCAACTTGCAGCACTGAATAGGCAGTGCTAAGAGCATGGCAAGTGAGCTAAGAGTTACTGGTGGGTAACTCTTTCTGGAGAGTAAATAAAATCCTTTATAGAATGCAATCTCAGGAGAGTTCTTCTCCAATTGGCACGGACTGTAAAACATATCCTTTCCCTCCAACACAGAGAAGGAAAGTATTACCCTTCTGTTCTAATCTCCCCTGCAGCAATCTAATATATGGTTATTGGCATAGCTAAAGCCAATGGCTATCAGCTGGAGTTGTGTTAAAAGGCTCACAGGACCTGTGCTCTGATAATGACTGCAGGGCACAGTGGAGATAAGCCATTTACATTCTGGTAGACTTCACAAAGGAGGTCCCAAAAAGAGTTTGAAGCCATCTTCCTCTCATGGGAAATAGAGACTTGGGCTGCCTTGTTATGAGAATATTTCCTGAAACTTGTCCACATATCCCCAGCAGAGCCCTCCTCCTATATGACAGATCCTTTGCCTTCTGTGTAGCCATCCTCCTGAACAAACCTATTTTGCTCACCTGGACTGATAAAGCTAAATTTTTCTCTGAATGAAAATCTCAAATCTAAAACTTCATCCCACAGGTGAGCTCTGAGAACTAAAGAAGATTGTGTAGAGCATAGGCAAATATTCAAAAGTATCAGCTCAGGGGGTTTGGTAATTTAATAAGGATAAATAAAGCATAGAAAAAATGATTATCAGGAGCATCTTGGTGGATTAGCACCTCACATATTAAAAGCATTACAGAATCTAAATATTGCAGCGTGAACATCTTGCTTGTCTATGAGCATGGGCGATACTGCAAACCATGTAGGAGTTACATTTCAGATGACTGAGATGCACAGTTAGCTTAAAGAGCCACGCTCATTATTTTTAGACATGGTGAATTAATTCACTTTACCAAGACTCGAATGTAACTGAATGTATATAATACAATTAGAAGGCTGTGTCACTATTAGTATTGTAGGCAAAATGCAAAAATGAGCTACTGAAAAGCAACAGAAATCCAATAATTATCCATACCTTCATCCTGCCATTGAGAGCTCATGGAAGTCTGTGCATTTTAGAGGCATGTGTGCTAATCAGCATGTTATTGATTTTCCCCTCAAATTCCACACCTGAATGTGTCTTGTTCAGTTTACATGACTGCCTAAGAAACTAACAGGACACAACTATATGCTGAGAAGGTCAAAAAAAAGGACAAAAATCCAGCAAATGGGTACCATGGCTGGAAAGTAAATGAAAAATAGATTTTTCTCCAAGCGTGCTTATCTTCTGCTGGAGGAGTGGCACGCCAGGCATCCAACAAATGTGATGTGAAGAAGTTGTTCCTCCTTCATGTTCCTCCAAACAACGAGAGGTTATTATTCCACCTTCAGCACTCTTCCATCAGGGCCACAAGGTTAATTTCTCATCTCAGCTACTCTGTCCAGCAACACACACAATAAATACTTGTTTACCTGTCTGCAGACAAATGTCTATTTGCTTTCAGCTTCACACCAGTGTTAAATATTTTGGCCCATTTCTAGTCTGGTACATTTTGCAGACACAGTCATGTTAAAAAAAAAAGAAACTAAGACCGCAAGAAACTAAAACTCCAATGTAACATTGACAAATAATCTAGGAAGCACCGTAGTGATCCATACATCATATGCAGTATGTTCAAGTTCGTTTTCATAAGTTTCATGAGTTTTGTTTTCTTCCTTTACGGGTTCCATGTTTGTTGCACGTTTACCAAAGGACAAGCAAGAAGCAACCATTTTTGGGGGTGCCAAAGCATTTCAGCTTGCCTATGTACATGTGAAATGGGAACTAAGAGTGGAAGGATGAAATATCAGAGTTGGAAAACACCCTACAGACAGATGAAGTAAATCAACTAAAGAGACTTAGCTATTGTCTAATTACAGTAACTATTTATAAAATTGAATATGGCTGTATGTTTTCTTTGCTAACTATACTTACCAAATTACAACTAATAGGTCTCTAAAACATCTTAATTTTATTTTTAGGAACACTACTGGAGAACTGCTTAGTGTGTGTTTACACAGAAATGCATAAAATAATCCAATTACAGTAATATGTGTGCTGTGACTGAGGGGTGTTTTCTATCAACCCTAATTCTTTATGTTGTGCGTTCCATTCTAACTGATCATTTAATAAACAGGAACTAGTACAAACAAGCAACAATGGAGCAGAAATTCATTCAAGTACTAAGGGACTTATGAATGGGTATGTGAACTCCCTTATTCTAGAGGCATTTCCCAGAGGAGAAATAGGGCACCTCCTCCTCTGTGATCCATTCAATCCTCACCTCCTTTCTGTGTTGAAACCCAGAAATATCTGGTATCATGATAAAGTTTTCAATAATTGACACAGATGTGTTTGTGTCCTGTGCCATTTCAGTCAATGGAGAACTACAGGGAACCAAGGTTTTGCTTGTTGTGTATTCATTTATTATTCATTTAAAGAACATGGCCATTTGCCAGTAGAAACTGAAATGAAATCACCACCTTCACACAGGCAATCCAACAACTCTCCAGTCACAGTGACATTCAGTTACTAATGGGTTAGTTCAGTTTTAATCTGCTGCCTAGAGATGAATAACATTAATTATTATAATTGGTAGTGACAGTAATGGGTGCAACATTTCCAAGCCTAATTTACTCTACTTTTGTGAGGAATCATGTTAATGTGGCTATTCTGCTTCAGTATGCAAGATAACAAAAGCAAGCTCAAATGTCTTTCTCCTGTACAATATTGCCTACACATCCTAAGACTTGCAATGTACAAAATGGTATAGAGTTTCTGCACTTAGGCAATTGACTGGGCACGAGTACACTGAAGCATCATGAAAGAATTTATGTGAACTCATCATGAACTGGCATGAAATGTTCTGTTTGGCCTCTGAGTTCAGGGAAAAAAATGCAGGTTTGTTTAAATGATAATAAAGACCCCATTTACCACAGGTGAAAATAGGAATCAGATTAAAGTAGGTAATTTTTTAAATTATTATTATTTTGTACTGTGCAAATTCAGTGCAACAATTTGACCCAAGGTTTCTTACCTCTCAAGTGAGTCTCTTGACAGCTCAGTCATTAGCATAGGCTGAAGAAGGCCTCCCTCAGGCTTGTCTGCTCAAACTGCTCCACTTTGGATAGCACTTAAATATTTGGTGAGAGAACATAAAAGATTCTGTAGCTGCTGTCCAGGATGCTAAAATATAAGGGGCCCAATTGTTTATCCAAAATTATATAACATGAACAGAAAGGACTAAGAACAGCTCTCCATCACCAGCTTTTTGAATAGGTGACACATTACCAGGTGCTGGAGTGTTAAGGTACTTTCAGGCAAAGAGAGACTGAAACTAGACCTGTATCCTATCAGGTAAATATCCTAAACTGAGGACTGCTGAATGAAACTGGTATTTAAAGAGTTTAAGAAAATGCTGAAATCTGAACTGCTAGGGCTTTTTTTGGGTACACAACTCTGTCAATTGAAAATTTAAGAAAAAACAGATGAGACCAAATCTGAAAGAACTGTTGAAAAAATAATACATAAACCATTCTACCTATATACATATATATAAGCATATACATGCATGTAAACAACTAGAAAATTGCAGGCACCAACAGCAAAGACTGTTATTTAAGGAAAAGGGAGGTAAAAATGAGCCAACTGTTTTTCTCTAGTAGTATATGCCATCTCAAATTTTAGAAGGAGTTCCCATTCACAAAAATTTACTTTAAATTTGCTTTAAATCTATTCTCATGAATCATATTGAATTAGATTATGTTTTTATGTATTGATTGGAAAAAAAAAATACAAGGTTATGAAATCAAAAATAATTTAAAAAAATTTACAGTTAGTCTGAGTGCTTCCAAAAAGGCTTTTACAAAAACAAATCAGTATCAGAATGTCATTAAATTCTGTATCAGTTTTCCAAACTTCTGACTTTTTTACTGCCTTTATCTTCAATTTTGTAAAACTGATACCATTTAAAATGGCACTTTACTTAAAATTACATACACAGGGTATGTTGGATTTCCGACTTGTGCTGATTATATGAAAGATGGCATAGTTCCTACCAGAGCCAAGCACACCTAATATCTGAATGCCACTGACATTCACAATGAAATAATACATATGCTACCTAGAGAAGCACATGGGACAGGACTCTTAGCAGACTGAGTGGTTAAACCTAGGGCCAAAATCATTCACGTATTTGTCATAACAGACAGACAGAGGACGGGAAGTGACCATTTAGGTTACCAAGTCAGTCTCCCAGCTGGCACACACCCCCGTGCAGTGTCAATATGCTGTCTTAGAAGGAGTTAAGCTCCTGCTAGTCCCCACTTTTGATGTTCAGAAACCTTCCCTTAAGCAGCTGAAATTTATTCATTGCCTGTTTAGACTCATTTGTTTCTGTGCCAGCGTTGTCCTTTGGCTTAAATTGCTCTCCTCCCTCCCTGGTGTTTATCCTCCTGATGTATTTATAGATAGCAATCAGATCCCATTTCAGCTTTCATTTTGCTACACTAAACAAGCCAAGCTTTTACCAGTTTCTTCTCCTAAAACAGACACTCTATTCCCCCTCCATTATCCTCATAGTCCTCCTCAGCACCTGTTACCTCATCAGTTGTTGGCTTATGTTAAGAAGCTGAGACATCCACATATTCCTCTTCTTTAGGTGCAATACTGACTGGTGGTGAGGATGAAGGTCTCTGTCCCAGGGAGTAGTGATGGTCCCTACTGCTAGTACCGGAGTGCAATCCAAAGTGGAGTCCATGGGGCGGACCAGAGGCCATGTCCAATAGGTTTCAATGCTGTTATCATTGGGGTTTCAGCTGTCTGATCCCTGACAACTAATGATGCAAGGGTTAGCCTGTGACTGAACTTAATGGGACACTTATTATGGGATGCACTTGGCAGATTCATCACAGAATGAAATGACTTTGCTACTTCAGACCTGTGTCAATGAGATCTATACTCTTTGGGAATAACTAAATTAACAGGGCTACTGTTCATATTTTATGACAATGTATTTCTTCTGTACTATTTATAAATCTTACATGAAGAATTATTGTTCAGATTCTTAGCTGGCATGCATTGATGGAGCTTCATTAGCTACAATGAAGGCTATCATTCTATAAGCCAATCGGTTGACTAGTTATTAATTAAGTTGTAAAACCAATTTTTGAGGGTTTTTTTTTTCCCCTCTACATAATCTGTCCCACCATATTTCTTTTTCTCACTTTCCTATGGACAAAACAGATTCTTCAATTGTTGCCAAAACCTGCATGTTTCACTGTATTGAAATAAATCCACCTTTCTGAAATTTGTAGGAAGGGGCACTATGCTGAGGCTGATTAATCTAACATTTGAAGGACTTCATCCCAGCTATAAAGTTTCAGAAAACAACTGTAATTATAGGTTAAGTATAGATATCATAGACTACTGAACATTGCTTTAAACCATTAAGTATGGAAGTTTGAATTCATGCATAAAGACAACAATTATGAAATTTAGTTTAGGAAGCTTATTTTTCCAAAGATGGTGTAGATGCAAGAACTCTTTGTTGCTGGTATCCCACTAGACCCTCTCCTTCTGGGTTCGTCCCCGTTAAAATCTTCATGTTGTGAAACACAGCACTCATCTTCATTATGTTGGGGTCACCCTCTAAGGAGAGAAATGGACTCCACACTCTTCAACATGAATCAGTAGCACTATTTTATTGAGCTACTCTGAGGTTTTTATAGCAGCAAGCAGTTATCTTCCATCCTGGGGGCTACTGACAAAATATCCCTATTATCTTACACAAATACCTGGTGTCCTCCTTGTTTCTGTTAGATCTTGTTCCTGGCACAGTTTGCTGCTGTCACGGCTTCATTTCAACAAGTACCTTTGTTCCAAGGTCAATCCTCACTTGCAGAGCTCTACAATTCTGCTCTCTGCCTCCCAGCAACTCATCTTAGTAATGCCTTCTCTCTGATGGAGAAATGCAAAAGCGAAACCAGAATTTTCAAATGTTTTACGATGAGTAATGTTTTGTTGGACAGTCTCCACTTTTTCAGTCATATTATGGCAAAGGATGACAATTTTTTTGGTGAAGAAAAGGTAATAAAATTCATATAACAGCCAATGATTTTCCTGGTTGCCAGTCTGCTCAAAGGTATCATTATACTGACAAAACAAGATCTTCTCCTTCAATAACCTTCTATGGTGTTTCAAGTGCAGGCAACCTCTCCCTCTGACCATAGGAGCCAAGTAACAGGTGGGAGCCATGGAGAGTGAAATATAAAACCATGCTAGCTGTTAAACCTAGAAGCTTTGTCTTCTCAAGCTAAATTCAAGCATCCTCAGGATGTTCCCATCTATTTTGGCTACTCCCTTTTTTGATGTGGCTACCTGACGCATCCAGCACTGGCAGGGTCGCTGCCTTTATCAGCTCTACCTGCTCAGCCATGAAGAGGCTGAGAAGTATGATGTGATTCTGAATCTCCTGTCTTAGGGTATAAGAAGAGGCATATTGGGGAAGGTGGAGTTGTTGTCTGTGTCCGTCTTAGAACAAGTGTGGTAAAACCTCAGTGAACTGGATCCAATGATCTTGTTTTTTGCATTTTTGTTTTCCATTTCTTTTTAATTCTGTGACAGTTTTGATATTTGTTTAATTGCAGTCTCCAAGATCAGGGTTGTTGTCTCTTTGCGCCTGTAATCATATTAAAAGCACCACACAGCCTCTCCTGTAAGCTAGAATATTGGTATTATGTGTCATCTGTGCAAAACACTTATGAGATCTGGTCCATAATTACAGCTTTCTAACATCACACAAGAACATTTCTCAGACCTACTAATTGTGCTGCCCTTTATGGTCCATCTTATTGATTAAACATCTGTTAGTGTTTTGGCAAAATGAGAATTCACTTGCAATGCAATGTGCCTGGTATATTAAATTCTGTTTAAGTCAGCTCTAACTACAAGTTTGAGATACATGTATTGTATCTCCTTAATTGTATCTTAGCACTTCTTGTATCTGTTTGTTATTTGTATTCTTGGCTGGAGGGCAGGAGAGTATTCTATTTTCTTTATAACAAAGTCAAATTATAGTTCTTTATTTTTTTGCCACGCTTGAATCATTTCAGACAAATGCTTAGGAACATTTCAAAATAATAACTCAATACATACTGTTACCTCTTTTTTGTATGCCACAATACAATTATGCAACAAATTTAATTCTTTGTGGCCACACCTGAGAAACTGATGTACAAAGGCATTAGAAAAAAAAAAACAACACCAAAACAAAATCCCCAAAAAGCCAGAGTTTTTAATTAGATGTTATGAATCATGAAGAGAAAAAAAAAATCTTTGAATAAGATCCCTCTGCTTCTAATTTTCATAATTCAAATTAAAATAAAAAAGATGTTAGTGTGTTGGCACCTCTGGGAAATTAAGAGCAGCTCTTGCAAAGGGATTGCAGAGAAGCAATGCAACATCCTCTCTAGTTCCATTCCCTGTGCTTACAAAAAAATAGAAGTTGTCCAAAAAAGAAATCCACAAGTTGATACAGACAGAACTCTCTGTTTCACTGACGTACACTGCTATTTCAAATTGACTTAGCCTTTCTTTATCCCATTTGCTGACTGATAAAATCTTGACAGTCTTAAAAAATAATCCGAGTCCTATTGCATGACTTGTTTTCCTTCTGCATGTTTTACATATATTGATTAGAGAAAAGAGAAAATGCTAATATCCATATGTTGTCACATCAAGAAAATGTGGACCACCTATTTTCCCAAGTAACATTATGTCTGGATGATTTTGCAAAGATCTAGGAGCTGAGCTTGCAGTTAGTTTTGAGAGGAAATGAACCAACCCAACAAAGAAGGAAAATTAAATTACTTCTACCTATATTTTATCCCTTTGACATTCACTTTCAGTGCCACACCTTCCATCATCTCCTTCAGTATGACTCTTACAGTACCACCACTGAAATGTTGCCTATCAAGAAATATATCCCCTTCATTGTCTCTTATCCACACCCAGATGAAATCAGAGAGAATCTATTTGCTAACTTAAGGAGATTTTAGTTCAGTCTTTCACCATTTGTGGATGAAAATGGAAACCCTACTGCAGTGTCTTGAGGTGTTTATGCTCCTACTTAAATACTTAGAGCCTAACTTGAAGTATAAGAACAGCCTCTTGAGCTTCAGACAGAATATCCACTCACTTAAGGGAGCACGTCATCAAGCATTATGCTGGGCAAGGGCCATCAAGCTTTATCAAAACCTCAAGAAAACTGCAGGGAAGATGTGCAGTACTGTGGCAGACTGCCAAAAAAGAAAATTAACAGGGAAAGGAAACATAAGAAAAACAACTACAAGAACAAAGCATCTCTTGGATTCCCACCATTATCCCAATGAAAAAAAAATATACCAGAAAAATTAAAACAGCAGACCTTGACTGTCAAAAAACTAAAGCCTTCTTACATACAATACTATTAAAGCTAGTCTCTATTCAAAAAAGTAATCACATCTAATTCCTTCATTAACACCTATGCCTTTAGATTTGTACATGAATAAACCATTTTCTGAAATAATTTTTAGCATGCAGAAAGTGTAGGAACAGCAGTTCAGCTCTAGCAACTGCTATTCTGAATTAATGGAGAGCAGGTAGCACATTAGTAGCAACAATGGAAGTTTCCTCTCTTTTCTGCTGCAGAGGTTTGACTATATAATGCCTGAGTTAATGCTTAAGTCTCAGTGATTTCAAAATCGTAGGGACAGAGCTATGTAGAGCCATTTCTCAACAAAAAATTAAATCATACATCCAAAAATCTTTAATATATTCTTCTGCAAATGTCAGAAGTTCACTTTACAAAGACTGTCTCCCAGACAATAAGGAAGAATTTCTGGCTCAAGTGAACTTACCACTATGCTTCCATCAATAAGGATTTCACCGTAAGTCAGTTTTACTGCTGAGAGTGACAACAAGGTGCTTCTTAGAGATTTCTCTTGCCATTCAGATTTCTGGAACCTCCCATTTCTGTCTTGTTTTTCTTTAATACAGTATATTCTTTTGAGGCACAAAATTACAGTCTTGCATTTACTTATTTGGATGGATGAATTACACTGCACCCAGAGAAGACCGAGTGCATGGGAACATCTCCAAGGTATAGATACTAGCTCTGTGCTCAGGTAACAGTCAGGGTCAGTTACTTTAGCTTCTACTAGGCTTTTGTAAACGTCTTGATCATAAGGTTGCTCACTGCTTTATGAAATAATGCTCTTCGGCACTCATCTGGGGAATTATAATGCTTCTGTGGACTCTGATTGTTTCAAAATAGTTGGGAGTAAAGACTTAAACACATACATACTATCAGATTACCAGCAGTAGCAGGAAGGCATGGAAATACTAAGGGGAAGATCTTTTGAATCAACTGGACATTTTATAATACCAAACTATTACTAGAAAATCCTGAAATTGTTTTTTGCTTTATAAATCTATGTCCTTCATTATAGACAGTGACAGGAATAACCTGAATTTCATATTGAGTCCATTGTGACTACAAAAATGTGGAATAGCAAGAAGGATGTGTGGGTGTTTTGTATGCTTTATGAAATGCTCCAGCACATAGGTATGGTATGCTCATAAACAATATTTATTTCTTTTAGCCAGATGACTTACTGCTGCTTTGGTTTCTCTGCTGAAAAGTTTGCCAAATTCTCCCTTTTGCCTCATCTCTGATGCACAAATTGCCCAGGGGATAGCTTGAGGATTAAATGTAACATCATCAACCACCTTATAATTGCTATTATTTTGCTTTAAAATATGAACATCTTCAGCTTCAGAAGGCATTTAAAATGCACCTCCATGTACAAAACTCAGGGACATCCTCTCTTCTGCTCTAGATCAAAAAAAAAAAAAAAAATCTCATAATTTTTGTCCCAGCTAGTTGAAAGGCTACTATGCCAAACCTTGTGGAAGACTATCTGTACCTTCTTTGGAAAACATCTTATCAAGTCAGTATATAAGAGGCAAGAGAAAAGATAGGAATCAAGGGCTGTATTCAAGATTTTTACTGGTTTGAATAGTGGGATGCCAAAGAAATTGCCTAAGTGAGTATGGTAGTTCTTGGTTTCACTATCAGTTTCCTCTGTCTATAAAATCTGTGTTATTTTTAAATTTGTTAGAAGAAATGCTCTCCACACCACCAGTTAAATACATACTGTGTTGCTGTCTGTTGGCCTTCTGAGTTCAAGAAGAAGAGAGCTTGGGACACTTGTTGGTGCCTTGAGTGGCAGCTTTCATAACACTGCCTGAGTCTCAATTTCCCAGAAGAAAGGCTGGGTATGTGTTGGGTTTTGATTTCACTAACTTACAGTGCTGCACAGCTCTGCCCAGGGCTGCTCCCATAAATACATGTCTGCAGGTAAGCAACAGGAATGGGGAGAGCTAGATTAGTGAAATGCTACGTTATGCATGCTTGGATATACCTGTGACCTGTGGGAGCTGCTGCCTGTTAACTTTGTGTCCAACAGACTTTCTAGACATGTGTATGGACAAGGTCCCAGTCAAGAAATTTGTCTGAGTTGTTTGGACAAAGAAGCACTTGAAAGGTTGTCTTGTTCTTCTCCTAGTGCAAATCTCAGTTGGTGTGAAACAGGCAAGAACCAAATTGAATCCCAATTCAATGCAGCCTGTCTGTTCTCAGATGGATTTTGGTTGAGCAAAGTCACCTGTAATCTGCACCCCTAGGAAAGGATCTACACAAGGAGGGGGAGAATCTTTCTATGGTGAAAGAACTGCCATGCCAGAAAGACTTTAAAATTTTGCCACAAAAAATTACACACCTGTTTCACAGAGGCATAGGGGCAGCTTTAAGAGTAGAGATTACAGCTCTAGATTAGAAATGTAACCCAGGCAGCAATGATGCTATTTGTGAGAATTCTTTCCTTTGCTTCTGCTTGTTTTGGGCAGTATGTGCTAGATATATGATGCACAGCACTTAGGGTAAATCATGCTCAAATATGTAGAAATTGGTTACATTATCTGAAAGGGTCAGTCACAAACTGGATTATCACAGTACAAGTGAGCTTGCACCTAGAAGGCAGCCTTTGCAGAAGCTGTCCTCAAGATGCTTCTCTCCACTTGTGAAACAAAATGTACTGCCTCGGGTAGCCCTCACCTTTGCAACATTACGGGTCTCAGCAAACCACAGACTTTGTTTTCTTAGGCTGAAATCATGTATTGTTGCCTCTGCAAGGAGCTGAGTCTAATTTCACTTTACACCAAGCAGACCAAAAATCCCATTTGGAAGGTGACAGGCCAGTGCATTAAGCAATTGCACTACTGGTGGGGTTAAGGTGGATAAATTATATAAGAGTAGAGCCTGACACTAAAAAACACCAGCTGGATCAAGGACATTTCTATATCCATTCTGGCTCATTAGACTTAGGACAACAAGGTCAGCTATGTTAAATTTAATCACAGGGCTTCCTAGAGGGTATGGTAAATGTGCTGGCTAATTTTTCATACCATATTCCAGATAATATATCACCCACAGCTTGAGAGGTAGCTTGCTTGTATTTAAAGTATCAACCCTACTTCTAGCCTGTTAAGACAAATCTTCATTGTTTCTGAACCAGGATGAGCCAAATTAATCACAAGCATTTACCTATTAAAAACAAAAGGGTTGTAGTTCATGTATGTTAGCACTCAGTTTGTCATCATCTTTCTAATGGAAAAATAAACCGAGCTGTCTATTCTAAATAGAATCAGGCAAAATAAATAAGCAAACAAGAATTTTCTTTGCTGTAGGTACAGAGACAATGTCCGGAACAGAGAAGGCTAATTAGTTTGAAACTGTTAGGGCAAAACAGTGTCTTTTTGTACTCTGTTTGCAAGATCCCTGACACAATGGGGGTCTGTTCTATTACTGCAACTTTGATACACTACAGCAATAATAATAATATTACTGTGAAAATTATTTAGTTTTGAATCTTCTTGGGAGAATACCATTTTGACTCTTGAAGGTCTGCTAGCCCTCACAGAGTAATGCCATGCGTGAAGAGAAGAATTGTATGAGGAATTTCTGTGTTACTGATGCACCTCTTAGGACACACAAAATTTTATATTAATCAGGTATAAAATCTAGTGGAATAAAGCAGAAGTAGGTAGTACCCTTCTACTGCCAAACACTGACCTGGGAAATATAGCCTGATATCTCACTAGCGTACCATTTTGCTTTCCTTCCATCAGAACATCATATCAATCCGAGACTTGCATTTGTGGATTTTCCCTTTCTAGGAAACATCATTTCTCCATGCCTGGTTACCTTTCTGCTCATGCAGTTGTAGCCGTCATGTGAGATAGTGTGTTGGTCCTAGACATCAAAGAAATGTCTACTGTGTAAAAGAGGTCCTATCAAGGCAGGAGGTATACAATGCAGTTGCTGCTGCACACCCTGCTGTGATAGCAGGACTGCTGATCTACAGTGATCCAACCCATTACCCCGAGAAATGCTAGGAAGATACTACTTATAATTATCTTAAATGTAAATTGTTAGCTAAAATCCAAGGAATTATCAGTGAGAGAGAAACAAACCCAATCTCTGGCTAGCTTTACTTTACTGCACAAAGTTGTGCTTGCAGAAAAAAAAAATAGTTATTTAAATGCTCATGACTGGATCTTCTCCCACAAAACAGGTTTCACATGCCTCAAACAGAAAGTTTAAGGAAAGGGATGAAGGAACGAGATACTTCTGTGGTGCCAGACTGAAAAGGAAGAACAGACCATGCTGGTTATAGGTTTCATGGGAAGCAGTTAGTAGGGGCAAACTGAGGGGTGTGGGCTCCATATATGAGTATCTAAACAGCATTCTGTGAACTGTGTGGCAAATTAAAATTTGAGGACCCTCTGCTGACAAAGGGAGGTTCTGTCATCTCACTCAGGGAAAAACATCCCAAAAAATAAGAAAAGGCACACAAGACTTCTGGTTCCTGAGTACAGTGGCTTCCTCCCTGCTCTTCAGTGGCTTCCTTAATACAAAATGTCCTTTCATCTTTATCATGCTCAATCTCTTCCTTTTACAACAGAAAAAAAGCCCCAAAACTAAGGGCAAATGAAAGGTTTCTAATCATCTGCTTTAGCACATCCAGTGTATCTAAAGGTTGATGTAATGACAAAGGTATTGCTTTGCCAATTCCATGTAATAGACAGTTTGCAGTAGGGATGACATGACTCTTCACTCCTCTCCTCATCACACTGCTAATCCAGTAAGTGTCATCTAAGGTAATCAAAAATAATGGACATGCTTAGGATATTAACTGATAACACTGAATTTTTGTATATGAGTTAGGATTTATTTGGGAAACAGTAAGAGAGGAGCTTCATATTACTTCACTGAAGCAGCAAGTAAAAAATACAAAATGAATCAGAAACCTGAAAGAAAGGGAACAGGGGATGTAAAACCCACATAATACCTGTAACTAGGAAGTACTTGTGAAAACGCCAGCTCCATCTGCTCAGCGAAGGTCTAAACTAGGTTGCAGGTAATATCTCTACTTTCTCACTTGGGGACTTCTGCAATGGCAGAAAATGATAGATGACACCACATGAGCCTCAGAAGGCTATACTTCTAATGATTAGTCATGGTTTAGAATCAAATTGCATGCAAGATGTCTTATTTTCAGACAGTTCTTAGTGGTCTAGGTGAATATCACCACAACAGAAAAGCATCAGCTATTGAAAAGTTAGGCTCAGTTATCAGAAATAGTATCTGAGGTACTATAGTTATTAGCCCATAACTAATTGCACAATTAGATAATCTGGCACAGTAACAAGAAGTTAGGCAGTTCCTTATGAGTGACAGTTTTTCAGCAGGTGAGATTTGAAGCTGGCTCTGAAATTGGCTGAATTACATGCACCAGGATGAGCAAGTATTAAAATACTGACACTGTGATTTAATGGACATTCACCTCAGCCCTCTGTTTTCCTCTGGTACATAAACAAAACCAACTTGCTTTAAGGTCAGGTGACTATGCCTTTGTATTTATTTGCATCACTTCTCCTGTGGAAGTTCCCACAGCATGTAGAAAATTAAGGAGATAACTTGACCACATGCAGTAAGGAGATCTTCAGAAGACAGAAGCCTTAATTCCCATCAGCTGTGAAAGTAGTCACCGAAAGCTGCTTTCTCCAGTAGAGGAAGGGGAGAATAGCACATACAATTAAAAGAACAGGGAACCATTTATGCAGGCAGGGCAAACCTGTGTCACCAAAGCAAAGGCAGCAATACCTTTGCTGACAGAAGAATATTGATGTGAGTTAAAATTTTGCCTAGACTGCAACAAGTTATCTATGCTCAAAGTTCCCTGGAGCTCTTTAACAACTAATATTTCATGACAACACAACACAATCCAGATTTTAGAGATTATGGATACTCCTAACCTCATGCTGAGGTTTTGATTCATTACAGATTTGGCCTAGTATTGATTAATTTCTATGAACACCAAACAACTTTTCTTTAAGCACTCTAACATTTTTGAGGAGATTTACTGTCCAAATACTTACCTATTTTATTAAAAATTTTGATGAATTTATGAGTATCAATTATGAATTGATGAGTATTGCAGATGAAGATGCACCAGATTTAAATAATGAACAAAAATGAACATCAAAAAACATTGATTGAAAACTTGTATTGAGACCAACTTGGAGGCTGTGGAATAGGTACCGTAATTTTATAGTAGTAAAGGCATTTATTTTCAAGTATGTTTTCCACATGGCCCAATCTTAATATCCCACTTTAGACTTTATTTAGAAGTAACTGATGAAAAGGACAGATAATAAGTCTGTCTACCCAGAAGGGCAGCATTAATTTGCCAATCTGAAGAATTGGCATAAGTTATCTTACACCTTCATCCCCTGTTTATTTTAGATTTAGGGTACTAAGTTAAAGACTACACAAGGATTTGCTACATTACAAATTCTAGTTATCCACACTAGTAATTAGATGGCTGCAAATGGAAAGCAGAGCATTTTAAATACTCTGTCAACTGATCTGATTTAGCCAATAACAAAATGTCCCTGCAATTTCAAGCCTTGTTCTTGATTCTTACCAAATGGATTGATGGTGTCAGTTCACTCTTTGGTAAGCATGTGTTCACATCCACTGTCATCATCCTTATGGCACATCTGGTGAGTGACTTCACTTCTGCCCAAAAATAATCAGCCTGTCTGCAGATGTGACACTCATTTTCTACTCGGTTGTTTGCAGCTGATACATAGCTCCCTTCATTTTCTCTCAATGAAAAGTTGAACATATTCTACAGATATTTTTAATGGAACACAAACTAATGTAATCTATCAGGATTTTTTTTTTAAAGTGATGGATTGGAGGTACTAGTTATTACAATGGGTAGAATACCCTTTTCCCTCTTTATCTCCCAATTGTGGGATCTGACACTGGCTGGGACAGGAGATTTATATGCCTTCTGTCATTCTGTACAACCCTCTGAAAATGTGCAAAAGCTTTTCACAGCAGTTTGAGAGAAATAATTGAAAAAAAAATTAAGAAATAGTCTGTGCCTAGAAGAAAGTATCAGTACAATGCTGTGTTCAAAGACTTCTTTCAGGACACTGGTACAAGCTGTGCTACTTGGAGACTGTTGTGGACAATCCAGGTATCTGGTTACTGACACAACATCTGACCTGACATCATCCGGAAAACTCAACAACAATCTCAGCAAGGAGACTTAAGACTGAGCAAATGCAAAGATGGTTCATATTGTCACACACAGAAGGGGGGTGTGGCATATCAGCAAGCTAATAAATCAGTACAACTCCCATTAATATCGTAACTACTTTCAGAATAACTTTCCAGGGCTGTTATTTCACAGCTTTGTGTTTAAGTCACACATCCCTGGCCCATAACAAAACAGCCATGTCCTTTGCATCTTACTGATGAATCCTTGCTGAATTTAATGGAGCAGAGCCTTGCTGCTATTTAAATCCACTCAGCAAGAAGACTCTTCACTAAACGTGGTGCTTTGCCATTTAGGACAATTGGATGGGTTGGGAGGATGAAGAAGTAGGAGATGGACAGGTTAAAGTCAAAGGCAGTGGGGAAAAAACTTAACAAATACAGTTTTGCAGAATCTTGACCCTAATTTTTTCTTAGATTTCTTTACACTTTTTGGGGACCCGAAAAGTTTTATGCTTCCTTCTGTGCATGCAGAAAACACTTTTCTGGAAGGCCACTGAGATGGTGCATGGCGCTGTGAGTACTCCTATGTTAATTTAAAAACTCAGTTGGTGATCTCGAGGCAAAGTTAAGGCCACTCCAAATAATGTGTGTGTGTGTTTTTGTACAACAAAAAAAGTCAGACTTTAATGTTAACAGCATTTTGCTTAACAGACCCTTCACAACTTCAGAACTGTTGCCCTGTTGTGCTTTTAATTTCCTTGTTTTCTATTTTCTTAGGAGAACTTCGCTTTTTATAGAATATTATTTTTCAGTTCTAATTTTCAAATGCTTTCACTGTGAGGAACTTTTTCTCTGCTGACATGCTTGTGGGGGGGCTTTGGCTTTCATTTAACATTCCATCTGGGTTTCTGGGGCATCCCTTTAAGTGCAGAAACTCCCCAAGGATAGCAAGCCATTTTGTTCCCTTTAACATTTGTTGTATGCTTCCTCACTTTCAGACACATTTACTAAGCATCATTGGCTACTTCTGACAGCAGCTTCTCCACTCCCCCACTTCCAAACACAGAAAGTACAAAAAACAGACTTAACTTCAGAGGTGGCAGTGGTGGGGGAGAATAACCCCAGGAATGAGGAAAGGTCAAGTCTGTTATTGCCAAAACACAAGAATTCAAGCTAGTGCTCAATGAAAATAAACAGGCTGCTGAAAAAGAAGGTGAAGAGTGAATCAAAGTTCTGTTGCCTCAGGAAAAATAATCACACCATTTCTTCATCATCTAAGCCTCTCCACAGGACAGCACTGATGCAGGTATCTGTCCTTCCTGAAGAGAACATCTAAACATATGCTTAGGTATCAGCAGACAAGTAACTTCTATAAAGTTTATTTTTAACTTCTAAAATTTATATGCATCGGGGCCTATCCATTGTGCTAACACTTACTATACGTTTTTTTACTGTGTAGTCATTTTTTTCACTAGCCAATGCCCTTTTTCACATTTAATCCCTCTCTTGCTCATACTCATTACCTATGAAAAACAGGTAGCCAGTGTGCCTGAACGTCCCCTTCCTTTGATGACACAAATGTGCTTCAGGTGTCTAACCTGCCAAAATTATTCTACTCTGGACTTTGCTTTCCTTCATGTGCACCATGTTACTAATGTGCAGCTGCTGAAGTGTAAGGCAGTGTAAAAACAACAACAGAAAACAGCATAAAAATGCGTAAAAACAAGCCCCAGACTCTTTTTACCACTTGCACCTGTGAAATTAATTTGCACCAAAATCATTTTAAATGCACATACAAAACACTGTTCCCACCAGCTCCACTCTGAATAAATTTTGCGGAGAGGCAAATGACAAAGTAAGCTATGAAGCTGTGAAAATAATAAAAATAACAATAATGAAGTCCTGGTTTGTTCCTGTTACCTGCTACACATTACTCTTCTTTGGTATAACCACAGAGATTTACTGCCAGGTGAACAAGACATCAGTTGCAACAACAGCAGGCATGACTGCCAGATCAGACAGTCACCCCTCTGCAGCTGGTGGTGCAGCCCCTCCTTCAATCTGCTACAGAAGCAGAAATCTGAGCATGGAGGAGGGGAGAATACACTCCATTATCTGGAGCTAGCATGCAGCTGACACCCAACAGATGCCTCAAAAGCATTTTGCTTTGTCTGTAGAGAGATGAGTGAGGTCTGGGCAGGTTCACTCGTGTTTTGCTACTTATGTGTCTCTTGGGACCTAGTCACACCCTGGTTACAAGGTATGTAACTGGCAAACCTGAGGCAGGGGTGGAATGGATGGCATAATGATGAGATTCCCCATGTTTACCCAGTTATATCTTCTTTTTCCAGTTGGAAATTTTGAGCTAAAATAGCCAGGGGTTTTAGGCTGTTTTTTGTGTTTTCTGGACACCCAGCAATATTGGATGAACATCTGGAAACATGAGGCCAGCTTGGTTTATGTGAATGTGCAGATCAGCTCAGCTCTAAAGGCGTAAGATTAACACCCCATGGCCAGAGATTTGTATCCAGAGATTTGTGGACCCAGAGGCTCGCCACTGGTGTGGGAAGAGAGGAGAGCCTTGTATTTCTTTACAGAAGAGTCTAGAAAAAAAGAAAATTATTTTGGTTGTAGTGGCACAATGGCCAATGTGATTGCAAAGCTTCTGCCAAAGCTGCACAGCAGTACAGTCCTTGTGAGCAGGGAATATTTACTCATGTGGTAGCGAGAGCCAGGTTCTGGAAACTTTACTTCCTGACACAGTGTCTTCTGCAACATTCCTTGAGAGCAAAACAGATTTCTGCTACCTTCACATAATGCTATTCATAGATACGTGTTTCATTTGAGATCAGTTGAGTTGCAGCTTTTATTGCCTGAATCAAAATCAAACTCAGGCTTATGATATCCAGGTGTGGGTATCTGACCCGAAGGCAATGGACAGAGGGGAAAAAAAAAAGTAAAAAAAAGAAACCTATCTGCATCATCAGTTTGGCATGCAAAAATAAAACCAGCAGGTAGGGAACACTGCTTAAAAACATGCCAACGTCAGAAGCTGCATTGTGCTGAAGACCCTGTAACAAACACACTGTCAGCAGTGAAGAACTGTAATTGCTTGATTTTCCTCAAACTTTGTCCTGTACCTCCAAAAAAACTTCCTTTTATGTGTAGGTTATATTGTGGGCCTAACAGCCTTCTTAAAGAAGGCTATAAATCCTCTAACTCCATTTCACTTCATGGACTCAAATGCCTTCAAGGAACCATTTAATATTTGTTACATTAAGCAGAGAAGTGTTGTAAACAAACACTTAAATGAAAATTAGGCACTTTTAAACGAAATGCATCACTAATCACCACCTCCTGACAAAGTCATCTTAAGAGCAGCCAAAGTTATCTTAAGTGCTGCTCATTTCTTTAAAACCTTATGGAAAATTATTTGAACCTCTTGATCACCTATTCAAGCCCAGGAGCTGTAGGAAGGAAGCCTACCAAAAAGTGACCTCCACATCCATCCATGTCCTCCCTCTCCCCCAGGCCAAATGCATAGACTTTGGATAAAGAGGATAAAGGCGTAAGACCTTACTTGGTATAACATATTAGATGAGCTGGTATTCTCTGGGGCCTTTCTTAATTTTTTAATCAAGTTGGTTTTATTTCCTTACTTCCAGCTTAAAGCCTTGCTGTGTTGCTATCTGAGCTGGAAACCTATAAAGTTCTCTCAACACTATCGTATTCCATAAAGTAATTCTTTTTTCTTTTATGATATAAACCCCTTATTTTTTTTCCTGAGAACAACATGTCTAGCAGATACCTTGGCAACAGACAGTGCCTGGGTCTGATCCTTATAAGGCTTTAATCAGAATGTTTTTTGAAAACACGGATTAAGCTCCATCTATGCTATAAAGAAACCATTTTTCATTAAGCCTTTTTCAACCAAACTGCATTCACTCAGGACACTAAATCATGCAAACAGAATATAAATCATTTAATGGCTGTATAAATCATGTTAGTCACTGATAAAACTAAAAAAAAAAAAAAAAGATTAAAGTATTCATTTAAAAATGAGCTACTTCTCCCACTCCCTGCATCTTCATTGCCCAGTGCAATCTCATTTAACTGGGTTGAAAACTAAGGCAGCAGGTTTTCAAAACTGAGATAAAAATTGCTAGAAGTGGTCAGGAATTTTTGGATTAAACTTCTCCCTCCACTCACAATCAAAAAAAAGCAGTCATCTGTCAAAACTGAAATTGATTGATGGCAAAAGTTTGTTTTCAACAAGTCTGTCAGCTTTAAAAAATTCAAAAGAACCTTTGAATGATTAAGAACTGCTGTTTTGACACTTTTTAAAGTGAAAAGTTTTATTTTCTAATTGAAAGAAATAAGCAAAAATCTCACATTCCTTTTGTACTAAAGAGAGGCAACTGCTTACAAAGGTCACAATCAAAATATACTCTTTGAACATTATTAAAGTCAAATATTTAGTTTGGCCCCATCTTGATTTTATTTTGGAGATTTTCATCCAAGTTTTAAAAGGACCTTTCATTCCTAGTGTGATATAGGAAAAATACAGGAATTCTTAAAATCCCTCTCAGGGTGAGGAAGCTTTTTCCTGTTCAGGTTCAGTAGTTCTTTGTCTTCTTCCACTTCCACTAGAAAGGCACTAAAACCATCTGTTTCTTGACCTGCTTTAAGATGGCTGAAGAGAAGAAATTACTTTCATTCTTAAGAGTCCAAAGATGTACAGGTAAATTTCCAATCATCAGCTCTAGTCAAGTAGAGTAGAAATTAGTTGGCTCAACTGAGTTTAGGGTTACACTTTGTATATTTGACGTATCTGGCACAAGCATTTGCTATGGTAACCAATCAGATCTTGTGTTTAAATGCAAATGTGAACTGTATTGGCTATAGTGTTGGCCACTGCGCTGCTAAGCTGTTTTTTCTTTTTCCCATTAATGTATCTTCTGAGTTCATTTTAAAGAGAAACTAACAAGTCAGCCATTGATTTACCATGGGAGCCATTAGCAGCAGGCATTTAAAACTGCAGCCCACTTACTTTAGTTGTATTATGGTCCTGCTGGTATCAATCACCATAACATCACAGTCATCAGCGGGTCTGCACCAATTTGTATGATCCCAGTGCCTTACCTTTACCAAGGTATCTGCAGTAATATAGGCTTGATTCTGAGAGTGGTTATTTGCAGCTGGGCCCCTCATAGAGCCCCAGTGAAATAAAATTAGGTGAAGCAATTTCTAAGGCAATTTAAGGCCATTAAACATGACCGAAAAGTGATTAACATTGTTTGTGTGATTTATTGCCCTGGCTGAGCAGTGTTTGGTTGAAAATGACTTAGTCAAAAATGCTTTTACATGCAGCAGGGAGAGGTCTTAATCCATGCTTTCAAAACCACTGATTTTAGCCAAATATGGATGGTCAGATAGAGATGTTCTGATTATTACTCTAACAGTGGCCTGATGTATTCATCAAAGGAAGAAATGCGGGTCTCATTTCACATCTAGCCCTGAACCAACAGGTCCTCAGCGTTAGATCAATCCTAAAAAAACCTTCAGCTTTTACAGTGAAGTTGCATTCTTGTAGAAGTTTGCAGCACAGAAACATACCCACAGCCAAACCTGCGGAATCACTTTTGCGTATCATAAACCCCCCCCTTCTTTGCCACAGTGGTGTCCCCTCTTCAACTTTTCAAAATTAGGAAGCTCACTTTGAGCATATCTACATGCCCTGCTCCCTGTCAAAGACAAAGAAAATGCCTTAAGTATCAGACTTAACATTCACAATGCTCTCTAATCCAAATAGTCTTTCCTGGCACTGTCCCTCTGTAACTGTTTCTTCAACAGGTGGAAGAGGGCTGTGCAGGAGAATCCTTGGAAAGCTGCTCCTAATTGCTGAGGCTGTGTACCAGATTAAAAATCATCTCATTCAACATTTCTCTGGCCTGGATTTGTTTGCTCCCACTGCCAGATGCAACTTCGTGGCACCTGCTCACCTTCTGATTCGAAAGTGAGCTGGCAAACACCTGTTCTGATTTAATTTGAAGAAGGAAAATCACTGCACGTCCCTTAGCAGAAAGGATCCATTATCGGTAACTACATTATCTGCAATGTACTAAACATTTGCTCTGAACACACTTACAGGAAGATAAGCAAAATAATAGGAAACATCTCAGTAAGCAGTTGCCAATCTAAACTTTCCCCTCTGCAGGAGCACCTAGCTGTGTGGGCAGGAGGGTGGAAAAGTCAGTTTACCATTAGGCTTTTGAAACCTGTAAATGAATGTAGATAAATCTCCATTAATGGATGAGGAATTTTAGGTCTACTCAAGAGGACATCAGCAGAAGGTGGAGGGCTATGTTTTTCTGTGAGAAGAAAAAAATAAGCTTCATGATTGTGGTTGTAAGAGAGAGAGGTGGTGTAGTTCATGAAGGGGGCTTCTGTTTGTCTAAATAAGCCTGCCAGAGTTGCATATGTGAGAACAGGAGATGGTTCCTTTGGCTTGTGGGCACTGTGGGATACATGGCTGTGCAGGTCACTGCTTTTGCATCAGTGGGTTGGAGAAACATTGTGATCTCCCTGGCTGCTGCTGGGCTTCTCATTGGGATCTGAGGAACTCTAAAAATGTTATGAGGTAAGTAAAAAGCCTTTTTGGCAGTGTAGAATATTAGACCCAAAAGGTCTTCTGGAAAGAAATGGAGATTGCGTGTGAAGAACACAGGCATAGTTTTAAAACAGGTTTCAATTTTGAGTCTTCCAAAGTCTGAGACAATTCTTAGCTAATGCATCAGTAAGCATTAAGGCTGGTCATAGCCCTGAACCTTCCTGACCAGTAACTACTCAGTGCATTGCTGGTTTTCCCCCTTTCTCATATCTCCTGGCCCCAAGAATGCCCAAGTGTCTTTCAGGGACAGGTACATCACAGTTCCTGCTCTTCACTGTTCATCACCAAACCCTGCCTCATATTCCATCTCAAATCCTGTCCTGAAATCAGACAATGGACCTAGAAAGAGCTTGAGGTGTTTTCTCAGAGAGACGTGTCTGCCTGGGGAGTTCAGTGCATCCACAGGCATGCTGCACAGCTGGCCCTTAACACAACCTCTAGACTTTTAATTTTGCTTGTGTTTCTACAGCAGCCTCAGAGTTACTTATCTGCATATGAGCATGTCAGGAGACAGTGTGGTGCTGTGTGCTAGCCACCACTTCCTGCTTCATTCAGCTACCAGATTCTTTTTCTTTTTTCAACAGCTCCATTTTGCAGAGCTCAACAGTGAAATTGCAACCAAACATACTTCAGATGAGGGGAGAATCACCTCAGAGGCATTAAGAGAGAGCAAAATCTTGCATCAGCTTTTGCACTGGCACAGCAGCTGACATATGGTACAATGCAACAACCAACCAAACCCAGAATTATTTGGCAGTGACTTACACATCTGCTGGAGTAAGAACCAGGACGTTAGGGCACAGCTGAAACCAAGCTAGACTGAATGAGAAAAAAAGCAACTTCCCCATTCTTTCCTACATCTGTGGTTCAGCTAGTATCAGGAATGAGGCCATACCTATTGTAATAACCTATGTTATAAAAAGGAACTCTAAAATTACATTGTGGGGTTCTCTATCTAATGTTGGACTAAATTTACTTTGTGTTTAAGTGAAAAAGTCTTTTTTAATTAATTCATTTCCATAACTAGCAGTCAGAAGATTCATTCTGGAGACCCACCACAGCCAAGCTCAAATGCTTCTGTTCTACTTTTCTAGCAAGAAATGCTGCTTAAAGAAAAATTTCTCCCTCAGCAATGCCAGACTGATACAGTGGGTTTGGGAACTGGGGATTAGAGCGACAAATTTTAGTTTTAAGGGAATGAGGATTAGGATTTAGCAGTGGCCTGAAGGTATGGAGTTAGAAAGAAGGGAAAATCAAGGTAGTGCATCTGGAAAGCATGCAAAGAGGAATATAAATAAGGGATATTATTTTTTGACACAGTGAATTTAAGTGGCTGGCAATAGTATCTGGAAAGGCAGGCACTAGGGAGGTAGGCAAAGGTGGGAAATTGAAATGTATTGCCATAGAAATCTGAAATGCACAGATACAGGGATAACACAAAGTGGTTGTGAGAGAAGGGCTATTGCGATACCAAGTGAAAGCAAGAGGTAAAGACTGCCACAGGAGAAGTAGCAGAGAGGAGGATAGGCATATGGTGGGAAAAGGCTGAAGGAGGACATAGATTTGAGAAGAACAAGATGTATGACAGTTTTGAAAGCAGTAAAGAAGTTCAAAAATGAACTAACCTAAACATCCTGACCTCAGAGTACATTTATATAGAGGAAGCTGCTTGATACCTGACTTGTATCATCAGGAGACATAATTGAATCACAAGCTTGCTCTCACAAAAGAGCTGAAACTGTAACATATATTTTCCAATTATCACTTATGATTGAACTACGAGCAACACTTCCCTCCCATGCTGAAAGAATCTGCAAGGAGTAGTCCAGGGTGTTACTCCATTCTCCTCTGAAACTGTAGTCCTAGTTCTCACACAGTTCAGAGTTGACTGGCTTGCAGTTTCATTTTTGGTTTCTTTTTTCTTTATTTGGCAGGAAAGTCTGATGACTTTCCTGAAGTCATGCTCAAGCATGACTTGAGCAGGTTCCTCTTTTTCTCTGAAGATTTTGCACTATTGCCTTGAGACACAAAACCACTTCACACTGGGAAGCCCATACTAATGCAAAGCAGGATGAGATAGGGGCTGAGAATTTCCTCCCAATGAGGCAGTGATGACATAACTGCACAAAAATTTCACAGGGTAACTCCTAGAGTAGGGTAATTAGAATTGCTGTTTTCAATAGAGTGTAATTTCTTGAAAGACAAAGAAATTTCCAAAATTTGGAACAACAGGTTCCTGGAGGTGAACAATTCATATCAGATGAAAGAATTCAGGAAGAAGAGAATAATTTCCTCTGGGAGCTATTTTCAGTGAAATTGGCTCAACTTCATAAAACGAACAAATCTTTGTCACAGCAAATCAGTCAGAACTATAACCAAAAGTTACACTGCTAGGAAAAATGGGAAGCAAGCTTACTTCTCAGTCCTAAAGGACAGCAAAAAAGTAAAACTTGTCATGAGCTCAACCAATTCATTAGTTTTGGGGGCTGGTGCAGGAGGATCTAAGTCAGCTTTCAGGAATTTCCCGTTCTAAGGCCTGCTATTTGGGAGTCAGCAGGAAGAAAAGAGTGAGTCTTCCATCTGTTAAAAAGAGAAAAAAAAACCCAGAGGACTACCAAGTATAACTCAGTAGTAACTATGTAAATCCCAACTCAGAAATACAGGAGTTTGCAGTCACTACACCACATCATGCAGGAAATCCAAGGAGGAAGGGCACTCTCATCATCATGATCAACATCTCTCTCTCAAACATGCACATAAACACAAATATACACACTACTACAGTTTTGTACATATGCTCTCTTTTGCCTCTTGGGATCAAAACAGGTACAAATTGTAGCAAAGCCTTAATTCCTCAATGCAAAATCGTGTCTATGTGTAATGCTGAGCTATCACACCCTTCAGTGAAGTCCTGGTTGGACAGAACTTCATTGAGAATAATATCATCTACTGCAGAAGGCAGGAGCGCAGAGCCACTGCTTCTATCTGTAATGGCAGACACTCATAGAGAATGGTGTTTAGCTGTCTTTCTCAGACACATACGAAGGTCAGCAACAATCTGTTCTCTTATGAGGATGCAGACACCCTCACAAATGTTGCCACATAGGCAATCATCAATACATCTGGATATAAGAGGAAAGTATTATTCACTAGATCACACTGTTTTTCACATACTTCCTGTCCTAAGTCTGTAAAAACAATCAAGGTGCAAAACCCTCATTGAATTACACTCAGGTATGCTGGGACACTGTTTTCAAAAAAAAGAGACTGTTGTGCTGATCACCTTTGCCAGTACTTGAGAAACCTGCCATGAAAATCTGCAATGGAAGTGTCTCATTGAAGGCTATGACATCCCATATTGCAAATACATAATTTTATAAAAATTACATTTACTAGATAATGCATTGGGTAAAGAAAACTATTCCTCTTATCTAATGCAGAAGTTTGGTTTGATTTTTTTTTACAAGATAGCACTCTCCAGAGGAAGAACATTTGGTTTGGCTTTCTATGGAATACAATGATAGGTTTGAAGCAAAGAGTATGATGAAGGATTCAACAGTATTTCCATTTTTCACCTTCTTTGATGGGGTGAAGGGAAGAGGAAACTGCATAGAATGGGACTTAAACAATTTCAGTAAAAATAGTACAATTCTGAAGAAGTTACGTATAATTCAGAAAGCAGGAAGTGCAGAGTTGAAGTGGGAGAGAATGAGGGAATTATCTAGCTATTTTTTGTTCTTCAGTTATTACTGCATGATGCACTCTGGAAATGAGAGTGCATGTGTCTGTTTCCTAATAGCTTTATTTGATTCTGCTGCTGACAGAAAAGAAACAGATGCTATCACTAACAGCCTGGGCCACCACACTGGCTGACACAATCTACAATATTATTATATGTATATAGACAAGCCTGCTCATTCAGATGAATCATGCTTTTCTTGATTAGTTCAGTCACTATCCAGGTTTTTCTCACCGTTTTTGTTTCTTCTAATTGTGCTCACCCTTCTTTGCCCCAGCCTGACCTGGCTATATTTGGAGGATTACACCTCTAAATCTCTTTTGCATTTATACTGTGAAGTCTGACAAGCATCTTCATTAAAAATCTAAAACATCATGTTTTCTTATGTTGTTAATTGTAATAAGTTACACAGAAAACACATAGCATTAGTTTTTCATATCTTTTCTCTAGAACAAAGCAAGAGAGAAGGAAGCAAGCAAAGCAATAAACAAGAGCTTCCTCTTATCTTTTTCCTGTTTTTTCCTTCTTCTTTCATAGCTGGATGGTCTTCAGACAATTGCTTCAGACAGTTGCTTCATGTGATGTGTGTTCCCTCCAGCCTCCTGATACCTGCTAATCTAGAAATGGTATCCACATCATCCAAATGGCCTATTTTATTCTCTGACCATAAATTATCATTTCATCAGATGTGACCCTTGGTTAGATGTGTCTCAACCTTTACACTGCACATCCTCAGCCTTTATCAATGCTATTCTAAAGGGCAGGCATATTCAATTTAATAGCCTTTTTATTTTTCCCTTCATTTTTCTGTCTTTTGTGACAATATTCTCTCTTCTATACCATTTTTTACTGAAGAACTTCTATTTTTATTCTTGCTCCTGCCCGTATCTCCTTTGTCTCTAACAACCTGTCAGCAAATAGCATTTTATGTGTTGACACAGCTCTTTGCCTTCTGATGGCGGACTAGGGGCATTACTGTAACTTAACTCTGCCCTGGAGGGGAAGGGGGTAGTCGCCTCTGAGTTGGTGACTTGAAAATAGACAAATGACTCAGAGGAGCAGGGGCTGCTGCTCTGGTGTTGGTACTTCAGGATGCTTCCCCAATCCCCAGCTGCTTCAGCCCTAAAACTATCTCCATGTTTGGATGTCCATCAAATGGTTAGGTTGATGCTCTAGGATGACAGGCTGGAATGTAGGTTAGGATGACCTCTCCAGCGTGGCAGCAAACACCTACCCTTCTGATACCTACTTACATATGTACACATTTAATTTCTCTCACAAACATCCCTGTGATCAGGGGATTTCACTGCTGATAGTGAGAACTGGGACCCCAAACATAGTCTCTATTTGAAAGTCGCTTATGATACAAGTGGTAGAGGCCAGCTAGGGTCCTTGCAGTTTGCTGGAAACAGGACTTAGCTCACATCTAGAATCCTTCCCCTCTCCACTCTGGCTGTACATACAAAATGTCTCTGAAATGCCAAACCGCTTTTCCTGAGATGGTCACCTTCACTCTACATCACAGCAAGCCAGCACAGTGTTGAGTGATCGAGAGTTTTTTCCTTCACAAGTGTGTACTGAAGACATGACTCAGATGAGGGGTTAAGAAATATGATTTAAATATGACTTCTATCCCTCTCTCTTTTGTTTGTATTTTCTTCTCCTTACAAAAAGGGGTCATTTCTGCAGCCTTTGTAGTCAGTAGGGATTTTATTGTGGGGCTCATCAGTCACAATATGGCTTATAAATACAAAAGGCCGGTGCAGATCTGTCAAGTCTCTTCCTTGCTGTATGACAGTTACCACTCTTTTCCATCCCCGCCTTTTCCACTCTCCTTTGTGTCCAAGTCAGCAAGTCACTCACTTGGCCAGTGCCCTGCCAAATAATTTCTTCAGGTATGGGTTTCCTCAGCAACAGTTTGTTTGGTGTCCCCTGCCTCTCCTGCTGCCCCTGCAGAAGGGCCATTAGACGGGAGAAATAGGAAGCACATCATCCCAAAGGATTCACCAGGCTACACCCTGCCCTCTGGGCAGCAAGACATGTGTCAGGCTTCCTGTGACTTAAATCTATAGAGAGTAATTTCAACATCCACAATGACAGCCCAGGGCAATGACTGCTGTTGTTAATAAAGCTTTCTCCTAGTCCCAGGAATTAATCAATAGGGGAGAAGAAGGGGACTCTTTTAGCCCACAAGGGCAAGGCTGACCCATGGATTCCATGTGAAGGAAGATTGCAGCTAAACCTGTCAAGTACCAAGTCTTCAAGAACAATAATAGGTTGACAATTGCTTTAGAGGAGGATGTTTCAGCAGAAACTCTTGTACAGCTCCATAATACTTGATATATCTTTATTTTTTTTGGACAATTGGATTGTTTCCAAGAGTGGGCATAACTTGGATGAGAATGGGGAAATCCATTTCCTCCACCAGTATGTGCTCTACTGGGTCATGTCACAGACCACAGAGTGGGATTCAGGGCTCTGAAGAGGGAGAGTGGTCACTTGTCTGGTTGATGTCAGCTGCACAGTTTGTCTCTAGCTGCTCACACCTGTCTGGGATCAATCAGAAGTGAGAATTCTCTCCCTATATATGCACAAAGTGCTGTTGCAAGAGATGAGAGCAAATAAGGTGACTGAAGCTCTCACAATTCATCCTCTTCTAGCACTTTCTTCTTTACCCCAAGTTAAACCCATGCCTGATCTAGGCTGAACTTGGAAAGAATAGAAGTCAAAATGGAAAAGCACAGGAAAGATACCCAGAGAGTACTCCTGGTTCTTCAGTAACCTGTAGTTTGTGCCAACTCTCCACTCCCCTGCCTCACTGTCCTCTTTGCTAGATCATATTTCACGAAGTTTCCATTGACTTCCAAACTAATTTTTTCCCTGTAATCCTTTCTTGCTGTCCTGTGACTTGAACAGTGAGCACATCTTTCAAATACCTGATCATGACCACTTCAAGCTAACATGGGATCCTTTATCAAATCCATGTACTGGAAATCTGGAAAGAGCCAACAGTTACTGTGTGCAGTCCCTTCTCCTGCACTGTGCCACTTTATGTAGAAAAGGTAATGTACATGCCAAGGAGAGTGGATGTCAGATAACATAGAAATGGTTATATGGCAGGTACAACAGGAAAACAGTCTCCTGCTGATGAGGATATAAGCAGTGTGGATATGTCATTCATTTCTGAAGGGGACAAGTAAAGCTGGCTGAACAATCAGAGTATATCTTGGGAAACCTCCCAGAACCCCTGCATTTTATTCATCTCTGACTCTAAGCAAGTCTAACTTAAAGATACTAAATACCTTAAAAACTAGGACTAAGCTATCTCCAAAAATACATTTTTACCATGCTCTCCCTAAGGCTAGACTTTACTGACAATAGATTTCACATGGAAAAAATTAAGTTCTACTTTTGTGTCCTACTCTCCTTCAGTTCAGATTTCTCTGCTTCCCAGGGGATGTAAACAGCTGTTCTTCCTCTGGGAACAGCTGAACTCAAAGAGCTCTCTTGTTTCACCACAGGATTTGGGTAAGGATCCCACCCTTGCTAACTTCCAAAGCTTCTGCATGAAAAGCTAGTCTTTATGATTAGGTCTGACAAAACTATACATTTTCTGTAATGGTAAAGAAATACAACTACTACTTGCTAAGGCTGTAACTGTGCAAATAAATTCATGTAGCTAAATCTATTCATATTCCCAAACCATTCATAAAATGATGGTCTAAGAAGTGAGTGCCAAAGTTGGCAAGATCAGAGAAAAGCACATTTCTCTTATTCGTATTTGGACCTTTATGTATACATCAGGAGAAGATTAGCTTATACATTGTACATCATGTTTCAGTTCTTTTACAAAAAAAGGAAAAAAAGCAGTTTAAATATTTTCCTAGCTGTTAAAGGGGATTTCTTTTTATAGTGCAGATAATTAAGTATTGAAGCTGTAGTGATCTATTTGATACAGAGAGAATAAAAGATTTGAAGAATTTAAAGTACAAAATATAACCCAAACCCTATCTGAACTGACTGCTGTATTCTTTGAAATTTAAGGCTATTTTATCCCTGCTTCTACAAAGTCTTCCAGTTAATGGCTGTGCATATTTATAGTATTTAAATTAGTTACTTTCATTCTCCTATATTGTTGTATGAATATAGTAGAAACTTATGAAAGAAAGGGAACTAAAATAATGAAAATAAGACTTAGAGTTGAAGTTTGTTCCCTGGTCCATATAAAGAGCAAAGGCATGCAACATTTAGTCACATACACAAGGGAGGTTTTATTGGTCTCAGTACTCATGGTTTCTACATGGTCGAGGGCTGCTGTTAGAAAAACTGTAGGCACTCAAACAGTAGCCCTGGGCAAGCATGTGGGTGTCCAGGCTACTGGTTGCACAGAGTGCTAGAGCCTGGCACTTGCAATAGAGGGGAGTGGAGACAACACCTGTATCAAATGTGAGCAGGTGAATGACCAGCTCAGCCTCATGGCTGAGCTGAAGGATGAAGTGGAAAGGCTGAGAAGCAACAGGGAGAGCAAGAGAAAGATTAGAGCGAGGGCTCACTGCCTGAGTGAGAAAAAACAGGAAGAGGACCAGCAGAAATCAGCAGATCACCTCTCCTTTTGTCACCAACCACAAGTGGGGACGTCAAAGGCTGTGGGGAATGGAGATAGGTCCCAACCTGAGGAAGCAAAAAAATCCGCTCTTGACCTTTCCCACCTTCCAAATTACCCTTGGTAACCAGATATGGGTTCCTGAAAGGGGAACTGGATATTGTAGTGGAGGACAGGAGACCTACTCCAGAGGACTCACTAAAAGCAGATAGGCCCTCTGGGAATACAGCTACCACTTCTACAAGGAAGAAGAGAAGGGTCCTAGTTGTATGTGACTCAGTCCTGAAGGGAGCAGAGGGACCAATGTGCAGAGCTGACCCGCAGCACAGGGTCTGCAGTCTATATGGAGCCCATATCAGGGATATCACTAGGATACTCCCCAGCCTGGTGCAGCCAACAGACTACTGCCCACTGCTTGTCTTCCAGGCAAGTCGGGTGGAAGATATGTTCCATAGTCTGAGAGGGATGAAGAAAGACTTTAAGGCCTTGGGATAGCTAGTGAAGGAGTATGGGGGCCAAATTATTTNTGAGATGCCAGAAGTTGAGGCAAAGGAGAAGGGTGCCAGTGTTGATGAGGACAGAGTTAGGGACCTATCGAACAATCTGGACATCCACAGTGGTAATTGTAATGGGTCGATTACTGATGGCAATGGATGCCCTGAACCTGGACTAGGACCACAGGGCAGAAAGAAGTCACCTGTAGTGCAGAAAAAGGGTGTTTCAGTTTGTAAATCAACATTGTCAAGGGGGCAACTTAAATGCCTGTATGTTAATGCATGGAGTTTGGGGAACAAGCTCAGTCTCAAAGCTCAAGCAAGACTGGTAGGTTAAATGCATGAAACCAGTCTGAAGCTTGCTCTTTCTCATACAGACCTGCACATACCACATTTTATTGGGTTTGGTTTTTTTGGGTTTGTTTTTTTTTTTCTTTGTGCAATAATAATACTTCCGGATGGGGGTAGTTTCAGGCCTTCTGCATGCTGCCAGGTCAAGTGTGTACCCCCTTCTTTTACTCCCTACTTAGGCTGGGTCTGTATCTGCCAGAAAAAAGGCATGTTTCCAGTCTCCAGGAAACAGGAGACTATCAGTGCTCTAGTTCCCTCCAAAAATTCAGATAATTGACTAATGAACTTTTCCCCTCTGCTCATTTGCAGCAGCAGGAGGAGATAAAGATAATTATGACTTTTGTAAATGAAAGATCAGTACTGTGTGGTTACAGCACCCAAAAAGTCAGAAGAGAAATACACATGCCACGAGGATTTTAAGAGTCTGTCAAAAGGAATGAAAGGGGTATCGGCATCAAGTTCCTGCAAGCTGTGCTGCTTGTGGTTTTTCCATTTCCACACTGCACTTACAGGGCTGAAGCTTCGGTAATAGGTGCTCCAGATAATCCCTGCCCTTGCAGCTGAAACTAAATGTAAGCTCAGGTTAAAAGACACTTGCATATTGCTACATATCTGATCAGGTCCAGTGCAGCACATACTTTATCAGTTTGTTGCCCATCTCAAAGCAAAGATTGGAAGCAGGCAAAATAGAGTGTCAAGCTCACAGTGAGTTCATTTGCATAAAAGCAAGCTCAGTCACCTCCAAAGGAAGGGACTTCAGAGGATAAATCAACTTTAATAGGATCCACAATTTTTTCTACTATTCCCAAGTCACTGTTTTACATACGAGTCCCTCTTATCAAATCTTCCCCATTCCCTTCTTCTTTACAAAGAAAATAAAGCCCCACGCATATACAGAGTCATGTTCCCTAAAAGTCTGCAATTTATAGATCTCGTGTCTTTGAGGGCCTATAAAAATATAGCTTGCTCTTTGCTGATAGCCACAGAAATCCACTGACAATTGCCATGACAGAAACTAGGATTTAACTTTGCACTTCAGCAAGATCAGGTACCTGAGCCCAAGTAGAATACCCAGAGGCACAGTTCTCCAACATCCAGGAAAAACATCTATTGCCTTTATTTTAGAGGGTGCTGTAACTTCAGTTTGTGTGCTCTGAAATCTTTGGCACTGAGGGGATTAAATCAAGCCTTAGCTCATGGGTGCACTCAATTCATTCAGTAATCAATCACCCTAAAACATTCCAAGCAAGAAGAAAGGTGCAATTTGTAACTATGAGCAGATGGAAAGGAAACAAAATCAATATTAGAATATAACCAAGTATGGGCAAGAGTTTCCAGCACAAGATTACCAATGGGATAAATGCAAACACTTAGAAAACAATTACACAGAAAGCTAAATCATTCTGGGATGAAATATGTCAAGAGGACCTCTGTACTGGAAAGCAGAAGTCAAACATGAGCAACAAGAAATGAACAGGAGAGAACAGGAATAATTTCTACTTTGTTTCAAAACTGTATTTTCAAAATTTTTGAATGTCTATAAACCACATAAAATCTATATTATCCCATTAAAGTGTATATAAAATCATTACTTACTTTTTCAATGTATTTTAATGGTTTTTAAATTCCTCCTTGCAGCTTTAGAAATGTGGCACTATCAAGTGGCTGCCACATCTGTTTGTTGAGACAAAGAAGTTGTTTAGTAGGTCATTCATTTCCCTATTAGATGAGTTAATCTTTGCAACTGTATGTGATAAAGAGCAGCTGAAAATCTGTGATTTCCTTTTTTTGTTGTTTTTTGGTATGTGCTATTTTTACCATTTCAATTAATTATCTAGAAGCACAATCAACTTAGCAGGGGGGCCTTCAAAAATTCCTTCACTGTAGAGCTACACCACTGAGCAGAGAGTTTAACTAGATGATTTTATTAGGGAACAAATTAATACTCAGATCCTCCAAAAAGCAACTAATCCATTTTTTTTTTCAACCCTTTGAGCAAATTCCGCATGGGGAGTCTGCAGTCAGTCCCCTGTTGCACATCATGGATTCCTGACCAGAAAAGGCTTTAGATTCTATGCTGTCCTGCCTTTCAAGAAATATTATTTGCCTGTTCTTGGGAAAGTAGCTCTACCATGTTCTACTCCTTATCAGTAGGAAGGGAACAGATGAGAGAAGATGAATTAGAGTGCGGCTTCAAATAAGTGACTGCAAGCAATGACATTTGAAGCAAGAATGGGGATGGGTTTGCTGCCTATTACGAGAGATACAGCCTAAGCTATTCTGGTCAAAAAGCAAAGATGAAGGAAACGGAGGGTTTTTCAAAGGAAAATGCTGCCTTTTGTGGGAAAAAAAAAGGACAACACATCTCTGTGTAACATCAGAAAATCTTGTGGGGTGTAATTTTTAGTAATAATGCACCATTTACCGGCATGAGTTGGCACTGGACTTCTCTTTGTCATTAAATCCACATTTTCTGTCCCAAACTAGTTAGAATGGAAATATTTTGATACAGGTTTTATGTCTTGTGTCTCTATATTTCCACACTGATCTAATGTGTCTGTACAGGGATTGCTATAAGAGGGTATTAGGTGGCACAGAATTAAGTTTCCAAGGAGCAGAAATAGAAAAAAAAATCAATTTAGTGGAAATTGAAATAGAGAAATAGAAAAGTAAGGAATGGTATGAAGGCATAGATTTACCACGAAGGCACAATGAAGGGGCTGTGCTACCCATATTAGTTTGGCTTGGTATACTGAATGACCTCACAGCTTAGACTTCCACCAATCTGTAGTGGGAAGCTTCTGTCTTGGTAGCTTTACAGTATCACCTAAGTTCAAAGCCAGAGGATGCCCACATGCTTGTAATTCAAACCCATCTCTTCAGAAATGCTGTCTCCTCTCCACAATGGCATTCAGCTTTCTCCATGAAAGGGCTTCTGTGCTAACTAGTATTTGCCCATGCTGCTGTGGGTCTACAGATTCCAAAGATTCAAAAGGAATCAACCTGAAGCAAGAAATGAAAGAAGTTCATTTAGACACAGAGGTGCATAAAAGAGTTGAAAACAAATAAGATGAATTTTTACAAGGTGTCATACAGGAAAGCAAGTATTTCAATAAATTAAAAGGAAGGGACAGACTCAATAAAAGCTCCGAAAGGCCAGATTTTCAATTTCTGCTTTGGGAGGCAGACTGTAGGAAACAATCTTGTGCAGACACAAAAATAGCTGAAAGGTCTGAAAAAGATTTTGAAAACTCTCTGACAAGATGACAAATTGCTGATAAATGGTCTCTAGTTCTAAACGGTACACTCAAAACCCAGATTCCCCTAAATGCTAATGAAGAAAAGGGGGATTTCAAAGTCTAAGTACAGATTGCTTTCTTCTACTTTAGAACAAAAATCGCATGAAACTGGGCTTTGACTTCAAAGAATACCTCCTTTATCAGCAATCAGAATATATATATGCAACTAACCCAACTGTCCAGTTGGTGCTCCATGAAGCCAGTTTCTAGGACTGACTGTAAATAGAAAGAGATGGGCACCACCAGAAGACACATTGTCTCATTCCACTAAAAGCATACCTGCAGGAGGAAACTCATCCCATGTTGTCTAAAGCTGGAGGCCCAGGTGGTTAGCTTAGATAAGACACTTTTAGACAGTTAATTTCTTCATCGTCCAAGAGCTGTCCCATCTTTTCTTGGGATTTGGCCTTGTTTTTTTGTAGGTCTAAATTTTGGCTTTATAATGAAAGAAAAAACAGCACAACTAAATCCACTTTGGTTTTACTGGGAAAGATTTGCATAGCTTGTAGCAGACATAAAGCATCTAGCAGTTTTGATGACTGGTCAGAGAGATCAGGAGCAATGTTTTTAGCCCCAGCTCTTGGTACAGAGACCGTGCAGAGCAAAGAAACAAAACCACCTTCATTATTTAACTGAGAGCTGCTGAGATGAAGCAACAGAGGATTGGGAAACTAGGCCACAGTAAATTTAGGCACTGACCTTATGTAGCTGTGTTGCAAGGGAGTAAGTGGAAGACAGGCAAATCCCATTTTCTTATGGCTAGTCTCAACTGCTGGAGGACTCAGCATGTTGCAAAGCCAGCCTTTGGCAGCCTGCTCTCTTCTTCCTCTTCTCCCTCCTCATGATTTGCTTTCTGACAGTACCATGAGAATTATTGCTATCCCTTTCCCTTTCTTAGGCTAGCTGTGTTTAATTTTTGCATGTTATTTACTGATGACCTTCACTTCAAAAGATATGTACTTTTTGTAGCCTAGCTGTGTAAAGACTGACAGCAACCTTCATCAGAGGATAATTTCCAAAGGAGGAAAGTATCCACGTGGGACTGTCAGAACCACTGAATTGATTTGTGCCTGCACCACAGGTCAGATTTCAACCCATTTTTCTTGAAGACAAACTGGTCTGATTTATCCTCAAGGGCCTTGCCCTCCACTTCTTACAAGCCTCAAAACCCAGAAATAAATGATGTATGTTCATTTAGTACACCCATATCATGTGAGGGCAATTGATTCAATTACATTATAGTTACTGGAAATAAAGCAGCCATATGGTGAGCTTTCTACCCTTGAAGTAAAGGATGCTGCATAGCCACAGCTCTGAACCAGGAGTGAGCTCCCTGAGTGGATGCTACCCCTAAACGCGAATCCAGAGTGGAGAGCTTCCCCTGAGTCCTGGGGGAAATCTGAGTTCATGGCTTGTTAAGATAAGCATCTAAACCACTAGATACTTCTCCAAAGCTTTGTCTGTACTACCCAGGTCTCCTGAATCTGCAAAATTGCAATGAAAATTTCATAAGAAAAGGCTTTGTGTATGCAAGTGTGTACATGTGTTCAAGCACATATGTACACACTTTTTATTGCCACTTACTGCTGGAAGAATAAGAAATAGATTGAGAAGAAAAGCAGTAACTGTACTGTATTTTGCTTCATATGTCAGTGTTAGCTCTAAAGATACACAAAATTCAGTCATGAGCCAAATCTAGCCTTAAATCAATAAAGTTCTGCTGGCTTCAATGAAGCAATTGCAGGGATATACTCAAGTCTTTGCTCTAAGCCTACCCATTTTCACACCCTCTGTGCCTTCTAGTTGGCTGTCTAGGCTGCCATCTGAAGCTGGAAAAAGGAAAGGTTCAGAGATATCTACAAAATCTGAAAATTATATAGGGTGGAGGCGTTCAGTATGGCTTTTGAAACCTAAAAAGAAGAAAAAAGGCAGGAAGAAAGAGGTCCCCTCTCAGTTAACAAGAGAACACTCAGCTAAAAAAGTTTTGCTCTGACTGTTTCAGCATTTAAATTAGAGCCACCTTATGACTCTCAAGCTTTCTACTTCTGAGTAAAACCCCCTATAGTCCAGAAAAGGCCCACAATTAAAAGCAGCCCTGGGAATAGGTATGAGTTGCTCCTAATGAATTAAAAATTTGACAGTGGCTTTGGGATTTTTGTGGTTTGCCTTCAAATTGGTTCTGACCATGAAAAGCCTGCTAGTTTTGCCTCAACTAAGCAGAGCAGTTAACCTCATAACAGGCAATATTTACTTGTACTTTCCAATACTTAAGACAGGAAATGCCTTAAATGTTGCAAATACTGAGGTTATAAAACTGTAAATGTTTGCCTGTCAGAAGCACCTGACAATTTTTACAACCCCCAGCTGCATGCAGGGAGAGTCACCAAAGTACTTGGGTTTCCCCTGACCTCTCCTTTTCACCCATTTTACAGAGTGCTTCATGGAAAACATATCCTTTTATGAATTTCAGTTTCAAGACTACACTGTCCTACCAGCATGTGTAGGAAGGTGATTTGTATTTCACTGAATACTTTAATTATCTCTTTTATTGATGGAAAAGTAAATCTCTTGCTTTATGCTTTTTTCATTAACTGGCTAAAGAGAAGCTCAAAACCTCAAGGATCTTCCTAAAATATTTTAGAAACATAAATTCAGCACAGAACTTTTTGGAAGAACCAATTTAAATAGTTTCTTTTTACAGAATGATACAAAACCACAGAGTGTGGAATATGCCAGGATACAGTAGTCTTTTGATACCACTTTTCTTCACCATACCTTAAAATTTTGGCAGAGGAACCTTCCGGTCTGTTGTTTCACTGTGAGAGCTTGCTAGCTCGGGTATTTCCATGCTCATTCTTGCATAGGTTGCTCTGAAGTGAAATCACAACCTGCAGCCTGGCTTCCCTGCTTAGCTACACTTGCTTTGTGACAGCCACTGTACCCCAGGCAGTCAGTGCTGCCCCAGGGCAAGCCCAGAGTGTCCCTGCTGCCAGTGCCCCTACCACACAGCCTGAGACAGGGCACCTCACTTGCTCTGAGAGGAGCCAGATCCAAGTGGCAAAAGCAGATCCCTGTGACAGGTCAGACCGAGGACAAAATGCCCCCCAACCTGGGAAAGATAAAAAAATTGGTGATGCATCACACCTTAGATTGAAAGGTGGTCTTCACACAGCTTTTCAAGGCTTTTCAACGCTGTACTGGCATCAGGATGATGCTTGTCTGGCTTTGCATAGTAATGCGTTGTCCATATGCCCTAGGCATGACCATACAAGCTCATATAGATGTTATTCTGATGTAACTTATAATAGCGCAATCTCAATGGTGACAGGAAAGATGTCTAGCTGTACATGAGGGAAGAAAGCCAAGTCCTGTTTTCAAGGAATGAAAAGATGTTCCTCTATTTCCTGATTTATGCTACCATGCAAAGGAGAGGAGAATCACATATTTGAAGTTGTGTGATATTACCTACCGGAGCCCCTCTCTAATGCATCCTTATGCCATGGGTGAATCTCACATCAGAGAATTAAATCGGCATGATCTTCCCTAACTCAAGCAAAACTGACAACTTGGATGTGGCTGCTGCCATGAGGCTGCTATGGAAGTGAGAAAGGCAATTTATATACTTTTTTAACTGTGAGACATTACTAGTGCAGTCACATACTGCCTTTGTGGCTAGTGTTGCACTGAGCAGCAGATGCCAGGGTGTCAAGGGAGGCTCTTCCAACCTTTCCCTCTGTGTTCTTGTGTGATTGCCTGCTGCAGGAGACCTTGCTGCCACTCCATTGTTGCAGCTGGGATATGTGCTGGCCAGGCATCCTTTACCTTGGGAATTGTGAATGATTCTTGCTGCCATGATGTAGGTCAGTGGATACCTGAGAGAGAGGAGTTTCAACACTGGTATGGTTTCTGCTCTGGTGGCTCCAATGCTGCCACAGGGACAAAGGTGCTATGAGAAGCCAGTTGTCCTCAGGGAAACTATAATTTCTCAGAAGGGAATCAGGTAGCAACCAAAGTAATAACATTGTTTAGGTGTGCTAATGATCCTGACCCTGCCAGCTCTATCCTGAATATGTTTAGCTTGCTTCCTTATGGAAACAGTGCAATAACACTCTGGCACCAGGAGTCTTATTAAATATCTGTTTCCTGGCTGAGCATGTTCTAGTTGAGTTTTTATTATAAACCACTATATGTCCTTGTCATTAAACAGGCTGCCAATTCATTATTTTGGACATTAATGGAATGCAGAATGTTTCTTAAAATAACATCTTAATTTATATTTTTAACATCTTAATTTATATTTTTAACATCTTGGAACCTCTCATATTTATTTTATAAGGTCTATTAATGCTTAATGTCTGCTCCTGCATGGCAGCCCAACCACATTGACAGCTATTGTTGCAAGTCTTTCCTCTTTGAGTCATCCAATTGGTCAAAAAATGAATTTAATATAATTTCCAAGACTCTAAAATATTCTTGGTTTTACTATGGCCTCTATGATAGGAGTAGATTTATATTAACTCTTCAATCATAAAATAACATTCAAATTTTCTCCCACAATCTCAGTATTTCACATGTGTGAATATAAAATAATAACTTGTAATCTTACCAAATAATCACCATGTAGCAAGCTTGCTATCTTTTAATCACTTAAAAATAATATATAGAATATTGTAAATGACTGGATACATATGGGACTTTAAAATTCTACCAAAGTGTTTCTAAAGGCAAGTCTACTTGGGCGTCAGACTGTAAACATTTTTGAGTCAAGCTGACTGAGCCTGAATATTTGTTTTAAATTTGTGTTTTCTGGTTTTCAAAATCTTTTTATTTAACATAGCAGCTGCCAGCCTCGAGTGTCTGCCTTCCTTAGGATTCACTGAGAGGTCTCCAGAGAGGTAAAAAGGTAGCAGCTTCAGGAAATGCCATGTGTGGAACTAGCAAATCTACAAAAGTGTATTCCATAACAACTGTCTTCTGTGTGCCACAGTCCCACCGGTGAACTTTCATTAAACAAGCAAGACGGCAGAAGCATTTCCTTAGCAGCCAAGGAATTTTCTACCAAAACAAACCAAGGATCCATATGTCATAGTATCTTTCTTTTTACTTTTATACCAGTTAATGTTAAATACTTCAGAAGAAAATGTAAACAATTATGTTGATTTAGCAAAATCACATCTGCTTTGGCTTAAATGTTCTTAAGACCCCCGACATCAGCTTTCATTGAAAGAAAATAACTTCAGAAGCACCTATATATGTTTAACACATTGATAGCGGATTACTTGAACATGTTTTTACCTTACATGAAAAATACTTTGGGAGGACTGAACCCTGTGCCTTAATCTAAGTAGAACTTAAAGTGCTTCTTTGGTCAGGGATAAATAAGAACACATAACTGAGTGCATTGGTCAATCAGGTTATGTTGATATGGCTAAATAAAAGCCAGCCAAGAGCCAGTCATGGGCCACAGGGTCAGAGAGTTGCCCTTTCTGTGACAGGTTTGTCTTCGAAACAAATATTTGAAATAGTTTGAAGGGGAACTGGGAGCTGAGCTAGCTCATAAAGCAGCGAGGACAACTACAGCCCAGGCTCTCCCTTCTCATGCACTTTTATTCAGCAATACAGGCTTGCCCTCAAGGTCCTGCAACCCAGTTCTCATACCAGTTTATGTTCAGGAAGCTACATGGATTTCATGTCTGTTATTCCTGCCTAAACCATGCAAACCCTTTGAAGGCGCTAATAATCTTACTTTTGCAATCCTAAATCACAAGGAAGCATATTTTTTTCAGATCAGAATGCTAATGCCATGAAGTAGACATGTTTTTAAAAACCTGAGTATGTAAAGCTTCTTTGCATTACTAATGATGTGTCCATTTCAGTTAATTTTCTTCTTCCATCAGTACCTGAGACGGGTGCAATGCACTTATGTTCTGTCATATACTTTGGTTTGCTGTCAGATGGTGAAAACAGACTTAAGGAAACTTTATTTGCAGACAATTGCAAACCAGAACTGTAACTGGTTCATAAAAATATGGTATTTAGAAACTTGTGATTACATCACAAGTGATTATCATCTGAAATGTCACAGGTTTAGTATATCATTTTGAATCTCTGGAAATAGTTCCTCCACTAATGGTTTCTCTTATGGTACAGTGGGGACACTGGTGTAAAAAGTATGGCTATAAATTGCTGGAACTCAAAGCAAATATCAGTATTTTTGGAACTAGATTGTAAATCTCCAACTGTTTGAGCTTTACAGCTTTGTCTTTAAAATTTCTGTATTTACTTTAAAAGTTCTGATTGCTGTAACCAGTGAATGAAACAATAGACAGAACACTGTATGGAAGGAAGCAATGGCAGAATTTAGTATTTTTTAGTCTCTAACCCTCATGTTTATTTTTTCTCCACATGTTTCTAGATTAGAAATTAAAGTGTCTTTATTCAGTCATAGTTTGATTTTCAGAACATTATGTGAGTATTTAATATAATGCAGCTACACCTTTTACTTGATATTTCATAGAGATCAGATTTCAAGGCCAAAGGAAAAAAGCAACATGATGACAGACTATTCACAACAGCAATCCCATGTCACAATAAATACATTTTTTTTCTTGTTTATAAATATAATTAATAATATGTTCTTCTTCCCAAATGAAGGAACATGCAGATCTTTTTAGAGCAGGGGACTAACTAGCTTTTTTTAATCAGTATTTTCTCAATTTCTGCCAAATGAGAAAAGAGTAAGGTTGAACTATGGAATGAAGCGTTATTTGCTTTTTTTCAGTTAAATGTGTGAGTGTCTATGGGAAAGAGACTGAAAGGTGTAGGAGAAAGAAGACTTATACATTAGATTTCAGAGGCTCTTTCAGACCCATACCTCAACAAGGAGCTAGCTACTCCCTCCCTCAGTCACTTATTTTTGGATGAACATGTTATCTAATTTATAAAGTACTGCATCAAAACTTTGAGTTCTTAACCATGAGGCAACAAAAAACAAAAAATGTTAAATAAAATACCTTCCAGGAAATTTTAAGGTTCACCACTTTGCATCTTTACTATAATTTCGCATCTATCACAAGACAGAGCAAGAGCAATGTATCTAAGTAACTGGGAAAGTAACTAAAGAAAAAAACCCAAAACAGAATACACATCTCTGGGAAAAATAAATATTCATATCTCCACATGAAAGAGCACAGGGTGCAGAAGTTACCTGGCAGCAAGGAACCCCTTTACCCATTTGCACAGCAAGCTTTGAAAAGAAAATGAAAGCCTGCCAAGACACCTCAGCATACATGGATAAAGGGCAATAACCACTAAACAGCAGCACTCACAGGCAGTGTTTGGCCAAAGACATGTGGTAAAGGAGTGCTGTTCCCGGAGACAGCTCTCATGTTCAGTGCCACCATCCTGGACAGCTGCTGTTCAACTTACGGATTTCCTCTGCACCGGGTACAGCTCCCACCTGCTACAGCTCTCTGGTGCAGTGACTGGTCTCACAAGAGAAACTTCACACCACCACAGCTGCATCTCAGCTTGTGCAGAAAGTTGAAAACATGGTCCATGGGGCAGTCCTTTCTCGTGCTAAAAAATTAGCTGGAGACTTTACTCTCTCATCTATTGTGGTTACCACCAAAATGTCCTCAGATTGAAAACTGCCCCTGGACTACTGCAGAATCTCTTAACATTTCACCTTTAACTTGCATGAACTGGGAACTGTATAGTAGATGGTGTGATCAAGAGTTGATAATTACTATCTTAAGTCTAATACTTTGATTGATATAGATGTAAAATATTTAATGCTTTTAACAAAAATAGAAAGGGAAATGCTTCTCAGAAAAATCAAAGCATGCATGTCACAGTGGGCAGTTCTAGCACCTTTCTCTAGCTGATTTATTGTCACCCCTTAAAGCACTTTAAAATAACACCAGAACACTCATTATAATATTGTAAATAGTATTGCTCACCTCTCTTTTCAGCAGAGGGAATAAAGAGGCCTATCTTGTAAAAATGGCTTCTTATCTCTGTATTTCCTTTGTGACTTTCCACACATTGCACTTATCTTTAAATAGGAAAAAAGGTGTTCAGTCCTGTAAAATCAATGAAGCTTTTAAGCAATGGAGTCATCTTCTACTTGCTATACATGTCCTTTAAAAGAAAGGATGCAACCTTTCCTAACTCGCTTCAGCTGGGAAACCCCAATCTGACTCTTCATGCTGACCTAGAGTAGCTTAGCTGGTTGGTGAAGGGATTTACAAAACAGCCTTTCGTGAAATGACTCTCCCTCTTTCACAAAAAAATAACTTCTAGGCTAGTCTGTAACTCTCATAGATCCGGTCTATTGAATAACTTATTTATTCATTCCCTGGGCAAACTGAAAATTCACTGCAAACTTCAGCTTTCTCTGTCAACCAATGTCAAGAGGAGAAAAAGTCACCCATAGAGGGCAGAAACAAACAAATATACTTTACTTGCTATTTTTATGTTATCTAACTGCTTTTTTCGTGGAAAGCCTTATCATTTAAAATAAAATCTAAATTTAAATGGTGAGCTGAAGATACGGCTCCTCTGATTCCTTATTTGTTTTTAATCCTTCACAAGGACTGCTTTGTCCAGTTCTCCCACCTTCTCCCCCAGTGTCTCTGCCATCTAAACCCAGAGATCAACAATAACAAAAATCACTTGGCATTCCAAGATAACACCACAGCATTTGTGTCTCTGCTGGCTGGGAAAACCGCTATAAACCAGAGCAACCCACCATAGGCCCAAAATGGATGTAACCTGTTTTTAACAGATACCACCTTCAGTAAAACTGCTGGCATCCAGCCCTCAGAAAATGCAGAAACTGGAAGAGTGCTTGCCCTTTATGTTTAGAAAAATGAAAGGGATTAAGCATTCCCTCCTCACCCCAGCTGCACCCCACTTCTGACCTCTGTGCTGAACAGGATAGGAAAGGGAGTAGAGGGCAGCACAGGGTATGAGGGTGTAGAGACATTTCTGTGATTTTTGGCAATGCAATTATCTTCAGTACCTTTATAATTTTTACTCCAAATTTCTGAGACTGTTTCCTGGTTCTGGCATAGTTGTCAGCTTAAGAGCAAACTCAGCATCAGGAGGTATGTTTGGTATCAGCATCAGCTNATTCTGTGATTCTGTGATGAGGGTAGAAAGACATTTCTGTGATTTTTGGCATTGCAATTATCTTCAGTGCCTTTATAATTTTTACTCCAAATTTCTGAGACTGTTTCCTGGTTCTGGCATAGTTGTCAGCTTAAGAGCAAACTCAGCATCAGGAGGTATGTTTGGTATCAGCATCAGCTGATGCACTTTCTGTTTGAGTTTGCATCCTGCATTAAGCACTAAGCAGTAGAAATGGGGTCAGTGACTCCTTACGTCTTTCTCTTTGTAAATTTTATTATAAGGAGGAAGAGAATAAATTCATAGTATCTTTCTGCACTACCCAATGCAGTAAGTTTGAACAGGTAGCTGAAGAATGAGGTGCTGACCTTGGCTACAGAACCAGGATGGGAGGACAGGAGCAGTGGGCTGAAGGTGTTGGAAAGAAGGTGGCAGAGTCAGGCTGCAGTTACTACCAGTTCTTCAGATCCAACAGCTTTCAAGGCTTGCAGACCCCTGGGTGACTGAAAAGGACACCTGCACATTTTATTGGTCTTGCTTGGTTTTACTATGTACCACTTAAATTCCATTAAAATCTCATGCTTGTTATTCTAGGCACACAAATGGGCAGGTAAGTCCATCAAGGAGGATCTATTGACATTTTCCATGTTGAGGACTGGGTGACAAAAAGATGCAGATGTGCTTATACTGTCATCTGTCAAAATTTTAAATGTAGCTCCATAAATGCCACCATCTCTCAGCACCTAATGAACAGTTTATAAGAATGTTGTTGAAACTGCCAAAAGAGGCTTTAAAACTAGAGAGTTTCATATGTGTCAAACACAGTTTATGCTCAAAATGCCAAACTTGTAGATGAATAAGGGAGGCAGACCACCACTGAAAGACAACAAAAAGCTCAGCACTAGGAGGCTGGAGACACAGAGATGAACAGAAATAGTGCATGAGTCACACCAAGCATGACTGGGAGGGAACCACTAGCATAACTGACAGTTTGGGATGTTACAAAAAGGGTTATTTAGTAGTCTTGCCTGACTCAGCTGGGCAAGGCAGCAAGTCTGAAGCCTGGGTTCCTCCTCTCTCCCCCTCAAATTAGCCAGCCTCTGCTCAGCTGGCTGGCCTCTGGAAATCTCCTTCCATTGGGTAACAACATTGGTAGGTAAACGATCCTCTCTGGGAGCTCTCCTGGGAGAACAGGTAGTACCATACTGATTAATTCAGGCCACCAACAGGCTCCTCTGCCCACTTGAGAACTAATTTAGTCCTTATTTGTCCAGAGAAAGTGTATTGGATGATTCAAGATGAAACCCATGAGTGGCACAGAGAATGAAGGCTGCTCTGCCTCTCAGAGTTCAGCACTTGTGCATTGACAGATACCTATTAGCACAAAAAGAGCCACATCCATTGTAAGATGAGGGTATGATTCATTTTATTGATGCGCAGGTTAAAATGAATTGATGCTAAGTGCTTTGAGACAAAATACTATGTTGTATTCCCCCAAAGGGAGCTTGGGAAAATAAACTTTATAAAACAGGCAGGATTAGTATGAACTGGGAGTTGGAAGCTGAAAATAACATTTGATGCTTTGGTATTTGAATCAAGCCCAAACTTAGATTATCATATTGATCAATTGACCCAAACTAGTCACTTGAAACCTAGTATTATGTGCTATACAGGACATCAGAAGATAGTATTTAAGCCAAGAAGCATAAAAAGTTATTGCATCTCGAATCTTCATTCCATGCTTATGCTGTGGTGATTCCATTTATAAAGATAACAAGAATGCCACACTCGAACAGAGCTAGCGTTATGTATGACTGCAAATGTAGTTGACATATTCTGGGTCATTGGAGATTAACATTTTAGAAACTGCAGACATGCAGTGTATGTTATATGGAGTCAGAGAACGAGCCTGTTCTTGCAAGATTTCAAACTCAATTATGCAGGCACAAGAAGTTCAGATAAACTTTACAGATTTTCTCAAATGAACTTTTGGTTGCTTATCTGAACTGACCCTCTAAAAGCATTTGGGATTATTCTGAATGCTGTTCTTGCTGAAAATAACAACAAGTTAAGAACTTAGGTTTAACTTTTGCATTTTTTGAGTCTGGCTTTCCCAGATGCTCAAGAGGAAGGACAGATTCTAAACTCTCTCCCATTTTCATCAACATTTCATTATATCCTGCTTACCACAGCAAACAGTTACATTCCGGTGCAAAGAAATCACAATTTAAACCATATATTAGAAGCTGTGTTAGTCCAATTAAGGAATATTTAGCTTGCTTTTTAAAGAGAATATATTAAGAAAAAATCCAAACAAACCCTCCTTCAAGACTTTGGTTTCAGATGGGGAATAGACTTCCTTTGTGGTCTTGCTGATTTCTGTCCTGTACAAGTCAAGAGTTTCACATACCTCTGTGCTATAAGGGATTAGCATCTGGTCAGTCCTGGAAAGGATTAGCTCAAGACAGACTTTCCATTTGCAGACTCTGCTTCCAAACCTTGACTACTTGCAAGGTCATGCCCCAGATACTGAACTTAGCAGTGTGGAGACAACAGTGGTTACTAGATTCCACCTTTGTCTCAGACACCTTTCTTTATATGTAGTTCCATTCCAGTAGGGCTTTGGCAGTGGAAGGGCAAAAGTCTGTGATGTGAGCTGCAAGATCAGGATTTCAAGGAGATCAGAGAGAACAAGAGAGGAGGGCTCAAGCAATGGGGAACAGGCTTTGAGAGGGAGGTCTACCCTAGGTAAGTGAAGGAAAGTTGCTAAAAATGCAGGGCACCCAGAGGAGTCTTCTTGGAAAGTCGAAGGTTTTAGGAACACGAAGTTGAGGAATGTATCAGTGCAGAGCCATTTTCCCACTCAGCTAATGCTATTTGATAGGGCTTCAAGGGCAAGGTTGGCCCATGTGACCATAGCATCCAAGCACACATCCTCTTTTTGCTTTCAGAAATGCAGTGACTTTGGACCAGCACTATGCTGCTGTGGCTGTGCTGCATTCAGGCATAGGATCTGGACACAGCACTGCCTTGCAGCCCCCATGGAGTTACATGGTCTTGGTAGAAAATCTCTTTCTGAAACTCTAACTTTATAGCTGCTTCTTGGTTGGCAAATCAGAGACTGTTATATCAGAATCTTGATCCTGAAACAGTTCCTAGTACGGACATAAGCAGAGACTTACCACCTTAGACCATGCAGGAGCTTCCTCAGTTTCACCTTTCAGCAAGATTTTGTTTGCTCTCCTGATGAATGGCAAAGAAGGGTTCAATTGTACTGAATTAAGTTTTCCAAAAGACAGAAGGAAGTACTTACTGCCACTGAGACCATACATTAAAAAAAAGTTTCATTACCAAAGTAAGTTTTCCAAAAAGCTATAGGACACAGAAGAGGAAGTGACTGAATGCTGTAAACACTGTAATTCCAGTAAACCACAGAGAGAGCCTCTGGCTGAATCTATCAGATTGATGCTAATGCCCATTTGACAGCAATACAAAAACTCTCCAGAGCTGAAGTCCAAATAATTAACCATATTTCACAAGGGAGGCCTATATGTAATACATGTACTAATGGACATATATGTAGTGACTCTCCACTGGGATTAATCTTGCTATTCATGGCAAGGTAGCCATTCATTTGACTGTCTCAACAATAGCAAAGTACTGTGTGATTGTGCTTGAAATATAGTTTGGGAATGCAAAGAAGCTCAGCCTTAGAAAGGCCATTATTATCTAAACCCTCCTATTTAATCATCTAGACAACTTTTTCTGGCCTCCAGAAGCCAATGCATATAATCTACAGGAAATGAAATCAACAGGAGAGTAATATTTGTACTTCAGTGCCTGGAAACTGGAATGGATTTATCAACATTTAGAAAAGTCTGTACTCTCCACACTCTGTGGTGTGCTAATGCCACCATATTCATAATGTTCACAGTTCACAAGATCTAGGTGTCAGCACCTAAACATAAACCTCACATATGATGCTGCATTACTTGCAGTCACCAGTGCTGCACAGAAAATCATAGCCCACAGATGAAATCACACTAGTCACTCTCATTTGAATAAAAATTACACCTTGTCATTACAAGCATGCAGAATGAAAAAAAAGTAAAATCTGTTTTTCTTAAGAGAAAATGTAGAGTAGGGGGATCTCCAGCAGAAGCTCAACATGTTCTCACATGTTGGCTGCCAGATGTATGTGCCTGCACAGCTCATGCCATGTAACCTTCTTTCATGAGAATGACAGCTTCCCAGCACAGTAGTATCAGGATGTGCTTGTAGTGCTCCAGACAACACTGCTGATGCAAGAGGATCTCTACAAGCAACTGCCAGCTGTACTTCTCTAATATTGATACATGCATGGGTTGGGGTTGGTTAATACCAGTATGTTTGAGAATGCAAATTCTCTTCCTGACTTATGACTGTAATGAGAAATTCCCACCAGTACCTCAAGCTGGGAATCATTCAAGTGTGAAAAGCCAGCAATTCATGGTCCAGATCAGAATATCTGTGTTCCAGTAATCTGAAGAAATTCTACCGATTTTGATGGCAAAGCACAAATAATAGAATTATTTTCAATTAATATTTTTGACATCTGTAGAAATCCTGATATTGAAGAAGGCTCAGAAACGGAAACATAACAAGATTGTCACTGCCTCTCAAAGAGAAAAAATGTGGGTGCTAACACAAGCAGAGAGTGAGTGGTTGTCTGTAAAGATATAAATGAATGTGTAGCTCAATCCTCTAGCCTTGGTGGATGCTTGGTTTACCCTAATGGCAGTGACAAATTTTCCCTTCATTTGGTCAGACAGATGAGATCTCTGGCAGGCACAAGGCTTATGTCATGGGGGGCACAGTGGAGGTACACTAAAGGAGATATGCTGAAGAACATTTTGCTCTCTAATCCTCTTACAGTGTGGTTTCCTCTCTAAAGTGACCTCTGTCAGCAAAATCCAGAATAGCCATATAAATTTTCTTCTACCTCCTGTATTCATCCTGAATAACGAGAGAAAATACACCTTTAAGAGACTCCTCTTTCTCACTGTCCCTGGATCCTGTGAGTAGTTTGCCTCACTAAAACCAAGTGTGTCATTGGACACCATCAGGGAGGCAAACAGTTGGAGACCACTGGATAGCCACAGCCCTGCTGCCTATGCATTCTCTTATGCATCAGCATCTTGCTTTCTCCCCAGCTGCTCTTCTTCCTGTGGCATGTTCCTCTTTCGGCTCTTAATTCAGCTTTGATGGTGCAAATGAGAAGAACTCTTGAACTAGTCCAGTTGGTTATATACAGCCATCAGCAGCAGTGCTGGTGGTGGGAGTCTTCATATGTGATAAATAAAAATGGTGGGACAAGTTTCTGATGGAGCAATGAAAGTTTCCTCTCTATCTCTTTGGAAAGCCTTATATCCAAAGATTTTTTTTCAGGAAAGAAACCACTTTTAGGGATTTAGGGACAACCATTTGCAACCCCCAAATGAGAGTATATCTCTCAATGAGAAGTTTTCTTTTTGGAGATATCCCAGGGGAACCAGATGGAGCATCACAAAAGAGCTCCCACCAATGAGGTTAAGGAAGGCTCACACCAACAGCTGCCCTACATCAAAGTTGAGTTTTCAGGGCAGAAACTACAGGGAGTTGTAAAGCATTCAGCCTGTTTCCAGGCAGTTACCAGTAACTGGTAATAACCTTGCAGGTTCTGGAGATCTCCTCCCTAGGTTACTCTGAGGCAACGCCTCAGCTAGCTAACCATCTGAACTGCTTCAAGTACAGGCTCCTCAGGTAGGTATTCAATGCACTTTAACTACTGATACAAGAAATTTCAAACAGTTCAAAGCCTTTAAAAGCCCAATCAGAGCTTAAACAGCATGTAGATCTGCAAGTGGAGGGAACCTGCTGATTTAGGAGAGTAGCCAAAAGGAAGGAAGACTGTCAGGACACCTTGATTTCAGGCAATGGTATGTTCTGAAGCACTTACTGTTTTTACCGGTTTCCAATTAACTCAGAAGTGGCTGACAGTGAAACCAGGCTGCCGGAATTTGAAGCAATTTGCATGAAAATGAAGAAAGTATGGTTGAAAATAGGGAGGTGCCAAGAGAAAGCTGAAAGGCAGAAGAGTTCAAAACTGTAGTTAGGCTGAAGTGGTTAGGATTGTGAGCATTCCCAGCAGCCTCACTGGGCACTGCTTGCTGTACATTTTGAGCTCATGCTCAAACCCACCCTGCTGTGTCACACTGCAGGACTTTGAACAGGCAAAGGTGCTGGTGGAGAAAGGATGGCTTGAGAAGGACTGCTGCCCTAAATACCTCCTAGTGCATATGTGGCAAGTGCCTGCCTATTGGGCACCTGCCTCTGTGGAAAACTCACATGAAGGGTTCATCTCGGTCTTGATGGTACCTGCTCCAAGCCCGCTGCCATGGGCTGCTCTCCTAGGGCTATTTCACACTGCACCACAGATATCATACCTCCAGGCAGAGAGCTGGGCAAAGCAGCTGAAAGATTTCATTGCCTTCAAATCTGTCTAACTTTGTAGCTGACAAAGGCTAAATGACCAGAGGACTCAAAATACTCAAATTCTCATTTTAAAATCTGGAATCAACTTTCAGCATTTTCCTGTTCAGAAAGCCAGTCTAATCCAGCCTGAGGTCAGTGAATGATACCCTGACCTTATGCAGAGGATGCCACAGGCAAGGTGGAAGTAGGGAAAAATAAGCAAAATCAGACTTCATGATAAGCAGAATATGAATTTGCAGAAGCTATACTAAAAAGCAACAGCCAAATATGTGCCCAGTATTTAAAGAAAGAAGAAATAAGATAAAAAACAGATGAAAAAGATCTACCTGGCAGCAAAGCTTTTCTGCATTAAACTAGGCAGAGATTTATTTGCTTTGGTGGAGGTACCTACTTTTTGCTGTTTAAAGAAAGTATTAAAAAAAGATGCTGATATAAAAATGAAGATTAAGCACATTGATTTCTCTAGATATTATACACCCAATGTAGCAATAGCTGACAATAAGCCTACATTTAGTAGATAGAAATTTTTAGCAATAAGAAGAAAGATTAATCAAGAAAATTGTCTTTATCAGTCCTCCAAGTTGTTGTTAGAAACCAAACATCAAGCAATGCAGAATATTGAGTCAGACATATCTGCATTTAAGACTGCCAGAAAAGTACAAATGAAGACAACTTGTTGCCTCTTTTCTTCAGTGAAAAGCAGAAAGCAGAACTGCCTACACTGTTGGAACTGAAGTCAGAGATACTGGGAGTATGCAGATAAATAGACAGGCAGAACAAAACCAATTAATGTAAGAGTCAGCACTTTGGCCACACCAAAATAGATATGAACAGTAATAATTTTAACAGGAGATTAGAGGAAGATCCTCTCCTCCATCAAGCATAAAGACCCCTCAGGTTTTTAATTCATTTAAAATATCTCAGACAGGTTAAACCATATCAAATTTAGATAGCTGAGCCCTACAACATGATGATAGACTCAAATTCAGTATGAGTTTGAGCAGTGAAATATGTAAGTTCAGATGCTCATATCCAGAACTAATCCACTTATCTCTACCTGACCACAGTGATGATGACACTCAGGAGAAGTCAGTAAATTACAGGCACTTCAGGGATGATTTGAGCATTGCTATTTGCATGTATTTTAAGTGGAGTTTTTTGATATTCTCAGGCTAATGAAACACTGTTGTTTCTGACTGGACCTATAAAAAGTCCTCACTTCGAACAAACTGAATCTGTTTGTTGTATTACAAATAAGATGCACAAAATGCACTGACACAACTGGTTATAATCCATACACTGAAAGAAACCAGGCTTCTCACCTGAACCATAGCTGAAGTGCACAATTACCTTATTACCTGGATGTTAGTTTGTCAGGAAAAGTGGTGAAGCAACCCTTGACCCACATCCTCATCTCCCCATACTCCTTTTAGGCTTCAGGGGGAGAAACTGCAGCAGTCCTGAGCCTAAAGCTGTGCCTGAACCTGCCAACACAGCTGGTGTTTCCACAGCTGCAGTCAAGGTCTGGGTGAGAAGGACAAGAAAGAGATAGCAAGAAGTAATCTCAGTGATTATGTGAGATGGAGAATACATTCCCTTAAATAACCCCCTCTGCCTGCTGAAGTTATCAGAGCATGGCTTTCTAATGCTGGCTAATGCCAGGTTAAGTTCAATAGTTTGCAGCTGCTTATTTTGTTCAAGATTTGTCCTTAATTGAGCAGCAAGCCAAGGGACTGCAGCTACATGTAATATCTGCCATGAAAACACATCCATCTCAAATGACATTTTTCAAAGAGGCACATACAATCTTGTTAAAAGCAGGAACCCTAATGGCCATTTGCTCCATCACCTACCAGCAGCAGGTATGACAGAAAGGGAACAGCTGCTTAGATGCTTCTGCGATCTATATTGCCTAGATGTTTGTATGTTTGGGAGAGTGGTCTGGCCCTTTTGCAGCTCTCAGATGAATCACTCTGCTAATGGACTAGCAAGTGCATGGATAACATTATCAGTGATGCAGACCATGGTTCCTATATTGCCTTAATATATCTCCAAACCAATCTGGTAAATTACTTCCATTATAGGATTTAGATAGTATCCCATTACAGATCAAGCTTTTGGTTAAATGTCATTTCTTTGAAAAATGTATTTTGTGTTAAGGTCTGCTTGGCAGTTTCAGAAGAGACTGAACAGAGTCCCAGACTTCCTTATTTATACCATGAAGCATTTCCTCTCACAAGTAAGCAAAGAGTGGAACCCTGAGAGCTAGGAGAGGCAGGGTGAGGAGAACTTCTTTCGTCAACAGAGGAGTGCTAGCTCGTCAGTTTTTCACTAATGTCTATCCCTGGAGTACTGTAACAGTGCAAGTCTGAGAATAGTTTCTGGGCTGCATCGGTAATTTTAAAATTAAAGACACTTTCTACCATTATAATGACCCAAGGAAAATAATTCCATATATAGGCTGCTGTTAAAGAAACTGACTTTTCAGCACCTTTACAGTGGTTTTCTCCTGACATTTCAGTGGAAGTACAGAGTGCAACCCAGATGTAAAAGTACACTCAGTCTACGCTGCATTTATTATTGCACAGTTCCCTTCCTTGCTTTGAGAAAAAAATCCTGCAACCAAACCAAGCCATGAAAAGGCTTCTATTTCTATTAGAATTTATAAGAGTTCTTCCTTTTTTTTAAAGAAAATCTATATATTTGCATTTGTGTCTAGCATATTTTCCCAGGGTTTCTATTAACATTTTGAATTTATAGTTAATAAAAAGAGGCATTTCATTTTAGCAAAGTCCTGACATGTTAAAACTAATGTGATGAGGCATGTTAGATGGACTTGCCAGTGTTAACTATTTTTACATGATAACTTATTCCATATTTAGTGTTAAATGTTTGCAGTATGTAATACAGCTAAAGCATATGGTAATGTTTTATTCAAACACTAAACTATGTGATCATTAAAAATATATGTAAATGTAAACATCGTGTCAGAGTTCAGAGTTTCAGAAGGAAGCTATTAATCCTTGCAAACAATTTCATTATAATAAGAAGCTAAATCAATTAGTGTTTTTTTCTCTTGATATATTTACTTGGTATTATGTATCAATTTAAAACAATTAATTTGGTTGTATTTCAAATTTATACATATTTATATTTCTACATTATTATAAAGGAATGTTTCACTTTAATTTTGATTTGATGAGAAACAAAGATTGGCAGAATCTGTTTAACTACTAAGCTGGGAGCTGAGATCAATCTCCATTTCACTTGAGGATTGAAAGCAAAAAGCTTCTGTGTCTGTAGCAGCTTTGTCAGTCTTGGCAATTTACATTATGTTACCCATGATAGTATCCACAAGAATCCATTGCCACAAATGCAATTTAAGAAAACACTTCCAGATCTTTTCACTCATTTCTCGGTATTTTGAGGCAGTTGGAGTGCCACTGTAGCAAGATTGCTTATTACTTGTATTTAATGTAATTTTAAAAATATCTTGAAGGGTAATAAATAAGTTGAGTTCCTAAGAGAAACTTTTCAGGGGTTTTCATGCAAAGGGTGAGAAAAGAGGGATTTTGCTGGAAAATGGTAGACTTATTGCTTTGGAGCCAAGGAGCTTTGCAGCCTTTGTTGAGCCAAGGAGCAGAGTGCTTTGGGAGCACTTCTCACAGTTCCTTGTATATTCCTATCAACCTGACACTACATGGACTACGTTTAAGTGTAAGTTGATTCTGTGTTCTAGACACTTAGTGGTGGCCTTAGTGTAACATAATTTTTCATCTATAGGTCTTGCAGGAAGATGTAGACATTTGTGACTCATTGCTGCACTGATTAGTAGTCAGGGCTGGAAATTTTTCATTCTCAGGCAAAAATGCATCCTTGGCTACATCAGAAGAGTTGTAGTCAGCAGATCAAGAGAGGTGACTCTGCCCCTTTACTCTGCTCTTGTGAGACTCCACCAGAAGTGCTGAATCCAGTTCTGGAACCCTCAGCACAAGAAGGACATGGTCCCATTGAGGAGGACCATGAGAATGATCAGAGGGCTGGAGCACCTCTCCTAT
>VZTY01030326.1:934344-1054828 GCA_013400935.1 Turnix velox | reverse complement strand
TGGGGCTCCTCTCCTAAAAGAACAAGTGGGAGAGTTGGGGCTGTTCAGCCTGGAGAAGAGAAGGCTCTTGGGAGACCTCATAGTAGCCTGCCAGTACCTGAAGGGGACCTACATGAAAGCTGAGGAGGGACTGTTTGCAAGGGCATATAGCAAAAGGACGAGAGGCAATGCTTTTACACAAGAGCAGAGCAGGTTTAGATTAGACATTAGAAAGAAATTTTTCACTGTGAGGGGGTGAGGACTGGAACAGGTTGCCCAGAGAGGTGGTGGAACCCCTATCCCTGGCGACATTCAAGGCCAGGCTTGCTGAGGCTCTGAGCAACCTGATCTAGTACAGGATGTCCCTTCTCACTACCAGGATTGGACTAGGGGGCTTTTGAAGACCCCTTACAATCCTATGATTCTGTGATACTATGTCTCAACAATTATTAAGATCATCACTTCATCCACAGAGAATTTACAAGAATTTACAAGAATTTACCAATACCTATTACGGCTGTTTCCCCTATCATCAAACACTACTATTGGGGCAAAACCCTTTAACTATTTCATCAGGCTACCCAAGGGCTTAACACTGTAGAAGTATCTCCCTCCAAATCTGACTTCCATTTCCTTACTGAGTCCCTGCAATATTTGCAAAGGCGAAATACTTTAAACACCTCTGCTGCTGAGACAGTGAGCAATCACAAAAAACAGACAAACCTTATCTGTTGCTTATGGGCAGGACACTAATTATGGTACAGTAAGGATTTTGCTCCAAGGCACAAAGACAAAAACGTATTAACTTGCAACTTAGCCAGCACCTGCAAAGCTAGCCAGTTGTAATGTAAGCTCTCCATATGCAGACAAGAGTCACATTCTTTAAAACAAAAGCTTGTAGCACAAGAGAGATGGATTAATCTGTATGTCTTTCTAGGAAATTACAGATTTTCCTTTTGACCCAAATGTAAAACTCAACACTGGGGTGACTGGAAATAGGTTACTTGTGTGAAAGAGTAAAAGTCTGTGTTCAGCAAGCCAGGTTCAGTGATCTAACTGTAAAATCTCTGAGAATTTGAGTTGGGACTTCCCATTTTATTGCCAATTGTTCACCCTCAATACTATGCAAACTCAGCACGAAAATTTCTTTCTCAGAGCAATTTAATTTACACCATCCATTACCCTTGCCTGTGTGACTGACAGGTACTGCATGATGGCTTGTAAGTGCTGGCGGCTGGGAGCCAGGAAACCTGGTGTCTATAGCTGATGTTACTATCTTTGGTAAGTCGCTTCATCTCTTATATTGCATTCACTTAATCACAGTCATCATCTCCAACTGAGCTGTTTGAAGGGACTCTATTATTACAGCTGTTACATCCAATACAACAAGGCTTGAATTATTTTCAGGGAACACAGCAATACAAGACTGTGAATTATTAGGTACAATGTCTAACCTAAAGTATTTGGCAGATACAGAGTTGAATGTCACACCATCTAAGTCTTTTTTGCATCCAGCCAGCAGTGTAGATAAGCAAAACATTTGCTGCCTATGCTGAAAAAAATTTGCCTCACCCATAGAACAGCAAAAATGGAAAATAGGTGATTCCTTTTGCTCCTTCTTCAATCATAATATTTTTTTCTTTCATAGGCCTCACACAAAGTCTGGTGCGTCTGGCTGAGGGCTTTTCATTCTCTTTTTGTCATTTCCGAGTAGCCAAATGTTCTCCTGGTTGTCCTTAGGATCTTCTACTTACCCTTACCTGCTCAAACTACTGGAGAACAGAAGCAAAGAAACAGGTAGCTCTGACACAGTGCATGCCACCAATCATACTAAATACACAAAATATACCCTACACCATCTGTTCTTGATACCTCCAAGTAGTGTCCAAGGATTCCTTTGTTATTCCTGAGAAAAATCAGGATGCCAATTTAATGAAGATAAAGAAGCTAATTCAGGAAACATGAGAAGCCTCTAACAACTCTAACTCAAATTCTAATCAGAACTCTGTTACAAACTTGACATGGTTAAAGACACACTTTATGTCCTTCAGCCATTAGGACTGAAAAGTCCTCAAAAGAACTGCAAGACATCTTGCAATGTAGCCTGTATCAAAACCATCAGATAGTTTTCTAGCTTTCTTCTCATGAATCGGTTTTCAGGATAGCATCCTAACATTTGACTCTGCAATCAAACATCAGGAATTCACACATCTCTTGTGATCACTGCCTTTATTTCACATGAAAAATGAAAGTATTCCTGGTCCTCTAAATCCTTATCCATTTCCATCCATGTGGTGACAAAATGCTCAGATGCACAGAATTCCCCAAACAATCTCAATATTTGAATGACCATTTGTTATTTACTGACCTCTAAACATATCCTTGACACCTGGCAACTCATGAAGACCTCCCTACTTAGAGGAGTCTCTCTGAGTAACAGACAGGAGCTGAGACCTGCTTGAAAGTGATGGGCAAGAGGAGGTCAGAGAGTCCTTCTCTTCTGTTGTTCCTCCATCACTCTTCCCCCACCACTCTATTATTAAGAAAGTGGTCTCTGAATTCTGCTCACTGGTGTTCAACTTTCTACCCAAAGCTATGACTGTGGGCAGATATGGTGTGACGCTCCCTTCCCTGGCACCACAAGACTGTCATCTCCCCTTGGCTTTTGGTAGTCCTGAAGCAAACATTTACAGCACTTTCTAATTTGCCTGTCAGTCCTCAAAGTACTGCATGACTTCGGAAGACTTGGTGTTGCAGAAGGTAGGTATATATCACTGAAAACAGGAACCTCATTTCACAGCTCTTTTCCTGCATCCTTAATGCTAAATTTTAAGGCCATTTGTGCCCTGTTGTAATTCTGTAGCAAGCATAACTTAATTATTTGGCCAATTATAATATCAGGGACCATAACAACCATTACTTGAATGTGTGTTGAATCAGCACATTTTACACAGTAAGCAACAGGAAAGAGAGAGGAAAATGTATTAACTGGGCAAAATCTAATAAACATAATGCTACCTACAGATATGTGCTATTTAATCCTATGAAAGGATTTTATGCTTCTATACACATGGCAATATCAGATATCATCTCACTGGAGGAAGCAGTCACTCCAATGTGCAAGTACAAAATCAGGAAAGTAATGTTTTTATTTGAATATCTGCATGCAAACAAAATGTTTTCTTTCTTGGTAATTCTTAAATGTTGCTCAGACATTAACACATTTTACTGGAAAATTCTGCCATTACCTATGAGCTTTCTGGAGATGTCTGTGAGCTTCTCTAGCACACAGCACATATTGTCTATGTCCATATAGACCTTTCCCAGTTAGAACTAGGGCTGCAGTGCTGTGTTATCAGCTACTGCCATATAGAGATAAGGGATTCTCTTCATGATTTCAATTAAAACATACCTGCCGCACTTACTTTGCTATTCTGGCTAAGTCCAAGTTTTGACAAATTTGCCTAAAAATTCTGGTGTTTCAGTTCAGAGAAGCTTGGATAATTAATTGATCAGGAGCTGTAGTGGAAAATGGGAATGGGTAAAAAAAAATGCCTGGTTTTGTTTTCCCTTGTATCCTTCACCTTGGTGGGAAGGAGGGGCATAGAAGAGGATGGCTACAGAAAATAAGTTAATTTTAAAAATTAAATAACTAGCACTTCAGTCTCAGTACAAACATCTGCCTCTTAAACTGAAGTAGTACAGTGCTCCAGAAGTGTTAAATGAACTTTTATTACTATCAGTTGTTACAAGTGATATTGATTATGTTAATAAACAGGCTAAATTTTTGAAAAGGAAGCATTAGATTTTTTTTACATTGGTAGCAATTTGCTATACAATTACAGAGTTATTAGGGTGGCATTTGATTGTTTAACATATAATTTTTAAAGTTAGCAACTATTTAGGACATCAGAGGGCCCAAGATGGAACTTTCATACCTGTAAAGTACAAAACATTTTCTATAAATACAAAATTCTCTTACAGATATTCGCTTATTAAACAGGATCCCCCTGTAGAAGGTTTCTGCATTCCTGTTACTGGAACTGAAGTCCACAGCATGCATCCAAGTCTGAAATACTTTTAAAACAATAGCTACTTTCATGGTGATCTCGTCCAACACCTGAGTACATATTTAAGCTGAGTATATTATTATTATTATTCCTTCAATACAGGAAAAGAAACCCTAAAAGCCATATATTATGTATGTCTCATCCAGACACTATTGCAGTAAATCAGAGGGATCCTTTATTTTCACTTCAGAGATTCAAAATAAGCACTGAATAGAGCGCTAACTGGAGATTTTTACTGCAGCTTGAAGTATCCACCTCTACAAGACAACATTAAATATATTAAGCTATAAATTCTGGGGTTTTTTTGGAACTGCTCCTGGATAACACATTTGTTTTTCTCATGAAAAATAGTTGATGCAAGAAAGATTTCAAGATATATCAAAATCAGGAATATATATATATATTTTGCACTGATATAACAGTGGAGCTTTGCTTTTATTGTATATAAAAGGAAAGAAAAATAAAGATCAGTTGTCATTTTTCAAACACTGTATTCCACATACCTACAGCTAGCTCTGTGGGGTCAGGTAAAATCAGATTTTTATCTTTTTTATACATAGACGCATGATATATCCCTAGAAGTATGAGAGAATCTTGATAACAATAATATGTAACTATATTTTCCAAAGAATAAGTGCATAGTGTCTCCTCATTGTAAAATAATAATAAAAAAGATTATGCTGAATGTGTCACATTTTTCAGAATGTACTGTTAGACTACTCTTTCAGTTGCTTCTTAGATGCATTTAGCAGAGAGACAACTGCTTTCATAGCCCAGATTCATGCTGTAAAGTTTTAACAATGGACATATGGGTTCTGATGGACAAATTTCAGGAAACTGGCAAATCTGTTTCCTTTTTAAGTCTGATTACATCTCCTTCCTTGAATAGCACAACAATTCAGAAAGGATATGGTCATTGATATAACCTGTATAGATGCTGTACTGTGTCCCAGAAGCACTCAAGAAATAATTTTAAACATTTGTATACACAGTAGTGACAAAACCAATAAGGATTTTTATCTGCATGAGATGCAGACTGGAAGCACCAAAGTGGATTTCTGTGGTATTTTGAAAGTGTCTCTTCTTGAGTGGCCCATTCCTATGACCTGACAGACAACATCCCACAGAAGACAACAGTATCACTTCAGCTCTATGCTCTTGGATAAATGTAGCACCACCTCAACCTATGGGAACAGGAGACCATTTCACCTCTCCTCCAAGGTCAATCAGAGGAGCTAGGACAGCAGATCTGATGTTGTAAGGGTGACAGACACCAGCATCTATGAGAGAGAATATGATGACCAGCAAGCAGCCAGAGGAGCCGCCTTGGTGAAGCAGAAGCACAACTTCTAGAGATCACCAAAAACTGCTCCAACTTAACTCAACACTGTCTTATTGAGTCCCTCTTATTGACTGCTGTCTCCCTCTTTATACTTAGTAGCATTGCAAATGTGTGAATGGGATGGAAGAGTCTCCGAGAAACAGAGAAGCGTGGTGATTGTGTGTGTGAATCTACCACGTGTTTCTGGCCTTTTGGAAAGCACCATGCTGAAACCTGCTACAAAATAAGGACAATGTTTAGATAAAATTCTACACTTTTATTATCTCCTCCCCATAAACAGCCCATAAACCTTTCTTCTCTCACATCCTCTTTAAAAGTGGCAGTTCCACAGGAAGTAACATGGAGAGAAGTTAGCTGATTTCAGAAACCTGCCCTAGGTATGTAGCAAGAAACAGAGTCAGCCAACCATCTGGTAGGGTTTCAACTCCTGCAAAGCAGAAACACATCAGGAACACATTTCATAAATTAGTAAAGTAGTGATCCAGGTCCCCAAACATAACAAAATAAGTGGCATAAGGACATAAAAGAGTGTAGCCTGAAAAACTCGTTAGTGACTTTAGCCTGAGGTCTTGTTTATTTGTAAATCCCAAGTCCTCATGCATTGAAAAACACAGAACAGTAATTTCATGACCAATTACCCAACTCCAAACAGACCAAGCTGTTGCAGAAGATGACAAAGAGAATGCTAGATAAACTTCTTTCAGGAAGAATTACTTTTGTCTGTTATGAATTGCTGACAAGCAGGCAACAAGAGACCTCTCTCCTTGCATAGCATTTCTAGACCACTCTAGCATCATTGCTTTTTAATCTGGTCTCAACAGTATTTTCCGGGAGATTCTCATCTGTCTCCAGTCACTCTGTTGCATGCTGGTAGAAAACATAACCACAACTACACATAAACAAACTGACTTTACAAGCAACCTGCACTTCTTAAGTGGCACTCAAATAGGTAGCAGGCAAGTCTCATATCCACAGATTATCTTTGTTCTGAACAAGTTAAGTTTGTCTCTTTTTAAAATTCTGTTTCACACACTAAAAGTGTGTGATAAATTTCAGTGTAAATGTATGAGAGCCAGTAGCTGTTTGGTACCACCTTTTTTCTTCCTTTTGACACAATTAACACATTATAAATATTTGAGATATTTACCCAAGAAAAGTACCAAAAGTAAGCAACAATTAAGCACATGTTAAGGCATGGTGATAAAGAGAGAATTTCCTCAACTTTAGTGATGGTATTTGATCTATTTGGTGCTCTTGACTCTCCTAGCCACCGCATCACCTCTGTTATGCTAGACTCCATAATATGCAGTATAAAGCAATGCCATGAAAACTGCTTGCCCCTGAGAAGTTGTTAGCAAATTGGTCTGCTAACAGCCTACCAGAATGTCCCCTGGCTTCAGGATGGAATAAGACAACCCAGTCTCCCCAAGAGAAGCCCTGGGCTCCAGTATCTGCTCTGGACTGCAAGCACACAAATGGGCCACACCAAGTATGATATTTGGCACTAACACTGGACACAGCTCTGTCTCATCACTGTATGATCATGTAGCAGTAATTGCTGGCATCTCTCAGAAACAGCCACCATGCTGAAACACAGTCCAATCAATACAACAGGCACTTTGTGGTTGAAAAATGAAAGGAAGGAAAAGGAAGAAATGATGCCTTAAGTGTCACAGGCCAGTGGCCTGCACTGGAGGGCTGGGGAAAATGCCCTCCTCTCCCCCTCCCAGCCTCCTGGGTGTTGCTCAGTCTTCCAGGTTCATCATCCTTATCACCTATGAACTGTTCACATGCACCATCTGCTTTCTCTTATCAAAATATCCCATCAAATCTGTCACAGCACCAGTGGTCATTCAAATTACACCAGATGTGGGTCAATTGTACGGCGTAGCTGCATGCAGACATCAGATAGCAGGACACATGACCATGCATAGGAGAAGTAGCTTGCTGGTTGCTGAGGATTTTAAGTAGAGAAGGAAAGCAGACGTACAAAGCCACGCTCACTCACCCATGATTTCCTCAGCTCTCTGTGCTTTTCTGTAAACCATGAAAAAGCATGTCCTGCAAGATACAATGCCAGAGGGTAGTTAGGGGAATGTTTGTGCTGTATGACCACAGCTTACAAACCAGCCAGGAGACTGCACAAAGTACGAGATCAAGCAGCAAAATTTGTTTTTTTCTGAACACTTGTCAAAGTCAGCTGTTGCAAGCTGATAAAATTTGTAGCAGTAAGCTCTCTAGCGTAAACACAGCCTCAGTCACACTAAAGAAACCAGTCCTCCAGCCCTCCTCTGCTGGGCAGTAAAGCCATCACTATGAAGTGGGAAAACATGAAAAAAGTCAGACAAAATGTGCAATGATTTACTAATAAAAAGATGGGAGGCATGACATAACTTGTAAGCACAGTAACCAATTTGCTCCATATGGCTCAAACTCAGATAATATTTGGGATTACATCTCAGAAAAATGTATACAACTCATCTAAAGAATTTCCCTCCCAGACCATTTTTCACTAAATGGAGATTTTCAAAAGCATTTTCTTCTGGACTAAGCTTTGTTTCCATCAAGATCACTAGTACTCCAGTTTAACTTTGTGGGTGGGCCTAGCTTTCCTCCCTTCACAGTTTTATTTACTAAATGCAGGGTGCCAATGCTGACATCTCCACAGCAATTTGAAATCATATCTCTTCTGGTATGTTCCCAGAAAAGTGAACTCAGGACTTTCCAGAAGTACAGAGTCTCAAATAAGAACCTGTTTCAGCTCAGCACAGATTATTTCTTTATGTGATTGACTTCTCATCAAATCCCAGTTACAAATACTTAGGGAAAGGTATTGATATTACAGTAATTCACTGGAGAACAAAAGATAAAGAAGTCAAAGAAATTAAACACCACCCAAAATAAACCAACAAAGCCTGGACATGCTTAACATTCTTTTCTGAATCAGAAGCACTTACTGTTTCCACAGCGGTCAATTGTACGGCTCAGCCTGCAAGTTTCTTTTCCAAAGTCTTGGTGAGACAGGACCAACAGAATTAAGGAGGAGAGATAACACATAAAAATGGAAGTTGGCAAATAAGCAAAAAAAACCCCGAAAAACCAGAGAACTAAAGTAATTTCAGCAGACCCTAATAACAAGGTGCATCTTATCTCTATAGTGTTAATAAAAGCACAAAAAGACAACTTACTCCTTTTCAGTGCATACTAAAATCCCTCAAAATAAACTGTAGTTTGGATAGAGATACTGTGGACCATAATTACATACAAAGAAAAAGGATATATCTAACAAGAAAGCTTTCCACACTGAACCAAAATGCAGTAGTGAAGATAATTACTTTGATCCTTAAGTATTTTCCACAGACAAAAGTCTTGCCAAGGTGGAAGTTGATTCTGCAATTTTTAATGTCTTTTAGGATAACTCATCTCCTCCTGATACCCACACTAACCAGTAAGTCCCTGATTTTTTAAACAAATTTCTTAAGGGAACATGTCTCCTTAAAAATAGCCTACCTCTCTCCTTGCCTCCTCTCTTTTCTTATCTCTTCTCACTACTGCTACTAAAAGTAATACTTAAGATAGAATCATAGAATAGCCTGTGTTGGAAGTGACCTTTAAAGGACATCTAGCCCCCTACAATAAGCAACTAGATCAGGTTGCTTAGAGCCCCATCTAATTGTCTAATCTGGTCTTGAGTGCTTTCAGCAATGGGGCACCTCTCTGGGCAACCTGTGCCAGTGTTTCATCAACCTCATCATAAAGATCTTCTTCCTTACATCTAGTCTGTATCTACCTTTCCTGGGTTTAAAACCATTAACCCTTGATCTATTGTGACAGGCCCTACTAAAAAGTCTATTCGCATCTTTCCTGTAAGCTCCCTTTAAGTACTGGAAGACAGCTACAAGGTCTCCCTGGAGCTTTCCTTCTCCAGTCCAAAAACTTCACATCTCTCAGCCAGTCCTCATAGGAGAGGTGCTCTGGTCCACCTTCATGGCCCTCCTCTGGACTAATCCAATGGATCCATGCTCTTTATGTACTGAACTCTAAAACTGTAAGGACTGTTGGCAGAAAGTGAAAAATCATTTTTGGGGAAGTGGAGTTATTTCCCTCTAGTTATGTTTGTTTTTGACAAAATCCTGTACAATTTACAGCCAGAGGCTTTTTTTTTTTCATGGAAATTTTAACATGATTGAAATTTAATAGAGTATAACAATTGTTACACTCTTTCCTTTATTTCCTATCCTGAAATCATTTAGTTACTTCCTCTGTTTGATACAGGAAGCTCTGGTGCTGCAGTTAGGAAACAGTTTTTCTCTAATCTTATGGTGATCAAGGGCTGGTGTTGAATAGTGCATGTGGGAGCAGCTGAGGTCAGGGAATCAAAAGCACTTTAGAGTGGCATCTGGCAGAGACAGTGCTTGCTGGTTCTTCACCCATATTAATTTGTGTAGTATGCAATTAGAGGCATTTCCCAGTATCCATAACTGAGACACTACAGTTCTTGGAAACCTTTTCCTCTCTAACAAAATGTACCCAAGAGCCTTCTGATGATCTGTTATGTACCTTATTTCCAGTTAGGAAAATTAAAATATGACTTGGTGTGAAATCCTACAGAGGTTGCTGACCTTTCCAACAGAAACTATTAGACAACATGACAAAAGATTTTTGTAGCTGGATCTAACTATTTTAGCCAGGTACTCTAGGGAAACAAGACCCAGGTGATGACAAGGAGTATGTAAGTGCTCTTCATCCTCCCTGTAATCTTTGAGACTTGATATATAACCTTGTTTCACAGAATAAAGGTCTCTGAGATACTTGTTTCCTATGATTTAGTAAAAAAAGGTGTTGAGTAACTAGGGGAGATCTTATTAGAGCCTCAGCTGAAGGTGGTAGTGTGATCTTAGTGGGTATTGAAGTAACCTACACAGGACATCATTCTTGAGGCACAAATTTGAATTGAAACAAGCACCTGCTGTTAATGCAGCTGCTTTTTCTCTAACTGCTTGTACTCCTGATAGATGATGTCTCTTTAATTTTGGCAAAGGTGCACTCATTGATGCATAAACTGACCTTGGCACAAAATAGTTAACAAACACTGTTAACAGCATGTATACAACTCATCTAAAGAATTTCCCTGTCTGCAGGTTAGCAGACTGAACAGTTTATATTAATGTTCTACCTGTTCAACAGCTGGTTGAAAACTGTCAGCTTACATGTTACTGATGTAGGAACAGTTTGGTCCAGTGCTGTAGCAGATTTTGAAACAAAAATCTTGGCATAAGATACAAATAGCAGCAGAATGTGATTTGATTTTTTAAGTGCATTTTTTGAAATTGGAGCCTGGTCTTTGTTTGGATGCAGAGTCTAATGTACTTGCCTCACCACTCCACAGGAACGTGGACAGATCACATTCCCACAGAGGGATGGTCATAACCACACACCTCTAACATGCCTGGTTAAGCTGCCCAGATGTATTCGCCCTTTTTCCCCTATGGAGTTCGGTACCAATTCTCCTCTTTCCTCTGTAGGCTGCATTCTGTAGCTAAACAAGCAGAGGAGTTGTCAGCAACTAATGACTGTCAACACGGGAGAAAAGAAAACTTGGAAAGCAATTCATGCTTGAGGACACAGGCATAAATTACTCCAGGTAAGCCACATATAGCATGTCAGCAGCTCTGCAGGATCTCCCTTCATGCATCTTCTACTGTTCCACAGCCTGTGGCAAAGATTCATTTATCCCTTTGTCCCTGCAACATTCTAAAGCACAAATGCCTTCAAGGGCTGTCCCTGGAATGAGGCCACTTAGGTTAGGCAACACCCATAGCCCTGGAAAAAATCCTACCATGTCTATTTCCTTCTCTACTGAAGTTGAACCAATTACAGAATTCATACATCACCTACTTTCTTCACACTCATATAATACAGCCATTTACTGTCAGGAATTAATGCATCAGCAGGGAAGAAGAGAATAATTTCAGCTTTATTTGTTTCTCCACTTACATCAGTTTATTTAGGGAGAATACCACATTCTCATTTAAAATCAATAAGAAAAAAAGATTTTCAGTGAACAAGCATTGTAAGTATAGTATTTTAACATTGCTACAGAAACACCCTCTGATTCTAAGTACATGAGTGCAATACGCTGACTAACTCATTTCAAATGCTTTGTTATTGAGCTAACATACCATGATCATGACAAACAAAGGCTTTTAGCCCATTTTACGAGCAGGTAAACAAAGACAAAGGAAAACAGAACACTGATCTATGAGAGCAGGTTTAGACTTCAACACTATTCATACAACAGTTGATTGTACTTTTCTGGAATGACACGCAGCAGTAAAATGTGGCTTTTAATTACAGATGTGTTGTCCCAGATCCACAGATTTGTGGATGTTAAGTATTATATTAAAATAAAAGAATACAGCTTCATGTGTTGATTTTCTGTTCTGCTTAGAGAGTACTTGAGAGAAAAAGAAGCCTCTGAAGTTTTGCTCTTTCATCACATCGAAGCCAAGAGAAATGGTTTTGAACCACTGGTTTGTATTTGTCATATAAAGCATTTGCCACTTTCAAAACCTACAAGTGAGCTAGGAATCTGAATCAGACAATATTTTTAATTAGTTAATATGTAGATATGTTGAAAATTGGTCAAACTCTTCCCAGTTTTTCTTTGCTTTTTTTTTAAGAAAAAAAGCAAGAGAGGGTTTTCTTCAGGAGATTAGAAATTATCTAATTTTTCACAGAGAATCTGTTTTTATCAAACTTTAGTCACTGTCCTGTTAGAAACCTGCATTTATTTGCAAGCAAAGCAAATAATTCTTCAGCTCAGGGACAATGTAATGAGACAGCCCCTATCACAATGGAATACTAATGTCAGCTGGATAATGCCTTAATAGAAATAATAAAAAATAGCATAGAGAAATCTCAGTCTGAGAGGGACAGACATGCTAAGTCTCTATTGCCTTTTTCTTATTACTCCGTTCATTTCATCCAGATTATGTAATGGACTTTGGTCTCAAATGATGAAGGCGTTTTGGCAGATTTTTCACTAATCTTTCTCTGTCTGCTGGATTAACAGGACACTTTGGTGCATTTTTTTCTCCCTGTATCACTAAGTGTGCTGTCACTTTTAATTCAAAGTACCTACTGCAATAGCACTAGTTCAAATGCAGTTTGTTTGATGTAAGTGAATACATGGTTTTTGACATTGTAAGCACTATGCAACTTTTACCACTGCAGACAGAAATCACTGAGGCTACTTTAAGTAACAGCAGGGACTTTAACAGCAGAAAGGTTTCATCAACTGTAAATGGCATTGTAGAAATGGCATTAGAAATAGTATTAAAGAATGTGTAACGGAAAACATGGCAGCTCAGAACTAAAGGGTAGGTAAAGGTGAAAGTACTGCAATGGGAGCTCCTGCTTTCTGATCAGCTGATTATGACTAGGCCAGACAGAACTGTCTGCAAATACACTGTTGTTCCTCATCCAGAATATAGTAACTTAATTACTAAATAATTTTCCCCTCCTAAAATAGACAGCCTTTTTCTGTACCCCTAGAATAGAAAGAGTAACTGCTTAGCAACCGTTTTTGGAGTTTGTCTCTCTTCATAGAATGGCTAGAATTGGAAGGGACCAACAATAGCTGCATACAAGGTTATAGCAATGCTCTTTTTATCCACAGATAAAGTTGCAGTGATACCACAGCGCATGGTGACCCCTGCAGAAGATTTTAAATAACTAAACAGCAGTAAAGATCAAGGGAACGTGGTCTGACCAGGGAAAGAAACTTCTGAGTAGGTATCCCACTAAATGGGAAGTCTTAATGCAGAACCTTCTCCTCTACACTATACATTTCGTGTAGTCATTCACAAATTCGGCTGGCTAGTACCTCTCTACTGAACATCAGTGCTTTTCTTCCTGTGGTGTTACAGAAACAGGATTTTGTACATCCAGCTCTGACCCTCTCTGTGTGTTTCTGAAGCTTCCCTCTAACAAAGATGCTCTCTTTCTAATGTGAAGCTAAATAGAAATGTTGGATAAATTTCACCCTCTACAGACTATTCTGATACTTTCTTGCCAGAAAAAAAAAAAGCATTGGGTAATATTTGACCATATACTGCTTAAATGTCAGTTGCTTCTGCAGCTCCTTAGTGGGCCCCATAGACTGAACTTGTTTTATGCTCCTAGAGTGGTTTCCCAGGCTCAGACACCTGAGCAGAGGCGTGACAGGATGCACAGGCTGCCTGTGACTGCCTGAGGTTCTCTTCTCCCACGGGAGGGAGAAGACTGCAGTCACCAAGGATGTCAATCAAGCGCTAAATCTGCAACAGCTAAGCATACTTCTAAGCCAGACATCTATTTAATAAGGCTTACTCTTTACTCAAAATTGCAGACAAACCTGTCCATAATCAGATAACATGAAAAAGACTGACAGATGGCTGGTGACGTCTGTACCTGCCCCTTTCCCCCACACTTGGCCAATTCACTGTGGTTTGCAAGTATCTGAGAGAGGCAGCCTCTGGGAAATGGGCATGTTTTTTGTTTGCACTCCTGGGTGGGTTGAATGTATCACAGTAGTGAGCATAACCTGCTGGTTTAAGCTAAAAAAATGACTATCAAAAGACTTCAGATACTGTTCCTGGTCACACAGATCATTCATGTGTGGCACAACCTGGTTGCTGGCAGTTGAGTAAGCCTGGGGAATTTTTGTAATGCTACTGAAAAACTCCTATTTTAACTCTTTTCTGAATTAGGTGAATAAAGAATGTTCTGCAATGGAAATAACATATCTGTGCCAGCATAGCTGCAATTATGCTAAAATTTCCAAGCCACTTTCAAAAACCAGAAAACATTCATATGTTTATAATGTGTTCTCAACTGTAAATCATACCGGTGCATCACATATGAATAAAGCCTGATGCTTACAAGCTGTATCTGTCATGCAGCCCATCTGATTTTTTCAGGTGGCCATGTTAGACTGGTGAGGTAACTAATTGCTAATGAATAAAAATACACTACTTAAAATATTTTGAGTAATGCAAACCCAGATATATCTGAGCTGACAAATTTATTAGCACCCAGTATTATACTATGACTCAAAGAATTATTAGCCAGGACCCTTGATAGGCTGAAGATCAATGGGCTGATGTGGCAGCCGTTTTCTGCATCTATCAAGTGATGAATTTAGTTGTGTGGGTGTTTGGTTAGTGCATGTTAGACTGATAACTCTAAATTATGAAACTTCACCTTCAAAACTGAGCACAGGCCAGGTCTTTTTCATAATGCTGTATTGTGCCTTGAACAAGGCTCAGGGACTTATTGCTGAGAGTGGGACAAGAGAGTGTCTTGATGCTTGTTCATCAAGAAGACAGCTAGGAAGATGCTTCTTTGCTGTGCAGATGATATGAAAATACCCCAGACACTCTTCACAAATTTGTTGCATTTATGTTGAGTATAAAATTGGAATTTAAAAATATCTTGTGAACTCTTGATGGTCTATTAGCTTTACATTGTACTCCATCCTGAAGAATTAAGTATCCCTATGGGGATATCTTAGTGAAAACACTGGGGAGAAAAGCACAAAGTAAATTGTGGTAAAGTTTTTAAATTCAAATTTGAGGAACGGAAAACTCTTGATCCAGAAAAGTCTAACTTGTCTTCTTAACAAATCCGTTGTTTCAAGAAAAGGGAAATTTGACCGTCTGAAGAACTGGGCACAATTAAAAAGATGACAAAAGGGCCTTGAAATTTGCAGTGAACATCTGAATTTTATGAGCCATTCTCAAAACTAAGAAGCATGTGTTACTCAACCATATGTAACAGGACTGCAGCTGAGCTCTCAGCAGAACTGTAATAGAAAGGGAGGCGGAGCATGCACAGAGGGAATTAATGGTTATTTTCTCTCATTATTGCCTGCTTTCTTGAATTATTATTAGGAAATTAATAAATACATATGGTTCATAGAACAAATGCAGACACAAGGAACTTTTCAGTGTACTTTTTTTTTTTATTTATTACTAACAGTAATTGTGCCTACAGGTGAAGTAACAGCTGAGTGACTTAAGTTACCCTGCTGTTTAGTACAATCAAAGGAGCTGTGAATCCTTGAACAAGACCTTTAGACAAAGGAAAAAGATAATCACACCTATTATTGGGTTACAAAGAATGGAAAGATACTGCTTTGCAACACCTATTTACCTGAGGAAAGAAAGTGAAATCTAGATGGAATCCATAAAGCCACTTGAAGATATATTGATTTTTTTCCCCTGAAATTTTATGGCATTTTCTTAAACTGCTGACATAATCTAGAGGTCTCATATATGTCCCAATCAGCCAGGACAATTTAGTGTTAAATTCACAAACTATGAATTTAACAGAAAGAGCATCTTTCTGCTACTTATCTGTAGAGCATATAATGAGCATCAGGATAAGGCAAAAGCCCACCTACCAACACTAAATATGCTGTTCCAGGGCATACAGCTTGCAGAACAAACTGTTGCAAAACTTGTGAATCAGAAGCAGCAGGAAAGATCTCCCAATTTTTGTTGTATTCTGTCTTCTGTGATATCCCAAAGTATGGGAAATTAGAGACTAAAAAATAATTTGAGAGGTGTAGTATTTAATAAAGCTCTAGTAGATTTCAAGCAGCTTACTTCATGAGCGCTGATGCTCCTGAAGATAACCATTTTAGAATAAACCCAGGCTTACTGATGAGACAAATCAGTGCTACTGCTGGTTTCTTCAATTCATGAAAATATTGAGAGCTAACATACCAGCTGCACTGTAAGAACATGAGTAGTAATTCCACCTGCCCACATGTCTCTTCACTGTTCGATTTCTGCTGTTCACAATTTAAGGTTAATATAGAAAATATAAGGAAACAGACAAACAAAAATGGTCTTTAGCCTGTTTCTTGCAGTGAGCAGCAAATAGCAACAGTCTTCACAGCCTCCAGAAATCTACAGAGGCATGTGGGTGACTCCCCAGATTGACCTATATCTTGCTTTGCATAAGCACTAGCTGTTTCAGCCATGGTGAAGTTTATGTGTAGCCCACAAAAGAAAACCTCTGCCTCGAAGCTTGATTCCCCAGCAGCTCAGGTGCATACTATGTGGTTTTGTTTTCCTCATCACCCAAACCTGAGCTCAGCAAGGTTCCTTCTCTAATTGTATCTGGGTTTTTGAGAGACATGACGGAAAGGTTAAGGCTGCATTCATACAGTAGGTTTTGCAGCAAATATAGAAGAATGGTTTTCTACCCAAGAGACTCTTCCTTTGGAGTCCAGCCCAATCCAGAAAGTCAAAGAATTAACATATGTGGCACTCTTTTGCTTCAAGAGCTCATCTGCAGAATATTTTTTAATATTAAAGGCTAATTAAGGTCAAGCAGATGCCATTCTATATAGGACAACTTGTTAAGTTTTTCACTCTCTGGAGGAGCAGGATTGGTTTCCACAGGACGTTTGCCAGTACTTTGTTCAGATTACTTTCAGAAGTCTCAAGAAATATGGTGTTTTAGTAGTTTCTTTGTAAGATATACTTCAGGTTTCTTGCCACCTGAAACTCTATCTTGATTTTTGTCTTAATGTATTTCCACTTAAGTTTTATATTCTGATGCTTCTTGGTCATGCTTGCATGCATCAAATTACATTTCTTTCACTCCTAGATGTTTGCACACTTCTAATATTTATATTTTTACATATTTTTCCTTAGGCTATACCTAGCAACACACTCCAGAATATACTGCTCTTCCATTATGGGGTGAGAATCAACTGAAGTGTTGGCTAGGAATGTGGGGCATATTGCCCCTTCTCCCTTTTCATGCAGTAAAAACTTCCCAGCCTGGACCTCCTCCTGGCTGCTGTGCTGGGGAAGGTGGCTGCTCCCTGGCTCTTCCTCAAAGGGGAAAAAAAGGGGATTTCAACAGGACATGTCATTCCTTCCTGGCACAAAAGAAAACTTTGAGGCCACACAGGTTAAATACACAAGGAAACACCATCTGCTGTGTGACAGAAAATTTATACTTATGGAGCAAAAATATTCAGCTAGCATTTATAAGTAAGTTGTTAAACAAAGCTAGGACTCTACTGCTTCCTCTGGCTCCTGCTAGAAGAGGCACCTGGAAGAGACTGGAATGAGGAGAAAAAAACTTTCATCCTCCTTGCCCACAGCTTGCCTCCTGAGCAAACCCAACCTCAAAGCAGCACATGCTGGATGAGTTGCTGGGGTTGCAGCAAGATGGTAAGCAATGGCCTTTCGCATCTTGCCACCTGCCAGCCAGCCTCTGCCCCTGGGAAGAGCCTGAAAGTTATCCGTTCCCATAACTGTCCCAAGATAGGATGAAAGTATCCAAATCCAAGTATCACTACATTAAATTAAAGGCACAGGTTTTACTTTCCTGAGCACAGGGAGGGGTCCTCCTGGTTCAGGTGTCTGCTGCTGCAGCAGCTGTGTTTCATGAATGTGCAAAAAAGAAGCCTGTCCTCACTATTTGCTGTGGTTTGAGTCTGCATAGTTTTAGTCACACTCCTTTTAAAATGCGGGTATTTTCCAAAGGAAAGCAAAACATCCTGTGCTGTCTGGAATTTTCCATGGTTACACTTTGCCTAGAGGTGAGTTGTCCCTCTGAGGAAACTTTCAGCATTATGTAATATTTTTTTTTGTAAATTCTGTTGTTTGTATCTACAGAGGCAGGCAGATAAATGGAGAGACAAATAAATGAAAGTATAGTGTGAGATTTTTATCGAAGTGCAGTGTTGGGATGTCTGAATGATGAAGACAACTGTGCTAGAAAGCTTTAGTTTTGTTAAAGTTAATTGAAGATTGCTGAAATTCCAGGATGATGGGGGGGTCATCCTTGAATCTTTCTCACAGAGGAAAATGTAATTTTAAGAGAGGGGTGTGACTAGAAATACCTAAAGGGTATGTCATTTTTCATTTTGAGATCCTGTCAAATTGTGCTTTCATAAAGAGCTAAATGTTTAAGTAACCACATGAGGATATGTTTTTGTCAACATTTATAACAATGCACCAATATTAGTAGTTCAAAAAGCCACTACTTTGAGTCCCACTGTTAATGTTTAAATTAACAATTTAATTGTAGCCACTGTCATTGCCACTTTTATGAATATTTGTGTCCCTAAGCCCCATGCACCTTTTTTTCAAAAGCACCTTTTTTTCCTCCCAGAAGCAGCTCTAAATTCACTTTCTTTGCTGCTCTGTAATATTAGTTTTTGGCATCAAGTATTTTTTGGTGTTAATCTATAATTCTTGTATACACAAATTCTATAACAGTGTAAGTTCTAAACAATGAATTCAGTCACACTGAACCTACATGCACACAGCCTGCAACAGAGTTTGGGGTCTGGTTCATCAAGATGGACAAGATCTTGTCATAAATGTACTTTATTTGTGAAGTACTTTGTGTGTGGACAATTTAATTATTTGCTTGAGTTATAAACTTCTAACAAAAGTAAAGGCTGGGTAACCTACCCATTTCTTACTCAACCTGTTGAAACTCAAGACACCTGTTCCAAACTAACAGATTTTTATAGAGTGAGTATCAGAGTACTCAACATTTTGCCACCATCTTGGCATCATATTTCACTTAAGAAAAATAATCCTCCCCTACCCCCAAATGCCTTTCATTCTGTGTGGCAGATACATTTGCCTGGAGCTGTTGACAGAAAGAATGCAGAACACCTTGTCAAAAGGCAGATTTTTTTTTCTTATATGATCTCAAGGAAAGAAAAAAGTAGAAAATTACACTGATCATCCATATCCAGAGGCTAAGAGGCTAAATCCTTTTGTTATTGATCTACTTAGTTTAGGAATTCAGGAGTTGCATGTGTGCCTTTACATATCTCTGCTCTGCTGGTTTGTACTGTGTTTCTTCAGAGGTACAGATGAAAAGCTAAGTTTGTCTGTCCTAAATTCATTTTTTATTATAAATATTGCAGATGCCCATGAGGTGTGATACTCAAGATGCCAAAGCATCTTCCAAAGCAGTGCATTACAGTCTACTGAGGCAAAAAAAATACTCAAAAAAGGGAAAAAAAATGAAAAATACCACAAGCCTCGTGTAATGTGGTTTAGAACATCAACTCAACTGCTCAGGTGGTTCAACTCATCTATTGAGATCAAACTCATAGCTGAGGGAATTTCAACTAAAATTAGCCACCTTCTTCTCTGGTATACCATTTGGGGATCACTTTTGTCCTGTCCTGAATTTTCTCATGAGAGAAATTCATGATATTAATGATCTTCCAGAGCTTGCTCTGTGCTGCCTATGAAGTAACACCAGAGTGGACATCTGCACAAGTTCTTCAGGGGTATTGCCCCAGCAGTAGATGTGCTATAACTAAAAAGACTTTGTGAAATACGCTGGAGCAATGGTTTATGCTATTACATTAAGATTTCAAAGTAAATTAATTTATAAATATATACAACTTTGGATAAGCAGTTGGTACTATTTGCCAAAAAATCCTGAAGAATTCATGATGAAAGTGAACATGATGAGACAACTGGGCCCAATACAAGACACTCTTCAATTAACATCAAAATCCCACTTTTACTGCACCTATCCTTGGACTTTCAGAAGTCCTAATTCCTATCTGACACTGCTAAGCAACTAAAATTTCCAAGAACAGATTTAGTCTTCAGTCAGAAACCCTCTTCAAGCAAAGCCAGCGCCATTGCCAACTAGTATTAGGGGATACTATCATCCATATTTAGGATGAAAAAAAATGTTCTGTTGTCCATCACCAGTATGCTGAAGCTCCCAGTTCCTGGTGTAAAACACAGTGAAGACCGTGTATAAATGAGTCACTGAATGATTTTGGGTTTCTGAAGGAAACACTCTAGCCTGCTTTTTCCTTCTCTTGTTCCACATTCTCCCCAAAGACACCTAAGATTACAGTATGTAGTAAGTCTGGTTCCTAAGAGTCAGTACAGTCTATCAGCAGAAGAAATGCAGCTTATTGCTAACTTTCTGCATGCATCATTTGCAATTCTTGGGCACTGAAGTAATCTCAGTAATAAAAGTAAAAAATATATATTCCTAGAAGACTATCACATGGAATGACATAGGATGTAATACCTTGTAGCCACAGAGAAATGAATTAAATTTTAAATGAATTAAACCAGTGCTGATTGTGTGGTAACAGGAGAATACTGCCTTTTAAAATATATATGTATATATACTTGTAAAGAAAGCTAAGCTGCTATTGTGTGTAAAGCAGCTGCAGAGAAAGAGATAGCATTAAAGGCATTAGAACAAAGATCTGTTCTCTGTAATTAATTCCTTTTCCCTGCTTTATACCAAATGACTCCTCAGGTCACATGAGACCAAATCAACCATCATCCTTGAAACCAGCCTGAAGGGGCTGGAGACAGGCAATGGAAATCCCTCAACCTACAGAGGCTTTATTGTTCTGTGATTTCCATCCTGCTTTCTCTCTGTGGGAGAGGAGATCTGTAACATTGATTCTAGAAGTATTTGGGAACGGACTGGTCTTTGCACAGCCTCCACTTCCTGTACACATTTTGATAGTGATGTCTCATATATTTGAGATGGCAACACATAAAAATCACTTCCTTGCCAGAGCAGGCAGATTATTCATATCCTAGTTCCAATAGCTGCATAACAAAATACTATCTTGTTGCCACTGAAGGGGGAATATCTTTCTACTACAAAGTGAGAGTGCCAGGCTATTCTCTGCGCAGACTAGGGGACAGAGGAGTGTGTGACAGACACAGATACTCCTCAATGGTTTTTTAATCAGCCAGTAACTCTGGCCAGGCTATGGGATTAACTTCATGCTCTCTAATTCAGCTTTTCTCCTCAGCTGACACCACTTTGGTTTACCCAATACGCTTCTACTGAAAGCAGTCACAAGGATTCAGAAACAAATAAAGGTTTCGAACGATGAAGGAGGAAGGGAAGAGGGTCTGCTGCTAGTTCAAACTGTGATTACAGAAAGGAGTTAACCTCCCTCCCCCATCCATTGCTGTTTGGTGGTTTAGATGAGCTGCTGATTTCGAATGAGTTATATGGGGGAAAATTCATTCACCTCAGCCTGGTAAAAGGGTCTCACCACTTAGAGGGCATGAAGACTGAACTTACTTTTCCTTCAGCAAGAATCATCTTGGGTTAGAATTGGAGGTGAAAAGAAGATTATGAAGGCATCAGATCTGAATTGTACCATATCCCTTTATAGTCAGAAAATTAAAGACCATGCTCCTTCCACTCCAACCACTCCAACTCCTACTTCCTGCTAGAGAAGGTAGCTTCCTTCTAGACATTTCCAACCAGTTTCCCTTTGTAATCGCACCCACTTTTCAGCTTGCAAGGCAAGGCTATCCCTCTGTAAACTTAACTCTGAAAGAGGAAAGAAAAAATAGAGGAAGTTTGACTTGGGACACACAATAGTTTGAAGAAATTCTTCTCTTTTCTCCATTAAACAGACAAAAAAGGAGGAGATGAACAAGCTTTGCTGGAGCCAGGGCTGAAGGAATGCCCAGAGCCTTTGTAATACATTAAGGAGCCATATTAGCAGTGAGAGGGTATAGACACTGGAAGAACTCCAGTGGTCCAATGAGGGCCACTGACATCCATGGCACGATGCTATGCTGTTTTGGAAGCGGACATGCATGCACTAATCATTGTAGTTCAGCAGAAGTTCAGTCTCTGCTCTCTGCTCCTGATGAGGCCTTCCCATCTGTTCCTTTAGCCACCACCTCCCTACTTGTTCTGAGGTACATGATCACCTCCCTAGGTGATCATCCCCTCCATCAACTTGCAGGATTGCCAAGACCTTTGGGCTGCTTTACTATAAATGCAATTTGTGGCGTGTCCTGACAGCACTATTTTTCATTAAGAGACCCATACATGAAAGAGCAGCCAACAGCAATGCATAAGCCTGTCAGGTAAATCAAACCAGTCTCATTGGAGGTATTTGTAATGAACTGAAGAGAACCAGAGCAAAGAGTGAAGTTCAAGACAGCCCAGACCACTTTAACTGGTGGCCAACACAACAATTAACATGAGGGTTTGTTTTTACTTATCCTGAACTTTTCCACTCAATCTTATATAGACTATTATATTTTACAGAGTTTAGTAGCATTTTTACTTAGAAATTTATTAGGCTGCTTTTGGCTGAGCAGTTAAAGGATACTCCAAGAAGCCATTCAGATGTGTAAATTAAACCAGAAAACTGACAAGAGAAAAAATAAAGACAGTTATGTTTTCTGTGAAGGTGCATAGCATGTTTTGGGTGTTGTACCAACACAGTTTTTCTGTGCCACTGTTTCATGCTTCACAGCAGAGGACTGCTCACTAGGTCCCAGGGAGGCAGGACAGGAAGGCAGGTCAGCCCTTCCAGTTTGCACAGCAGGGCAACACGCTACCAAGAGACAACAGCAAGATCTTTTACAGCTGTAATGCAGGCAACCACTTTCCTACAGCCCCTCCTCCCCCCACTAAATTCCATTTGGTCTCTGGGGGGGCTTAGCTGCAAAGATTTTAGATGGATTTTTAAATTTTTTTCAGTAAAGACTCTGACTTTTGCTTGCTGAATGGACAGAGGAAAAATACAAATCATAAAAAAAGTGTGCCTACTGGAACCTGGGACAACAGTGGGAATACTTGTATGTAGAGAGGCAGAGATATGCATTCAAAAGGAGACAGAATGAAACAGGTCTTTCGATAGAGAGGTTTATTAATACATTGCAGATACCTAAAGCCAAGGCAAACAGGATTGGAGAGGACTAGCTTTTTGTACCCTTTTTACAAATGCATGTGAAAATCAGGTATTCCAAATACTTAATCCACTTTCTCTGACTCTTCAGTACAATGTATGAGTAAACGATATGTTGACAAATTGTGAATTTAGAGAGAGGTTACATCTTAACCAAGGGAATTAAACGTTAGTTTATGCCTCAGAGAAAGAAGGTACATTTGTACATTTTTATTTCACCTAAAGGAAAAGAATTTTTATCTATACACAAGCTGCTTGTAGAATCCTATCTTTTCACTCTTCTTGGTAGTACCTGGTAGCATACACTACATATTGTAAACATGACATATCAGAAAAACAAAAAAAAAAAACCCAAGCCATCACAAATCAAACATCTCTGATCAGTTTATTTTTATAATAACTATTTTCATTGTACCAATGGTACATTTTATTGTTATTATTAGCATCCTTAAGGAGAAGTGGGGAGAATATGATGTACAAAGCCTGATAGTCCAGTTCAGTCTGAAGAAAAAATGGCAAAATTATATACTATAGTTTTCTCATATCTAACAGACACATGCAGTGAAGGCAGAGCCAGACTGTTCTCAGAGGTTTAGATTTCTAGGATGGGAGGCAACAAGTATGAGTTTCAACAGAGAAAATTTCAGTTACATGAGGGTTGAGAGAAAGCGTTTTGAGGGTACTTTAAGACTGGAGGAATTTGTGGTACCTCGATCTTCAGGCACACAATCCCAAATGGACAAGATCCTGATGAAATTCTGCCTCCTTTGGACAGGATGACCTCCAGCAGTTCCTTTCCACCTAAATTACAGAATCATATAATAGTTTAGGTAGGAAGGGACCTCAAAGAACATCTGGTTCCAACTGCCATGAAAGGGAAAACTCCCACTAGACCAGGTTGCTCAAACCCTCATCCAGCCTGCCCTTGAATGCAGATTTCCAGGGATGGGGAATCCACAGCCTCTCTGGACAACCTTTTCCAGTGTCTCACCTTTATCACAGTAAGGAATTTTTTTCTAATATCTAATTTAAATTCCTAATATCTATCATAACTGTTACGACACTGCTGTCCCCCTTGTTCTATGTCAAATTAGAGTAGCTTCTTATTTAGATTCTTGTAGAGGATTTTCATCAGTGTTAAATTTCCAACAGATCAGAAACTATACCTGATGTAAATTGCTACTGCACCAGTATTGTCCCTAGGAGACTAAGGAAAATGTGGGCCCTTGCCAGAAGAAAATGGGAGACCTGGTCACCTGGTATATGGAGAGGGCTGGGTTACTCAGAGAATTTTTGCCTCAGTCTTTACCAACAAGGGACCTAGACAAATTTCCCAAGTCACAGAAGGCAATTTCTGAGACTGGAAGAAAGAAGAATCACACGATGTAGGAGAAAATCAGCTTTGAGGAATCTTTGCACCAGCACAGCTATGGCCAGCAGATTGAGAGAGGTGATTCTGCCCCTTTACTCAGTGCTCCCTCCTGGAGCACTGCATCCAGCTCTGGAGCCCTCACACGAAGTACATGGACCTACTGAAGAAGGTCCACAGGAAGGCCATAAGGATGATGCAAGTGCTGGAGTACCTCACCTGTGAGGACAGGCTGAGACAGCTGGGGCTCTTCAGCCTGGAGAAGAGAAGGCTGCAAGGAGGAACTAGTTCCTAGGGCATGTGGCAATAGGATGAGGACCAATGGTTTTAAACTAGAGCAGGGTAGGTTTAGGTTAGACAGTAAGAAGTTCTTCACCATGAGGGGGGTGAAGCACTGGGAAAGGTTGCCCAGAGAGGTGATGAAGGCCCCATCCCTGGAAGCATTCAGGGCCAGGCTTGATGAGGCTCTGAGCAAACTGATCTAGTGCAGGATGCCCCTGCTCACTGCCAGGGTTTGGACTAGATGGCCTTTGAAGGTCCCTTCATAACCCATAATACTATGTATGATTCTATGCTCTTTGCCTTCTATTTTTCCATGGGATAAGTATTTGTGGCTTATGATTTTCCTCTTCATTTGTCATTGTTGTTTTCCTTCGTGTATTTTGGATTTCTCTTCCAACACTCCCCCTGTCTCTCCCCAATGTGCTTTCAGTTTCCTTCTATTGTGATTAAGATTTCATTTTAATGCAAATTTCAAAGCAAAATATTGTATTCCCAAGTGCTACATGCACACTCAAATTTGAACAAGACAGAAACACTTTTCGATCCTTACCTTTTGTTCTAGGTTTTCCCACCTTGTTATGAGGTTTTCTTTCTTCTGACAGATAAATCTCTTAATTAATTCTTTGAAGGTCTTTTCTTTGTTTTTCTTTGATGGTATGTTACATTTGTTTTCTTTATCAGTACTTAAAGCTTGACTGATGTTGGACTTCTTTATCACCATTTTCTTTGAGTACCTTTTTCATTCCTCCCCACTCTTGGTCTGCTATTTTATCAAATTACCGTTTTTAGGAATACTTCAAAAAGATAATTCCCAGAGGGCCAAATGCTATTATGTCCTTCATATGTGCAAACAGTAAAATTAGCAACAATGTAAGATACATCACATTATTTTTTTATTTTTTACTCAAGGCACTTCTACGGTCTGGGCTGACAGTAGTTTGCACCTTGAATGTGTAAACAAAGAGAAAAGCAAGCGTTAAACATTGCATTATTGAGGCATATAGCAGTGTGAAGGCAGGAGTTCTACTTTCCTTTTCCCTCAGCCAGGCCATAATAGAAGCTAAGTAGAATATTTCTGTTCCTCTTTCTACAGTCTATAGGACTGTAGTCAATTCATTAAAAAATTATGTGACCTTTCATTCTGACATGAACAGCCACCAAATTCCATTTTCCATGAACTATTGTCAAACAATAGATGTTTTATGAACTTAACTCTAAAAATATGAAATCAGAAGAGTTGGATTTAACACCCTGATTATTGTTGAGACTGTCAAAATTACAGTTTTGTTTATTCCACAACAACCTGGGATCTGGTTTTGCATTTGCTGAACTACATGATTAACTCAATGAAGCAAGTGAAGTTACAAGACCTACAAAAAGTGTTTTCTACAGAAGAAAGAGGATTATGGAAGATTTAAACTAGTAGTTCCACTCATGATAATAATTGCTGTGGGCCTGGCAATTCCTCACAGACAATTAAATCAAATGTTGACAGAAGTACAAGTAGATCACACACAGTCTTCTAGTTCTTGCAGCATTGCACTAATGTCATCTTGTCTGGAAGTTACTGCAAATGGCTATTTTTACTAAACATCTATCTACTAAATAACATGGATGTGTCCAAAGCAAGTAGAAAAATAATAACCCTAAGCTGTAAAACTTGAGGTTCCCAATATACAGAACTGACCTTGTTCTACCTGGCAGTCTTATACTGGTTTTTTTTCAGTTTATAACTACTTCATTTGTTCTAAACTGTTATTGTCCAGATTACTTGCCTCTCTGAATCTCATCTTGTCAATTCATATAATTCAGTTACTGCTTGTCTTTCCTGACTTAGTGATAGAGTACAATATTACATAAATGTATACAAAATATCAAGCATAGTTTTTTCAATGGCAACAGTTGTTGGCAAAGCAAAGAAAAATACTTTTTCAAATACATACCAAGAGTCATGTACAAAGGTCAAGTATTATAATTAATACCACATGAAATTTGAGCTAGTATTAAATTAGTGAAAAAGAATTCTAAAGCATGTATACCAATAATTACTTCTAAAATTGGACTGACTTACAGACTGCACCAGGAAGGCACAAAATTCAAGAGTATGTCTTGCAATATTAATAGCAAGAAATTTAAGGAAATGTTTTGATCTTAAAACTGAGCCTTATCAAATTAGGTTAAGTTTAAGAAAAATTAAAAACCTGTAAACATATAGTAGTGTCCACATAAGCTGTTCAAACAGCTTTGACTAAAGGTGATATTGTTGCAGAAAAGTATTCAATACCTTTCTGACACAATTAATGCTTGTTTATATTTATCACCACAAACTAGGGAAACATGCCTTCACACACTCATTAAAAGTGTCCACAGATGCAAAGCATCACTACACAGCAAAATCTGTGAGTGGGCACAGTAGTTCTTCATTGCCCAATTGTGCTGAATGAGTGTGATGTAAAATAATTGGTAACAGTTTCCCTGGCAAGTTATTAATTTATGCACAAAGCAGTTACAGGTTTTAAAGCATTAGAAATCCATGACCATACCTTAAGTTCTGGGCCTAAGGGGTTTCTGCTCATGATGTATTTGTGACTGACTCTGATACCAGTTACTAGTATAGATAAAGGCAAACCCTTGCCCATCAAAACATTTTTTTCCTGCTTGTGTCATAATTTTTCATATGAATACAGTTGAAGCATTACCGTTAGATTCTCCAGTATCACAAAAATATTTAATGAACCAAACTCAGCAAGTACTGGCCATAAGAACAACTCAAATAGTATCCCACATTTCAAGTAAGCAAAAATAGTGGTATAATAATGGCTTTATTTAATCTAAACCTCAATGAAATTTCTTTACAAGCTAGCAATTTCTTGGACTTCTTTGAAATCTGTCCTCAGGTAAACCCTTTCTCATTACCTGAATCTTTTTTTACTCTCTCATAACTAAAAGTGCATCTAGCTGTGCTCACTCTTTCCAATGTTTCATCTGTGTAAAAACACCCCGACAAACTAACAATCCAAGCTGGCTTTATTTTTGTATCTCTCAACAAGTTCTAATAAAGTAAATTGAGCAATATTCTCAGTTTATTGTATTGATAAACAGACTGTAAAGTGTTTTATGATATGGTACTTCTCGTATGAAAGACACTAGACTAACATAAATTGCAATTGTAACTGTAAAGTACTAAAATATATTTTCCCTCCAGGGCTCTCCAGTATATCTGACTGAAATGAAATAAAATAAAATAGACTTGTTTATTGTGTGCATTTTTGTAGTGTAACTAAATGTCACTATGGTTCCTACTCAGAAACAAGGTTCTCTTCCTCTGCTCAAAGCAATCTAAAGGCCCATGGATAAGTTCAGAATCATAGAATCATAGAAGGGTTTGGGTTGGAAGGGGCCTTAAAAATCATCTAGTTCCCACCCCTCTGCCATGGGCAGGGACACTGTCCCACTAGACCAGTTCGCTCAATGCCTCATTCAGTCTGACTATAAACACCTCCTGGGAGACGGCATACACAGTCTGTCTGGGCAACCTGTTCCAGTGTTTCACCTCCCTCACAGTAAAGAACTTCTTTCTTATATCACAGCCTAAATCTACCCTCTTTCCATTTGTATCCATTACTCCTAGTCCTGCCATCCTGAACCCTATTAAAAAGTCCTTTCTGTAGGCCTCCTTTAGGTATTGATAAGCTAGTATGAGGTCCTCCCTGAGCCTTCACTTCTCCAGGCTGAACAACCCCAACTCCTTCAGCCTGTCCTCATAAGGGAGGTGCTCCAGCTCTCTTTTCCACTTTCTCAAAACTGTTTTCAGAAGCCACAGCCCTGTCATTTTCAGGCCATGCTAATAGTCATTACTTAAAAAAAATAAAATTTGACTCTTGACTCAAATTTTCCCACTGTTCCACTGATACTGTCTCACCATAATCTGGATCAATGCAAAAATTTCCATTCTCCACTTGAACTAGTGTCAAGCAGATTCATCGTGGTGATTACATTGAATCTCATCCAAGTAGAATATCAAGTGAGAAAGTATGTCCCCCCAGGATTAAGATTTGTCAGTGTGGCAACTCCTGTACCCTAAGAGATGTAAAACTATCATGGTAGCTTTATCTCCTATCAATGGTGGCTAGAGACTGTTATCCATACTGGTAAAGACACAGATGTGCTCTGCATTTCCAGCAGGACATAACAGCCTGGACACAGATCCCACAGTCCCAGCTTACACCAATGCAACTGCCATTCTGCCACAGTGAAACTGAGGACAAACTCATTCCTCAATGGTTCTATCAGAGAAAACTAGAAATTTGCAGAGTGATACTGTAGCTATAGACTCAACAGAGGTCTCATGTCATACAGAGCAGCTAGATTTTGAAGTCCAGCTCTTTGAAAATACCATGACCCACTCTTCCAGTGTTCAGCAGCCCTAAAATTAGTGGCATACCTGGAGATGCTGAGGGGTGGCAAGAGGGAAGAGTGTGAGTCAAAGCAGTAGCCAGACCCGAGGGGAGTAGTTTTTGTTCAGTAAATACAGTCCCTCCATAGCCTCTTGCTTGAATAGCACTTCCCTTCCAGACCTTCCATTAAGAAGGAAGTGCTAATGGAGCTGTTGTAATCCCTCTTCAGTTAAAAACAGCATTTGAAATAATGGATAACTGAGGGAAAGAACACTCATAGAAAAGCCAGAGGACAGGTAATGGATCTTTGAAATAAAAGTCGAGGTGAGATACTTTAAAAATTAACCTCCTCCTCTCTTTTGGTCTTACTTTAATAAAAGGGTGATAAATCCATTACCTTTTTTAAGGATCAGAGCAGCTGCATAATGAATCTACTGCAATACACAGGAAAGTGCAAATTCGCCATTGCTCTTCAACAGCCTCTGCTCCACTCTGAATGAGATGGAAGATTATACAAGCACAAAACACTCCCTGGAGTAGCTGAATGGATCTCTTAAAATTAAAGCTGAAACAGTCACAGTTAACACCTGATACCTGTGTAAACACACAATGTTAAGGCCTTATTTTGACACAGAGACCTTAATAAACTTTGTCCATATAGAAAATTTCAGGTGGAATTTCTCTCAGTCTCACCTGAACAGCTGTCAAAAAAAGGTAAAAAACTACCTTCCTCCTCAAATATGAAGTATTTCCTTGTTTATCTGTGGTCCTTTCCAGACCCTAAAACTCTCTCTTGCAATTCAGAATAATTTTGATGCTTGGAAGGTAGTATTTCTGAAATAGCTCTTGAGCATAGGTCTGTCTTGGATCTGAATCTGACTCTTTAATTTGAAAACTTTATTGTATCATGTACATTCTCCAGTTCTTACTCTTGACTAAGTCTTCCTTAATATTCTTCAGTCATTTAAGATTTCTTGATAGATCTGCTGGTTAGTGCTCACAACATTTGCTCCATGAAGATTGTCTCCCGACTGCAGAGTACTGCCTTTTTAATACTGATCCTTTTAGCTGTTTGTCGTCCTGTTTCCTGGGATGTGTACTGAGTGGTTCTAGTGTTTTTTCTCAATAGTCACAATAGAGGATGCATTAGACTTCATTCTAAGAAGCTTACAAGTGAGAAACAAATGCACAACCCCAAAGGAGACCTTATATAAACTTTTTAGACCTTTCTCCTGTCAATCTTTTCATCAGTTGAAATAGGCTACTATCCAAAAGAAAGCAGGTGGGAAGTCTACAACAAGCTGCAAGAACATGTGGTTCCTCTGTACGCAGTAGACCTAACGAAGCCTGATCTGTCCTCTGTGTAGATTCCCAGCTGTCTAATAAGAGATGAGGATTTTCAATTGGCTCCTCAGAAGGAGATCCTAACAGGATCTTTCTGCTCTTCCTGGTCAGCTATTAGCATGAAATTCACAAGACAGTCTGAGGTCATTTATCTTTCATTTCATTTCATTTCATAATCAAGGTTGGAAGGGACCTTTCAGATCATCAAGTCCAACCATCAGCTTGTCATACCTGGATAGGGACTTGAACCCCTGACCCTCAGATTAGGAGTGTGATGCTCTCCCAACTGAGCTATACATTTTGCTACTGGCTTTGAAGCTTGTTTGAGGTGAAAGAATAAAAAAGCACAACTACCTTAGAAGATTAGGCTAAAACTATTAAGCTAAAATACATGCATGGGGTGAGAAACATCAGCAAAGGAAAACAGCAGCAGGATAAAGCAAAGAGGCGAGTCAAAAACACAGAAGCACCATGTATTTCTTGAGAAGACTCTTAATTCTTTTGTCTCCAAATTCCACTTCATAATATAAACTTCAGTAAGCAAGAATATAAGTGAAATTCTCAAGACTGAGGAAACAAAGAATTATTTGTTAGTAAATAAGAGGTCACATGTCTTCACTGAGTGACTTCATTTGCACTTCGCTCACTAGGAATAATTTTAAATGATTCCCCAATGCATAAAGTTGTACAACAATCTTGACATATCCTACCATAGATTGAAATGGCCTCTTGGGGCCCTCTCCTTCCACCCTTTCCCATGGGAAATAAACCCTCTGAACAGTCAGAATACACTTCAGGAAAAGGCATGCATTATTTGGTAATGTTTCCTCACAGCGCATGTTGCCAGTACTGCTGTAGCATCTGGGGAGAGGAAAGGAAAGGAAGCAGGTGAACATCTGGAGAAGAAGGAAGGAGTAGAAAGGGTTTCAAATTGGGACCCGGTTTCAGATTGCATCCTATGATTTCCCTTGCCTGCTCTGGCCCTGCCCTTTCTAGAAGAGAGGATGATGCTTTATCAGAGGTTTGTGAACAGCTATTGAGTGAAGTGGCCTGAAAGGAGTGAGTATAACTTCACAAAGGCAATTTTGCTGGTGTGACTTTAAATTTGACCACAGTGCCCTATATCTGTTGTAGCTGGACTCCAAATTAGCAGCCTCTTCATATGTGCTGCTGTTCTGGTGCTTTCATTGGGAAACTACTCAAAGATGAAGCAAAGAATGTGCCTACTCACATAGAGACCAATGTGGCTGATGTTATGTGATGGATTAAGTCAGATAACCAGCTCTAACCAGTAAGGCTTTTGTTTAACATCTAGAGATCTGTTAGAGATGATCACGGAGCAAACATCACAAACTCAATGGGGCTGTTAACTACTGAGGTCTTAGGCACAATGTTGATTTATGGCAGAGAAAAAGCAGCTATTTTCAATGTCATTCCTTGACAGAGGAGATAAGAGTTTGACCTAGTGCTCTAAGCTCATTTTGTAAGCACTGCATATCACGACCTTTTTAAGAGCATGACTAAGCAGGGGACGTGTCTGTTTCCCTTGGCTTGGATGCTCCCCTTCTGGGTCAAACACTATTCCCTGGAGAGAGATTGTATGCTCCTTGAAAAGTAGCCACCATGATTATCTCTGGCTGTAAAATGAGGTGGGAGGAAAGGACGGCTGCAGAAAAGTGACAAGCCTGTTGCACAGTTCCAAAATACAGCTGAATAGACATTTGGAATAAATCCCATGCTTTACTAACAGAACAGGGCTTGCATGTAGACTGGAAAAATAAAACTCTATCCAGGTTCAAGGCAACACTGAAAGAGGATGAGAACCAGAGCCAAAGTCTTCACAGGAATGTTATCCCTCCCTGGAAAGAAAAGAAACTTGCGTTGTTCGTATGAGAGAGAAAAGAGGCAGAGACTCTAAATCCAGTTTGACATATCATGTTTTTTGTTCTCTGCAATGAGAACACTTCTAATGGCTCTATTTTTCCATGTCATGCCAATATTACAACAGTTTCTGGTTGTCTAAAGCCCAATTATACTCTCATCAACAGAGAAACTGGAAAACTTTATTAAGTTTGCTGTCCCATCTCTTCATTCCAGTAAAATGCAGTATGAAATAAGCTTGATATTATTACAAAAGGCTACATTTAGCATGATTCAGTGGAGCTGCTTCAATATTAGCTACAGCAAAGAGAACCAAATAATTATTCACATCTATCTAACATATCTTTACACAGTGACTCCCATTACCTTTGCAGATTAAAAGGTATTGGAGCAAGTTCATTCTCAACATGCCCTAAAATGTGCAGGATCTATGTGGAGAAAGCGGAGCTTTTTTTTTTTTTTGAGCACTACGAACTCTTTGTATCCTTCTCACCCTCATCCCTAGTATTAAAAGTGACTTTAGTAATCGAATCCTCACTCTGCCTTCCATTTTGGTTTTTGTATATTTTTTCTCCTAAACTTCCTGTTTGGCCCTCTGATTGGGAAGTGGCAGGTAAGTGTCAAATCCAAGTGCACTCTCTATAAACTTGGCACAGCACCTTGCTGTGAATGTTTGCTCTCTTCCTCTTGGGATTTTGTTGTATGGAACTTTGTGTATTTGTCTGAAGGTGCTCCACATTCATTCCCTATATACCCCTGTGTCCCTTCAGGATAAGTTATGCCACACAGGACAGAGATAACTGAGAAGGGCCTCACTGAAGAAAAAAGAAGACAAAGTTGTAGGTATGACTCTGTAATGACTTCGTAATTTCCTCTCTTGCTCTGTTTCTCAAAGGTCCCTGTGGGTTGGCTCCCTGCTGAACAGTGGAGAGAAGAAACTGGGCTAAGGTAGATGCTCTCAAAGGGACACTGATAGTTCTCTTCATTCAGACCAAATCAAAGCCTCACTCCTTTTACAATAGCTCTGCCAGTAAGTTGGTACCTGACTCCTAATACCTCCCTATAGCTATTAACCAAAGACTCCTTCACTTTCTCAGATAAGTGGGACATAAATGAGGACCAAAATTTTCTCTTCAGCAGTCCCAAACCATTAGGCATCCCACACTACTGACCTGCCTAATCATCTAAGTCTCTGGGGAGTTTAAAATAATACACAAATCACAAGTAACAAAAATTAGTTTCATTCCCAATCTCACCCTTTGCCAGCAATGCCTCACAACAGGTGACGCTGCCCCACAATGAGAAATAAAAGCAGATTCTCCTAAACTTATCTCCTTTCCCTTGGTCCTCTCCACAACAAGCCTAAAAGGCAGAATTTAGGACTGCAGAAAGGTACAGCTAATGGGCATAGAACTACAAGCAACTGAAGCTTGCAATTCTCCATACCTTAAGAATACGAGTTATCATGTAATGTAAAAATAAATAGTGCATATTATGTGTATCAACCTGAATCCTAACCACATTTATAAAATTGTATTAAGACCAGTCCCTAATACCATGATTACAAACCAAACCTCAGTCTTCTTTGTATGAGTCCCATATAGCGGAGCAGCAAAATGACTTTGAGTATACAAGTTGAGGTGAAGTAAGAGAAAGCCCTCCCTGAGGTCCACTCTTATTTCAACTACAAAATAAAGGCTTAATATCTACAAAATATACCTTGAATTTTCAAAATTCAAAACTTAATAGAAAAATTACACTTTATGCCATATCAATAGAAAAACACATTAATAATCCAATTTTACTGACTGAGACCCTTCTCTAGTAGTTATATTTTCTAATAACTGGGCCAGTCTATTACAATAACTTTGTTTCAATATTAGGTAGGTTTGCCAGATGATAAATGCAGCTTGCAAGTGAGCATAGAATTATAAATACAGTATCATTATTGCTTTCATGCTCCAGAAGATTATGGAGCTTAGGGGTTTGGTCTTCTCATTTACTATTCTAAACATGACTGGGGCAGTCACTTAACAATTGTTTGTCAAAAATTCATACTTGGGAATACTGCCTCGTCTAGCTCAAGAGTAAATTTTTCAGCTGTGTCCTCCAGCAACCAGTTCTGGCAAGCTCTTGTTCACATAAAACTTTGTAAAAAAGGATGGGAGGAATCAAGATAAGGGAAAATATCAGCAGAATATTATCTCCTTCTACATAGTCTTGTACTTCCTGACTGCCAATAAGAAGCCCTATTATACCTTGCTTTTGTCTACTGCTATGTCTAGCATTCCAGTGCAGTAAGAATGGAGAAGGATAGCTTTGCTTGATGCCTTTTCATAATTNCAATTAGAAGCCCTCTTATACCTTGCTTCTGTCTACTGCTATGTCTAGCATTCCAGTGCAGTAAGAATGGAGGATAGCTTTGCTTGATGCCTTTTCATAATTATGAAGTCTTTAAAGTCACTCCTTTCAGATAAATATAGGTAGACAATGACTAGCATTCAGTTAAATTGATGAATACTGCATTCAATACAAAATGTAAACACAGTGACAAAGAGAAAAATGTGTTTCATGATGAAGCCTTCACATCTTCAGGGCTTTTGTGTGACTTTCTGTCTTCATTGCTGAATATACATAACTTTTGAAAGATCTTTTCAAAGAGTTGCCAAAAAGGTAATTCAAATTTTTACAAAAGAAGAGAACAAAATGTTTAATTCTAGTGTTAAATGTATTCACCCCTGCACCTAACACTCATCCTTTTCTTTGAATACAGGCTTTTTTTGGAGAAATTATGTTTTGATTTGAACTGCCACATTTGGCTTCTTTAGAGTCAAAACCTATTATTGTAATTGCTAGCCACACATGAAAAGAAAGGGGATAAAACCCATATAATCCTACACCTGTTAAAGTTTTGTCTGCCTGGATTTGACAGGAGTGTAGTTACTATTTATCCATGAACAGAACTTTAATCGCACCCATAACTCCTCTTATCAACAATTTGGTATCCAACTGTGCTATCATTTCACTCACCTTCAAGGTTTTTTTGTTTGTTTTGGGAACATTTCTTTGTGGTTCCAAACAACATAAATTTGGTTTCCTCATCAAGAAGCTCATTTAGCTGCAGCTTGATTGCAAGTAATTTGCCCTAACTGTCTCTGCCTTTTAATTGTTTGTGCCTTTTTCTGTAATCTATAAACTGTAACTTCAGGCAGGCCATTTTTGTTTTACCACTTTCTCTTTGGAAAGGCATATCTAATAACCCACCTCATATTCTGTGTCTTTAGGCACCCAAAATCATATGAACAGAAGGGACAGATCATCGATTAAACTCAAAGTACATTTGAAAAATTACCTCCATAAAATCTCCTTCTTAAGAAATAGGAAAATAAAACTTCATCCATGAAATATAGTTTGATGGAAAACAAACATGTATTATTCTTGATTAAGAACTGACTCCCTATTCTGTTTCCACACAGTTGTCTCATAAGCTCCAAGAGACATGAAATTCTAAGTGCCAAATTGAGTACTGCTTCTCTCCTTGAGTTTATCAGAGTCCAATGAATTTTAGTCTCTCAGTTCTGAACTGGCACTGCAGACAGAATACATGATCTCATTACAGTCTCTGGACTTAGTCAAGCCCTTGCAGAAGGCAGCTTTTTTTTTTTTTCTAAATTAATCTCATTACAAGTTATACCAAATATGGTATCCATATAAAATCAGTTTAATTCCTCCCATCTAATCCCCTTTACCCTCAAAGTATAATATAAACGTATTAGTCAGATTAATAGCACATTCAGGAGTAATCCCTTCTAAAACAAGAGAATGATATGTATTTTTCCTGATGCCCAAACTTTTATTTTTGTTAATTATTCTAAAGCAGTCTGACAGTGTGAATAATACTCTTCCTTTCAGCAGTCTGAATAGCAGTTAATGAATTTGCATTTGCTGGTTCTGTTTTCTTAATATACATTTCTTTCAAAATATATATTTTGTTTTCTTACAAAACGATATTTTCTTTGCTTTTTTTGTTCTGAGCAAGTGCCTGAAGTCTGTGGTCAAACTCCCCAATGACTGTTCTCAACTGTGTCTTACCTTATTACACTTGTATAAAGCATTAAACACACACAGAATTCTGGCAGCCTTGGCACAGGGAAACAATGCCAAGCATAAGGTTTCTTTCCATGTTTCATAGAGAGATATTTTGCCACATGAGCTCAATGCCGCATTGAGATATTGCACTTGCCTGGTGGGGACACAGGATTCCACCTAGAAGAGCACTCACAGGTGTCACCTGGAGGGGCACCCATGCGTTTCCATCACGTGAAAATTCTGCATCATCACAAAATGTACTTTGGAATCCTTAACTCCTGTCTGAGAATGTAGAATAAGGTATTTAGGACACTAAAAAATTAATTCTGCAAGTAAAATATCTAGTCCTCAGATTAATGAAGCAGATATGGTTAATGAAAGGAAAGACACCAACAAAATGCCAGTAGCATGCTGAGTGGGAGCAGTATAATACACCATGACCATATGGACTCAAGAGACTAATTACATATGAGTAACCCATCTGATCTTTCATGTTGCCAGGCTTTTATCTCAGATAGTAATTTTTCTATGTTATTACCAGCTTTTTGTTCTAATGAAGACCATCCTCCCCTTTCACCATCCTTATTATGTATAAGTAATCATTATACACAGATAGAGAAGAGGGCAAATTCCTCAAAGCAGATGCATGTAGAGGAACAGGAAATCTTTCCTTCTGCAAGACCAGAAGAAGCTTGATTACCACAAATTTTAACACGATTCACATAATGCTGAGAGTGAAGCAGTGCATTAAAAAAAAAAAGAAAAAAAGCTGTTCTTCCATTTATAATGGTATTTTTCATTACAAAAACACAGAAAGAAAAAAAAGAGACTTAAATCTGATCAATACATCAGTAGATTCACTGGGCAGTTCAAGTGAAGGTGAAGTACACTGGACAAAACAGGAACGTGGCTTTTGGTAACAGTATATCCCATAGTGGGATAATAATAACTCAGGGCTCCCCACAAGCATGAATTTGTCTCCTGTCTTTCTGTCTGCACTGAACATCAAAGAAACAGCTTTCATTGTGAAAAGAACTCTTACCCTCTAAACAGATTTTACACAAGAGGCAGAAGCAAGAAGAACAGAATAGCAGAGCTATGATCTGAAAGACATAATTGGGTCTGGAGGGTAAGAAGGTAGATTGTGTTCTCCAGGAGAAGATAACAGAATTCTACTTTTCCTATATTTGTAGAACTTTGTAATAATGTTCATACAGAAATGCTTGCTAGTGTCTCCTTCAGGCGCTCCTACATCATCCACTTTATTTTAAAGACAGATGAAGGAGAAAGAGCCAGGTCAAAGTAGGGGACATTTAAACAAGTGAACTGATACACTCGCTCTTCTCAAGTGGAGACAAACCTTGAATAATTCCAGCTAGACCTGAGTCTGACAAAAGTTCTCTCCTACAAAAAAAAGGATTAAAATCAAGGCTTACTACTGTCAGTAATATCAGTAACAGCTTCTGTGGAGTTCATCTTTTGATACTCAGGGGAGCTATTCAGATCCAGTGTACCCCTTTCTAATGGGTGCTGTAGAAACATGTAGGATTACAGTTTCATTTGACATGGAGTATTAAGCCATAGCCTTCTGGGAAACATTATAACCAGTAAGAAACTCAGGACATGTATGTTAAAGAATCTGACACAGCTCAGAGTAGCATCTGGTTCTGTTGGTCAGTGGATGTAGATGCCTTTTATGCCCATTTGCAGAATTATTACACCATGCTGGCACCAAAATGCTTAAGACAATTTGCTCAATTACTAAAAGGCAATAATTTTATTCACTTGCTTATGTCTGGTGTTGAATGCTTTCTTAAGTCACATGCAGGAATTATTTGGACATATTATATATGACTGAAAGAAAATTTTCCTAACATAGTGGCAAGGGACTTCTAGCCAAACTGACAGATCTCTGACAAACTCCTCTCTGTGGCTCTAAGAAGAGCTATTTTTTCAGTCCAAAAGCAAAGATGGGCAAAATTCCACCCAGCAACACAAAGCATAATTTTCCATGAATTTGCATGAGATGAAAGTTTGCTGTGCTTTTAGGGAACAAAAAATGTCAACTGTTTGACTAAAACTGAGCTGTTTGCAGCAAACATTCATTGTTTTTCTTTTCTGTACAGAGAAAAATTCTTCTCTATACGGAAGAAAACACAGTTTTATTTTCTTCAAAGGTGTGAGTTCCCCACTGAAAACTTTTTTTCCCTACATAGCTGCAGATTTCTTAAATATCAGAACTGATTTTATTTTTCTCAGTTAGTTGCTTGTAGCCACATTAACCCCATTAAAATTTCTTGTTCTGCTTCAGATTGACATTGGAGTACCTCTGACAGACAAAGACTAGTGCCTGAACCTGAGGATTAGTTCTGTTTACCTTGTGCAGCAATGAAAGCTCATGTTTTCTTGTGAAGGTGTGAGACAGTCTTTTCATGTGCTATGAAGTTATTAATGTTGCTTTATATTTGCTTTGACAGCTGCTCTGTACCCTCTTTAATCATCTTCATCATGGTTCATAGCTCTTTTTTCCCTTCATTTCACTTTTGCTTATGCTTCGTAGGGAGAATGATGCAACATACAAGTTGATAAATTTTCCAGTCTTTGTATTTCCCTTCCTTACCTTCTCTTCTAAAGTTTCACTGTTTGGTACTTTTTTCCCCCCTTCTGACTCTCATGGGAGAAATTGATCTTGCAGCCCACATCCATTCAACAGGTAATTTGGTTGTGCATCACAAGGGCTCATTCCGTACTTGAGAAAACTTTAAAAAATCATATTATGAACATTAGCTGCCTGCCTTTATTGAATTTGTGTGTCTTTCCTTTAAAGTTATTGATAATACTTAGAGGAGCACCCCCAACTACACAAGAGCTCTTTTGATCTCATGACAGCTGTGGGAATGATGTCATACTTAGTCATCTGCCTTTGATTTCTCAGGACAAACTGTTCCCTGTGAAGCTGTAGTTGTAGTTGAAGCTGTAGTCTGACCTGTCTGTTGTCAGTCAGGTTCCTGTTTCTGTCTGATGAGGCTCACTGCAGGATCACAGATTCTCCAAGCCATCCATTGCTCCCCCCAACAGTCTTTTTCCCTCAGATCTGGTTTGGTTCCCCCCTGCTCTGGGCTTAAGATTTTAAGTCAAACCAGTTCACCAAGAGAGATTGGTAAAGATTTTAGTCTATGGGCTAGCTCCCTCCAGTACCAACCAGCAGTCAGAGATATCAGAAGATTGAAATCCTAAAATGGAAAAAAAGCATGGTCTTCAACTAACTGGAGCTATTGCAAAGCTTTCCAGAGGGCCAGAACACTATCCACCTTTTCAGTCTGCCTGAAAACAACAGCTTAGTGAGAGACAAGAAAATCCAATACTCAAAGCTTTCTTCCAGGACTAATAATTTTCTCATGTGATTTGTCAGTCTATGTTGAGTCAAGTATTTACATTCACATTGTACAGACAAGGATTTGCAAAAACTCACAGTACCCTACCTGGTTGGTACTACTGAGAAGGCTGATGAACAGAGAAGCTTTGACCTCCATCGTGACACATAGTTTATAAACCTAGGAGGCCTGTAGCCTGTAGCCAATTTACAAAGTAAAAATAATCCTTAAAATCAAACCAAAACAACTTGGAAAAGAGAAAGAAATGTTCCAGCTGTCTATCAGGAATGTGGAAAACACTGTTGTACTTCAAGATTTACAAACAGGAGCCCTGACTTGAAATTTTTGGGATAAAACTTCTTTTTCTCTCAGTTATATTAAATGCATTCTTTTCATGTCAGTAGACTGCATACATCACAGAAAAGAAATGGCTCGATATCTGTCGGTTTCAGAGTCAGATGATTATGATCAAAGTTTAGAATCTCAGTGCCTCACAGGAAAAATCCATTTAGAAATATGATAGGGGAAGCAAGAACAGAGCTACTCCACTATGATTTCCAGACAGGGTGTATCTAGGAACTGAAAATACACAGGCATGAGCTTTTCCTTGTTTTTTCATGCAATGTAGAAATCATGAGAGAATCTCAGCATGGCTGCTTTCCTCACATGCCTACCCCTCTTGTCTCCGCTCAGAGGAAACCAATGTTTAGCAGCATGGAAACACTTTTATAAGGTGACTTTCACCCTTTCAGTAAAACCTTTCTGTCCAGCTATACCCTGCCACACTTGACAAGTCTCCAGCTTAGCTGCTGCAACATCAATACCCACACGAGACACTGCAGTCTCCCAAACACAGCTCTGTATCACAGCATCTGACTCTTCCTAATTAATTTCCTTTGTTGTACAGAGAGCATCCAGGAGCTAATTGTTCTGATGAGACAGATAAAACATCAAAGAATGTTTTTAAAAGTGTTTAAAAATATGGCACGTTGACAGTGCTGCAGTCAGAAGCCCACCAGAATTCAACCAGCCTGTGCCAAGGAAAACTAGTCCTTGGGGCCTCATCAGGGTGTTGGAGTGCTGTCTCAACAGCCTGCATTTTGTAGGGGAGTAAAAGCTTGATGTACAGTTCAGTTTCCACATTTCCGTTTCCTGAGCTGAGGCCATTGACAATGACGCAAGCTCCCCCAGTTGTAGGGGAAGATGGTGTCTATGAAGTGATAGAAGATGATTACCTGCTGTTTTACTTTTCCCTCCTTAAACCCTCTCCCTCCCCCCTGCAGTCACTCTCACTAATTTCAGGTAAGTCCTAAGTGGCCATCACACAGTAATGAATTTTTGAACTGGCAAGCTAGATGGTTTTTAACTAATCAATCAAGTATTTAAATGCTCCACATATAGTTATCATCAAAAGATACCTAGTTTCAACACCCCGGCCATGTCAGAGACACCTTCCACTAAACCAGGTTGCTCAAAGCCCATTTGTCTTGGCCTTGAATATTTCCAGGGATGGGAATATCCCTGGCTAACCTGTTGCAATGTCTCACTATCCTCACACTAAAGAATTCCATACTAGTATCTAATATGAATCTCCCCAATTTCAGTTAAAATTCATACCTTTTGTCCTATTGCTACATTCCCTAGTAAAGAGTCCCTTCCCATCTTTCCTGTAGGTCCCCTTCAGGTGCTGGTAGGCAACTGTAAGTTCTCACCAAAGTCCTCTCTTCTCCAGGCTTCACAACCATGCCTCTCTCAGCCTGTCTTCATAGGAGAGGGGCTCCAGTCCTCTGATCATCTTTGTGGCCAACCTCTGGACCTGCTCCAGTAGGTCCATTTTCTTTTCATTTTGGGAGGCCCCAGAACCGGATGCAGTACTCCAGGGAGGGCATCATGAGAGTGGAGTAGAGAGGCTGAATCACTTACCCTGACCTGCTGGTCATGCTTCTTTTGATGCAGTCCAGGATACAGTTGTCTTTTTGGGATGTAAGTGCACACTGGTGGGTCATGTTCAAATTTTCATCCACTAACATTCCCCAGATGCCCCTGGACCAAGGGGCTGCCTTTGATCTATTCTGCATCCAGCCTGTATTTGTTCTTGAGATTGACCCAGCCACATACATGCAGGGGGCATGCTGAATTTCATCAAGTTTGTACAGGCCAGGTCCCTCTGGATAGCAACCCCTTCATCCAGTGTGTCAATCACACCACACATCTTGGTGTCATGTGGTTGGCAGACTTGTTGAGGGACCGTTCAGTTCTGCTGTCCGTGTCACTGATAAAGGTATAGAACAGCACTGGTTCCAGTATTGACCCCTAAGGAATGCCAGTCATCACTGGTTATCACTTGGTCATCAAGCTGTTGGCTGTAGCAATTTGAGTGTGGCCATCCAGCCAATTACTTCTCCACAGAGTTGTCCATTTTTCAGTTCTATGTCTCTCCAGTTTAGAGACATGGATTTTATGCATGCATTGAGAATTTGTTCATGTCTCGCTAAAAGCACAGCAGATAGCTTTGAGTTATGACCAGATCTTTCCAATTTTCACTCAAAAAATCTGGTACCTCAGATGGAAATAGAACACACTCAAGCCCCCAGAACCCGGTGTTAGTTTTCTTTTTATTCTAACAGAATAAAATAGTAATGTAACAATCTGGCAACCCAATACTAGGCACTTAAAAAAGCGCTTCCCTTAAAAATACCTTTCACTTCCTGAAGAAGAGGAAATGTGAAAAAAAGGAAAATCAAAGGGAGTGAGAAATTAAGACCCTGATAGATTATATGCACATGGTCACCTTGTTGCATGTGACTTAGGCAGATGCACAAGCACTCTCACTAACAGGATTTCCTCTTTGAAATGGGGCCTTGGAAAAGAGGAAAGTGGAGGGATAATAAAGAAAACATGGGGATCTTTTAAACTTTCTGAAAAGGAATAAGAGGCAGAGAAAAGAAAGGCTGAAATAAACAAAGGAATCAGGGAACAAATAAACTGTGCTCAAGATGTTACAAAGGAAGAAAGCAAGGTCATGGTAGCATGTGGAGAGATGCAAGGACAACATCAGGCTATATGGGGGAGCTGCTGGAAACCACAACATGGATGAGACAGTGTAGCCTGGCAGAAAACAGGAGCCCTCACACTCTACAAAACAGCATGTTCCTGTCCTTTCTCTCATGCTCCCAGCACTGAGGGACTAGTGCCAATTCCCAACAGCTTTGCAAGAGAGAGTGGCGAACAAGTTGAATACAAGATGCCTTTGGGCCCTGCAGAATTTACAGCAAGTATCAAGACAAAATTCTCTCCTGTCCCTGGATTGTCAGTGTTTTTTTTCAGGTTGGTGGTTCTGTTTTGATAACAAAGCTTGTTGATACAGGTACAAAGGAGACTCTTGGAGGTCAACCACCACCCTTGGAAATGGAGTGACTAGTTTAACAGACTCACAGTGTTGTTTTTGCTGTTTGACCTAAAACAATGTGTGAAGCCTTCAGGATAAAAGAAAAGCAGAGTACTAAACATGAACTGTAACAAGTTTTTCAGAGTTCTATTTAAAACACAAACATGGAGAGGAAACAGAAAATAATTATATATGAACTGAAAACAAAACAAACCCAAATAGCTGGTATTAGAACTACAAGAGGGGAAATATTCAGAGCATACATATTGCCTGTCACTTAGTATTTTTTATGATTCATGTCAAGCAACTGAAAGGACCAGCCAGTCCAATTTGGCTAGAAAGGCTATTTTCCTCAGGCTTTGTTTTATTTTCAACACTGTTGGTGGAATGAAATGAAGAGATTAAGTTTCACTTACGCTGCACTAAAGGCATGTGGACAGAATTTATCTCCAGATCCAAGCTCAGGCCCAGGTCTGGAGGTACAGGGGTACTGGGCACAGTGACTTTGGTGGCTGCCACTGAAAGTGCTGGCAGCATGCTCAGCAACTCTCAGCATCTGGCCTCTTATAATGGAGGTTTGAAAATAACTTGGCCGGATGATTCTCTCCCAAAGGTAGATGGAGTTTCACCGAAGACACTGTCCCCTGCTGTGTGACATTATATTCATAGCATGTTCCATTATCCTGGGGTTTTAAACTTCTCTACAGTGAGACAGAAACCACATCTCTAAAACATAAATACCTAAGCAATAAAGAGAAAAACATTATGAGAGTAAATGGATATTTGTAAGGATCTTGTTTGAAACAAGATTTTCAGATCTGGGATCTGACTCTATTTTTTCCTCATTAAAATGGGATGAAATGTCAGCACTTTTCTCATTTGTTTTGAAGTTTTAAATCCAATATTGACTCAGTGGAGCAATTTTTAATATGCATTTTCAAAGCACATTTCAAAAAAAGAAAAGTCATTGCAGAGTAAAAGATCTGTGATTTATAAAAACATTTTCAATACTTCTTATTGGAAATAATGAAATTTCAGGATAATTGAAATGGCACTAAATTTTCAGTATTCAAAGTAAAAAACTGTTCTTGAAGAAAATTTTTCAGTGGACTGTAATACTGTAAATTTGACACAACAAGAAATACACTAATCTTCTGACAACATGACATAGCCTGCTAACAACACAGTGTTTTCTCACTCTTGACAAAAATGTAATTATACTTTTTTTTTAAAGGCTGTAAGTACTGTTTGGCTCTCCCCCTCTATCCCCATTTCAAATCTAGAGATATATTTCACCTCTCTGTTCTCCCAGCTCTAGTCTGTAGCCTTCAGTTTTTATGATGGTGGAATACTGCTTTTTTCACAAGCTAGAAGCCAGATTCTTCCATTTATCCATTATAGAGTGAGAATAAGAAATGAATACTCTTATATCCATAATATTTATCAAGAGACTGAATCTACCTTTTTATTCCAAGCGATATATGACTGCATAGCTCGTGAATTACAAAGTAATTTTGAGAAACAACAGCAGTAGAAACAGTAGTAGCATTTGGCACAATGTACCTCATAGATGTGGTATCCAGAGATTGCAAAATAAAGAGAACTTCTATCTATTTATCCATTCATCTCATTGCTGTGTGGCTTTTACATCCAATGTGGGAAAATAAAACCTTCTTTACATGTTATTCTTTCCATGCATACTCAACTTAAATGCTGTTGATTTATGAAGCCTATACCAGTGGCATAGAATATAACAGTGTCACTGAATTGGAAGAGGTATGTTCAGACAAATATGCTGGAATACCTGAATCTGTGAATTAAGATGCATAGGACAAAAATAATAAAATATTGTTACCATAAATTAAAGCTGTAAACATTTTTTCTCTTACTTGTTGGCAAAGGGAGCAATCTCTCTAGTGTCGGGATTCAACTTCAGGGCACTTATAAAACATGACACAAATAACAAATAAATTTCCACTGTATTGAATAGTTTTAGATTTATTGAAGCCTCTTATACTAAGATATATTGGGAGTTATATAATGTAACATACAAAATTTATAGCTAGAAGATAAAATAACCATTACCTTACAATACTATTTCAACTCTTGCATCTAATTTGAATATTGTTTAGTATGAAACATGCATCTATGGTGGAGAGTGAGTGACTTTACTGAGTCAAAGTCATGACAGTACTTTGAAACTGAATTACAAAGAGAGTGCATTAAGTTTTCCTGACATTTTACAAGTACATAGATTTACATATAAACTAGTGATCAACTCTCTTTAAGCTACAGGGGTTTTCAGTCATTTGTAGAAATGCTTTTTTCCTGCATTCCACATATTTTTACTCCTTTTAGCAACCCTGTCTTGGCTAATTTTAACTGAACAGAACAGAACCTCAGCTGAGATGCAGCACAGAGATACACTGGTTTATGACATCTTAAATTCTACGCAAGAGAGACACTGACGATAGATTCCAACTAATTTGACTGCATGTATAGCAGCATGAGTACAACCTGTTTTCATTCATGGCAGTGTCAATTCAGAGATAAAGCAATGACTTCCATGCTAACTTCAATGTAAGCCAGTGGAAGAAAAAACATTGCTTTTTTTGGTCCTAATTGTACCTCCATGGTGATGAAACTGCACTGACATAGAAGCGCTATCACTCCCTATTCATACAAGTATACATAGAAACAGAAATTACTTCACATTTTATTGTACTTCTGTTCCATTTTTTCAGAACTTGCCTAGACATGTTTTTGCACATTTTTTTCAAAACTTCATTATCCCTTGTTTGATAAGCAAAATTCAATTTTTCAAGAAATTTCCCACAGAGAAAACATGAAATACAGGAAACTGCTACCAGCAAACCTCCCTTTATGCTACTAGATGATCATTTAGCCAGTGTTTAATGTTGATTTCAAGAAGGTGAGCAGCAAACAGGAAAGAGCCTCAAATTGCAGCATAGGAAGTTTAGGTTGGATATTAGGAAAAATTTCTTTACTGAAAGGGTTATCAAGCATTGGAACAGGCTACCCAGGGAAGAAGTTGAGTCACTGTCTCTGGAGCTATAGAAAAGATCTGCAGATGTAGCTTTTAGAGTCATGGCTACTGGTGGACTTGGCAGTAAAAGCTTTACAGTTGGACTTGATGATCTTAAGTGTCTTCTCCAACATAAATGATTCTATTGTGTCCAGGTGTTAGCAACATTAAATAGATGTTTACTTAACTGAAAGTTAATATCTATTCCAGATTAGTCAACAAAGAACTACTGGCAGCTGTGAGTGGTAATGGTGTGTTTAGTGTTTACCTTGAAGCCAGATGTGATCATTGACCTTGAAGTGAAAAGCCTCATATGCTCTTTCCAGCCTTCTGAGCCCTTCCAGTTACAGTGTTTAGGTGAGAAGTATCTTGTTGAGCTTCTTTACAGAAACAGCTAGGGTGGGGTTTTTTTGGCTTTTTTTAACACTCTAACCATCCTCTTTTGATGGGTTTAGGGAGTTTGCTCTTCTCAGTGCTATAAATTTATATAAAAACTCCCTTCTGCTCTTATGTTCAGGCACATGATTTTAGTTCATGAGTTCATATGTTGCTCAGCAGAGACATAACCCTGTACTTCCTGAAACAATGAGATGAGTTGGTCCTTCTGTTTTTCTCCCCAGAAAGTGTGTTACGCAGACTGTTCTTATCCAGCCATGCACAACAAACCATCCTCAAAGTCATGTGCTTTGGTGAGGTTAGAGGTATATAGACCATTTAACCACATGTTTGCTCCATAGGGGTTTGGTAATGATGTAGTGTAATATTATAGTTCTCTTTTTGTTCCAAATAGCTATTTATCTTACAATATTTTTGGACCTGCCTTTATCTGTTTGATAGCTGACTGTTCCATGTTCAGAACAGTGCGGGAAAATTCAATAAAAAATCTACCCCAAAATCAACCCTTCACTTTTGGATGAAATGGTTTGAACACAGCATTCCCTGTGGGAAAGCCTAAATAATGTAAATCATGTGACAGGAATAAGTTTTTGTACCTCAAGGGCAGTGATCTGGGCTCAGACACAGGAAGTACCATAACGGTTAATGAAGGCTAGTGGTTTGGGGAACTGGGGTACCCCCTGTCATTCTGATATTGCATTTTGCTGTCTCTATTTTGTTTTACTTTTTCATTTATCTGTGTATAAAGTGGGTTTGGTACTTTATAGTTACCTGTCCATAAGGAGCAGTGTTTAGACTTAATAAATACTGACTTTTTGAACTCCTTGGATGAAAGAAACTATGTAAGTACGAATTATCCTCTTGTCTACCCTCTCTGAAGTCTAACCTACTTTGATGTGGTTGTGATCTATGTCACTTATAGAGTGCATTATAGGAGGGCTTTCTCAGAGCAATGACTGCAAATAAAGCTCTGAGTAATACAAAGTGCAAGTTCAAACATAGGACAGAAATTGTTATTTTAGGCATGGTTTCAGGATTTTGTTGAAGTTTTTAATTACTTGCTCTCCATTTTCAGATACAAATTGATTCATGTTTAGCTGAGCGGTAGTCCAATGAGATATTCAACAAAAGGTGCCAGGGGTAGTACTCCATGGAGATGGTTAGTAAAAGTAATATGAATAAAAGCTGATGACTATGGAAGCTGAAATTCAAAAATTTAGAGGTCTTCCTTATAAGAGTACTATTTAAGTTAAGTAAATCTTCTCTAGATTTGTACCACCATTCATTTCTAGCTTTTGCACTTCCCTTGATGGAGATCATGAACAGGTAGAACATGCCTACAGATTTGGGTATTTGCACTATTTGCTTTTCTTACTTGTCACCTACCCTCTTTCCATCTTTATTTTTAACAAAAGGAACTTGCACTTCATCCCTGATAACTCAATTGCAAACTACAATTTGTTTCAATGGAACAAACACTTTAAATCCTAACAGAATACTGATGATACTTCTTATTTTAATAATCTGCTATATTTTTTCCATCCCAGTTCCCTCCTTTCTTATTCTACCAAATGACTAATCTGTTTTACCTGTAATTAGAAAGTCTCAAACATGTAAGTTCTTTCCTTTGGTAATTTCCTTCGGTAATACTCCTACTTTTGAGACTGATTTTTTTTCACTGCCAAAACCCTTTAATGCAAATTAAATACTCTTACATCATCATTACATTTAGTCTTATCTTGTAAAAAAATCATAGCAGCATCTCCTTCCAAAATTTTCTTTTAAGAAAAATATGACTTAGCCAATAATAAGAACAAAAGTTTTTTTTTCTAAAGAGTTCACGAGGGAAAAAAGAGCAATTTTCCGTCACAGTCTCAATTCCAATTACTTTAAGAGGCATTTGAAGTGTTCAGCCCTTTGGTTTCAATGCATGTTCTAATGACTGCACTTTGGTGCAGATTCTCAAATACCACATTTGTGATTTTTTAATTTTTTTTTAAAGAAAAAGGAAAATGAGAGTAAATATTCCTTTGGGTACAAGTTCTCCAGATTAAAAATAAAGGAGTATGAAGCCTACACAATACTCCAACTTCACTGATACCCATTTTTTGGATGTATAAAAATAGGAGGGTTGGGTCCCAATGAGTTACAGGAGGCTCTTCTGCANTGGACCCTCTCCAATAGCTCCAATTACTGGGAATGATCCTCTATTCCCAGTAATTTTTAGGATCAGGATCCAGAGAGGCTATCAGGACCTTTAGTTCAATTTGTATATTCCTGACAGCCACCCCACCACAAAAAAATACTATTAGCAGCAATAAAAATAGCAGCAGTAGAAATAGCCTTGAACAGGGAACTGGTAGCATTCAGTACTTGTGAAATTCAGATCACTTGTGTTCAGATATCGACAAAGACCAATGAAGCAGTTAAAATCTGAAGATGTAAGATGCTGTCTGTACCCTGCTCTATTATCTCCTACAAAATTTCAGGGATGCAGTTAAAACCTCAAAGGTTTTTTTCAATAAAAAGGTGATTGTACTTTATAGACCTAATTCTGTTCTAGCTAAAATGATATCTCTGGCTTTGTTACACAGTGGAATTAGGCTTATGTTGCTGTGCATGGGTGTATTTTGAATCTCTGCTACCTACCAGCATTCTCAGACAAGCGAACTATAGTGTTAACGATTTTGGTTAATATTAGGGCAAAGAGACACTTCTGATGTGCCATTTAGGTCAAATGCATTCTCCTTCTGTTCAGCTTCTCTGATACTGTAATGTTAAGCTAAGAACTTATCTAAGTAAAGAGATTAAACATATCTCTGAGGGATGCACATCATTACAGTTGAATCATGAGGTTAAAGTGTTGCACTGAGCTTGCAAAACATCAAATAGAGAAGAGATTGAAAGGATAAATCTTTACCCATTTAGCATAGCTGCCCTGTTCCACCTGCTAATGAAATTGGTATGTAGAGTGGAAAGGGGTTCTGCATGTTAGATATTTCAGTATGTTACATTGCATTCTGCTATGGAAAGTGATGGCTTATTGTAATAATTCTTAAGGCATGTTTTTCACTTGGGATCAGAGGAATATAATTCAGACATAAAGAGAGTTGCCAATAATTCATTCTTAAAGAGCCCTATAAAGATGTGTGGCCAATACTGTGGCCTCTTTCAGGAAAAATGATGGTTGGACATTTTGCATGAAATTATCATTTCATTAATGTACCGATCGTTCCAAATGCTTTCAGACTTAAGTATGAATTAAACTGCTCCATATTCATCTTAGAGCTGTAGATACAAGCCACATCACCTACTATAGCATTACATTTTCTTTGCCTATGGAAACAGACTTTTGTTTATATATTTGAGCATTAGAAGCCAAATGAAGAGAAGCACTTCATCACATGCAGTTCAGTGGAGCAGGGTCTAGGGTGGGCACTAACAGTCTTAACTGGCAAGCATTTCAAAAGCAATCTGATCAATTCCAAAACAATAAAGAGGACATTCTAAGGTGAGAATTCATCAAAGAGTAATTAGAATGCACTGTTACCAGATAATATTAGGGACAAAAGGATAATTTCCAATCTTTCCCAGCAAGTTTCCATGCTATACGGTAAAGACAATGTTCCTTTAAGTCAAAGCATCCTATAGATGGAAAATACAGCCTGATATTGCCTTAAAATTCAGGATGGTATTTTCTAATTAAAAGGAAACAAGAAGTTTTCACTACATACTGCATCATATGATTTGAAGATGATAAAGCTTTTGTCTTAAGCTGACAGAGGCATTGAAAGATGGGGGTTTTTAATCAATAGTCAGGGCTGATGATGTATTTGAAACAGATCATCAAAATTATCTAATTTAGACATTAAGTACATGTCTTACTTGCTGTCCAAATGAAATTCCCACGATGTCATGACTATGGGTTTGGGTTCTCTTAGAGAGGGTTGAAAATTTCAGTGGAAGACTTGACAGTTGACTATTTATAAAAACTGTTTTTTCTATGAAGGCTGAGCTTCTGATCTCATCATGCTGAATCTGTGGTTTCCAGGCATATGTGTCTTAACCAGGCTTTGAGCACAGCCAAGGGGAAAAGGAGACTAAACTCTACACCCACTTCTGCCAGAGGTTAGTCCTTGTAGTGCTAATCCCTGGAAAACAAGTAGTTCCCTAGAAAGGAAGACAAATGAGCCTTATTTCCTCTTAATTTATGGCTCATGTCTAATTGGATTTGGCTGTTGGGAAGATGAAAGAGCCACCTGAAGTTTTCCTTGCAGCTGAATCTTCTCTATGGGCTTCTTCCTGAGTAAGTGAATTCCTGAATGGATTCCACTTTTCCTATTCACTTTCTCATTTTTTGAAGGCATTTTTTCCTGTGCTCACACATCTACTACATGATTTTTTGGAATACTGTTCCTGTATTTTACCCACATCAAACTTATAATTTGATCATAGATCACAATATATTAGCGTGAGTACAGCTGATGCAAGAATAGAAGTCTTGCTTCTGTAAGAAAAACAGCCTTTACAAGGCAGCCTAACTTTACATATCAAAGTTGCTGTCCTGTTCCAGAAAAAAGTATTCAGGAGTTCATAAAAAATGCAAGTGAAGATGCGGCAAACAGCATTGGCATTACTATTGGGGCTAAGAACTGGGACCCAAATTTGCAGCATGCAGCAGAACTGAGGAGACTAGAGCAGGGATTTCTGCCTGAAAATCTGACAGTTTTTCAGCATCCCTAACTAGCGGTCTTCAAAATGGCTTAGGCTCAAGTACTGTCCTATCATGCTGTTTATTCCCCAAGGAAACTAGAGGAGTGGCAAGGCACCATTTTCTTCATTCAAGCCACCCAGGAACCATCACACAGCTACTCACATGACTTTTCAGCGGGATATGCAGAAGGCAACATTGGGGAAGATCTTCCTTTCTCCTTTCCTGCTCTAGCTTCTGAACCACCTTCTCTTCCTTGCTCTAGAATTAGTGAATTATTTACCCTTCTTGTGCCTTAGGTTTGTCCTCTTCACAATGAATTTAGTGTTACACAAAGAGCAGCAGGTGTCTTGATGGGTACAAGAAAACTTGAGGGGGTGTTTTTTAGCTGTATTTTATAGGTGGGAAAATTAAGATTAAGAGCATTTAAGTGACTTGGAAGCAACCTCCAATGCCTTCATGTGAGCCTTATATATAACAGATCAGAATACAAGGATTTGTGTAAATGCATTACAGGAAAGCAACAGTGACTTCTGTTGGTAGGGCTGTCACTTGCTTAACAGGTTAGTCTAGTTCCGAAACTTCCTCGCTACTTAAATTCCTTTTGCAGCTCCTATTTACTGTGATCTTGAAAGTTCAGTTCAACTTACTGCTAGCTAGCAGTCTGTCTTAAGCTTTGAGGCAGCTGAAAATCTTCTAAGAGCTTTTATGTATGTGGATGGGAGGGGAAAGAGGCAGCAGAGAGAGAAGGGAGGGGAAGAACATGAAATCCTTCAGGAAATGTCTTTGGGGATTTCAGAGCAGAGAGAGAGAAAGGTTTGGAGATTGAGATTTTTTTTTCCCCAGAAAATTAGAGGTGAATCAAAAAAGTATCTTCAGTAATTTCTGAGGGCTAAAACTAACTCCCAAGGACATGGATGACAAGGAACAAATTCATAAATGCAAGCAAAAAATTCCTAAGCTAGAATAATTCCTGAAGCATCAGTTTAATATGCACCACATGTGCGGTATTTATATGCATTCAACATCAGATGGAATTTCACAGTGGTTGTCTTATGTAACCACAAGGTTGCATTAACAAGTCTGAAGGTGACAAAAGCATGAATGAATGTGGTAAGCTCTATATGCATGAAGGAAACAAGATTGACTAAGAACTAAAAAGCACCACTTTCTTTTGTTCTGTTTTTCAGACATCAAATGCAGTAGACTACCTAACTGTGTATTTTCTGCAGTGCTGGGTTTGCCTTATTGCAAACCTCTATGGCCTTATATTAAGTTCTGCAAGCCAGTCAGGGATTTGCCTCTCTGTATTTTGTAACCATAATTCCAGAGGCAGAGAAAATGAAAATATTATTTTATTAGGACTATAGCTACAAATGAACTTGGAAAACAAATCAGTTGAAGAAAGAAATATGGAGATTTTGCTAGAAAATAAAACACATCAAGCATGACAAAAGTCACAGCAACTTAATGCAAACCTACCTAGTTACTTAATATCTTAAAGGTGAGTGTGCATAGACATATACAAACTGGAGAGATACAAATATACATAGACACATTTATTTAGAGTCTTATGCAGGCTGCTTTGTTGATTATTATTGTTTTTAATGTTTTATTCTTGTTGTTGTGACCAATACAATTGTATTTTGAGAGAATCCTCCCCAACATGCTTTCCTGGTTTTGTTCATCACAAAAATATGAATAAAAGGAAAACTCAGATAAAACTGAAGTGAAGTTTAGAAGTACCATGCTGCCCATTCCATACTACAATTCAATCAGCCATGGCACATAATCCCATTCATGACCCTTACTGAGATGCATCCCATACATGCATTCAGTCCTGGACTTTCAGTACTCTATCTCATATACTGGATGGAAACCTGATTCTAAGGCCAAGCCATGATTCACAGCCAAATTACACCACTTTTATCTACACTGTATTTTTGCATTTATGATTTGCTCTTTCCTTCATGATTAAAAAGAGCTGTGAGAACTTAAGTTTTATTTGGCTAAACCAACCAAGACTTATCCTTCTTGTAAGACAACTTGTCAGTCTTTCAGTGATCTAAACACTTTTATTCCTTTTATAATGCCCCAGCATCTTGAAAAATGACATTCACTGCATAAGGGACATTGTTTTTTTCAGCAAACTGTGCCTTTAACAATCACTCCAGGACATTCTCTGCCTTTGCCACAAATACCCTCACAAGGTGTATCTGTATCACACCTGCCTTTCTGTCATTGGAAAACAATAGTTCTCTTAATCTGTGGACAAATTACTGGATGCAGATCTTTCCCTTATTTCCAAGTGCCAGTATCAGAATGACAGCAGGTACATATTTACATCCCAGAAACTCATAACATCACTTACTATACAGTATGTGATCTTAGCCCATGATATTGTGATAAAGTAAAAAAATAGGCAAAATTAATCTCTACTATTCAGACCTAGGGTATGAAATATTCAACTCATGTTATTTGAGGGATTGCTATTGAGCAGCTATGGATATCAAATTGGTCTCCAATTTGCATTTTCTCTTGTATTTTTTTTTTGATCAGGGGCCAGCAGGAAGCCAATGAATGGCAGCTAAGGAACGAGAAAAATAAAAGCACTTGAAAGCAGAAATCATCAAGTCAATAATGATTTTGTTCCTATTATTAAGGGGAAACGTAAGTGTTGTATAAATGAGCTTTATGGCTTTGTATGCCAGTCCACAAATACATAGTTCTGCAGACAGAAATCAAAAGTAAGTAATTCAATGAAACAGATATAATCAGTGTCTGGAAAAACTTTCCCCCTCCCTCCTTGACAAAATTTTTCTTCTCTTCCATGCATACATCAGTCTTGTCATACCAGAGAACTGTCAGTGGATTAAATATGAATTCTTAGACTTGAGACAATAAAATATGCAAAAGAGACAATAATGGAAGACAATTTCACAATATTGATCATACTAATTCCCTCTGTAGCTAAAAGCTGGAATGAGAACAACTCAAGGTGTAATTTTCAAGTTAGAAATTGATGAGCACCCTTGTAGGAACTTGGTATAAATCAAGAGTCCCAAGATGTAACCTAATATCTAAGAGCAGTTATGCATTTTAATACAAAAATGGATTGGCTTCCTTTTTATTCAAAATTGGAAAATGTTTCCTGAATATATTTTCAAAATGGAAATAAAACAATCCACCACCAGCAAAATTCTAACATTCAATAAAGCACATTGGATGTTAATGAGAAAAAATTACATCCAAGGTATGCAAAGACTCTAAGATATGCACATACCTTGCTTATAAAGCCCACTGAAGTTGCCATGAGTATATTCTGTTCCAACTAGAAGGACTTTGGTTTAGTCCCAAATTTGTACTGAAGCCAGGGCAGACTTGCAGAAAGTATCAAGAATTCAAAAGTCTATGTCTGTCTGAAAATACTAGCTAAGAAGGTGATTCAGATACTAAAGTATCTGAGTGTTCTACTATTAAGTAGAATGCCACTGAGCTCCTGCTACCTAAAAAGAGTTCAGTAAATTTGAGGTTTTTTGTTGTTTTGTTTTGGTTTTTTCCATTCCTTCATTTCCAGTAATAAGTCTCTATAGCAACTGATTTGCATCCTGGTGCATCTGAAAGACGGGGAGAAAAGAGTTGGAGTTTGTTTCAAAAGATCCTTGAATTTCCAAGAGTCTCTTCTCAAACGGCATGTGCACAATGTATGTTTGTCCTTCATATGTACTAAAATTCAGCAGAATTTACCCAGATACCTATGATCTCCCACAAAATGCTGTAAGTGCCTTATCTGAGATGGGACATGATGGAGTGTGGTTCAACAAGCAAGCACTGTCCTCTCACACTCTGGAAAGCTGAATCCCAAAGTTCAGTCCCAGAATAATCCAAATTGATAGTCATTTTCATCCTTCAAGCTACAGTCTACCTAGGAGCACACTGGAAACATGCATGAGCTTTTAGCATGAGTTTCTCAGAGGTACAGTATTATTTCTTTTCCATGCAGTGGCATGGCAATAAAGTATTTACCATTCCTTTCCCACAATGGGCAACAAAGATAGTGAACAACAACTTTGAAAATAATATACAGTACCAATGAATTTAAGGTATTTAAAGTACTTAAAAGCATTTTGTGCTAAGTTTATAATGAGAAAATATTCAGGCAAAAGATTTCTCCCTTACAAAAACACTGACACTTTCCCCTCACCTAGATGTTTACTTTTCAGCTGCAGCTCTGAAAATTAGCAAGTACATGCCTTTTGCCTTTTAGGCTAATTTAATTAAAAGAGATATAAGATTGTATTATACCTCTTTAAAATACTGTTGTAAGAAACAGCCTGGGGAACCACTCCCCAGCTGCTTTAAAACAATGCATAATTCTCTTTAACTTCCCAAGCAGTGAACAATGCTGGTTTATCATACCTACTTGGAAGTTTGCCATGCCACAACCTAACAGTTCTTTTCTTTATTATTGTAATTTCTTACTTCTTCCGTTCAGAGGATGGATACCCAATGGACTGGGGATAATATTTTGTGTGATTCTGACACCTTTGAGAAAAACTAACTTCAGTGTTTGCTTGTCAATCAGTGAACATGGAAAAGCTCAGGAGATACACACACCCCAATAGTTGCACAGTGCTTTTGGATGTAAGCATCTATGACATATAGCTATATAGCAGTTACTGGGAAGATGCTCTGAGCCAAGAAATCATGGTCTAGGTAGCTAAAACACCATGTGTTGGGAGTCTGCAAGAGTATATTCTATCTCCAAGAACACAAATACCATTTTGTTGGTATTACAATAATTTATAATCACATATACATTTATAATCACGCACCTTAGAATCAGTTCAGCTTGGTAATAATACAAACTACAGAGTTTATTTACAGAGGTAATGAGCATAAGCTTCAGGATGAATAGGTACAGGTCAATTTTTATAATAATGCAGATTTCTAATGCCTGAAATGTTTATTTACATATCAAAGGTTATAGGAAAAAAAACAAAAGAAGCTACTCTATCTGGAGGGAGCAATAAACTACCACATGAAAATAACTTTTTTCATGAAAATACAGTTCATGTGTCATTATATTCATTTAAGTTTGCTTCCATTTTGTTGAGCAGTACTGCAAATATATGGGTCCTAATGGGAAAAAAGCCTCCTAATGGAGGTAGCGGATTGCAAGGAAACATCTCAGAAACATCAAAACTTATTTTCACTGCTAGATAGCTGGCCAGCACCACATTTGACCTACAGGCTAAGAAGGTTTTATTTCACCACAAACAGAATGAGTAGACTAGGAACCCACATGAATGGACAAACATGCCCAGCACAAATCCTTGCCTAGTTTAGGAAATTGTAGATATTCAGACCCTCTCAGTACTGCATTAAAAAAAAAAACAAAAAAAACCCCCCCAAAATTATAGCAATGGAAATTTACAGCTAAGTCAAACTAGCATTTGGATAATTTGTCCTCAAGATTATAAGTATATTCACGCTAAGAGAAACAAAACTAATTTGGATTTAAAGATTTCTGGTTTTGATGAAATGGAACATTTGCAGTTCAAAGAACTATTTTCTTTGCAGAAAGTACTTAAATTTCTAGTATTTGAATATCAGAAGGGTTTTGAGTTTTGGGGGAGGATGTTTGCTTTTTTTTTACTAGTCTTACAATAATATCAATAATGACATGGCAGATAACAGTACAGATTTAGAAAAACACAGAAATCTATTAGTTTCCACATTCTTTTTTATTTTCTGTTACATATTCATTTATCTCTGTGAGTAATCAAATACCCTGGAGAGTCAGACTCAGGTACTTCCATCTGTTTCAACTGCTGTGGTTTAACCCCAGCTGGCAGCTAGAACCACCTAACTACATATGGTGTTGTCCCCTTTCCTCCTAGAAATGCTGTGAGAAGAGAAAACGAGGATAAAGGGAAAGACAAGAGAAAGCTCTTAGGCTGAGATAAAGCCAGGTTAACAGAAAAATAACAGGAAAGGAAAATAACAATACAAATAATAGTAACCACTAGGTGAATTGACACTCAGTGATCATGGATACTCACTTCCTTGACCAAACCCTATTTATAGACTGAAGGTAACATTCCATGGCTCATTCTGTTGATCTGTCTAACCCCTTCTCAGCTTCAATGGGAGGTTGAGGAGAGTCCTTGAAAAGTACAAATATTGCTTTAGCAATAGGCACTGCTAACATTCCTCTCACAGCCATCACTAGGAAGAAACCTAACTCTTTCCCAGATGAAACTGGGATATTGAAAAAAAGAGGAGAGAAGAGAAGAGAAGAGAAGAGAAGAGAAGAGAAGAGAAGAGAAGAGAAGAGAAGAGAAGAGAAGAGAAGAGGAGAGGAGAGAAAAGAAAAAAGAAAAGAAAAGAAAAAAAAAAGAAAAGAAGAACCCAGAAAATCTTTTACTTTTTAAGAACAGTAACCACAAAATCCTGCAATCTCCACTAAACTTTAGTGGGTCAAAATTCCTATTAAAGTAAACAGGAGTTTTTTCTTAGTAAAAGACAAAAAATCTTTCCCCAAAACAACATTATTTTATAAAATCATCTAAATACTGCACTTGTAATAGGGTCATATGGAAACACTTATGAAATGCTTATACCAGTTTCCATAATAGTATTACAGCTGATATTTGCTCAAATGTAGACAGGAATCAGTTGAAAATTGCTCTCGAGTTGACTTATAATTCTAGAATCAATATTTAGGTTAGTAATTAATTAAGCTAAATTATTTAATTAATTCATTTAATTAAATGGATTTAGTTTAAACTAGAAGAACCAAAAGAAGGGGATCTTTGGCACGTGGGGCTTGCCTCCTCTTGAGATTTTCTGTATTTTTAAATTACTACATATCTTGTCATGCCTGAATCTCTCCGGTCTACCTATAATGCTACTGGGATGTATCTAATAGGTACAGAAAAGGTTCAAAGACAATTTTTTTTGAGTTTTTTCACCTCAGTGATTTCTTACGTGGCCAACAATAAATTCCCAGTGTATGTATTTGTTTAAAAAGGAAAAGTTATATCCAACCCCAAGAATCCAACCCTGAAAAAGGCATGGCAAAATTTAATTAACATTTAAACACGCTCAGTGATACATATCTGACAGAGTCTAAGCACAGTGTGACTGTTATACCTTGGAGTGGCGCACAGTCATAAAAATAAAGCTCCCCACAGAGCACACCTGACAAATTAGTCTGAGAAAAATGGAGGCATGTTTCTCACGTGCCACTCAATTTCTGTAGTGGGATGTGTTTGCATTTGAAAACCAAGCTATATAATGCTGTTATTCTTACTATTCTTGCATATTTTTCTTTTATTGAGCAGGTTCCAGCAGTCAGATGGATTAATGACATGTTGCTTTGTAACAACAAGTCAAGTGTTCCTCCTCATGAAAAGATAAAATAAAATAAAACACTTCACTTGCAAGATTCATTAAAAAGGCAAGCAGCCTGATTCAAACTGAGATCCAACATAGTGCACCTGCAGCACAGCCTGCCTGCTAGCTCCAGCTGTGGGTGGTGAGGAGGGGTAAAGAGCAGGATGCTAGTGTTTGCCTGTAAACACTATGCTGTCCTTTGCAGAACAGTTTTCCACAAGACTTTATGCAATTTCCATGTCAACTACTGTTTCCTAAATTACAAAAGAAGGTCTTACTGTTGAGAAAATTCAAAATTAATCAATGCATTTCTTATGCCTTCCCATGCTGCTATTTCTCACCTCCTCTCTAATCCCCCAGCATGAGCTACTACAAATAGCAAAAGTACAAAATGCAGAAACACCAAGTGAGAGTTCCAAGCCTACTAAATGACAGAAATCCCCGGGTCAAATTGGTGAACCTTGAGGATGTTCAAACCTTGAGCAGCTCCTTTATTTGATCTTCAAAACACAGTCACAAGCCTCTTTTAGCCTATCTACTATGACATGCCGAGTATTTTAGCATCTGAAGGGCATTACCACTGCATTTTTTACACCTGTCAAACCCACCCATATCTTTACTGTGGCTATCACTAGTGATATAAAAAAAATGGGAAATAGCTTCAGAAAATCGATAGACAAAAACAAGAAGCACAGGTGGCTTCTTTTCTAAAGCAATATGTGCAAATCCACTACAGGGCTTACTATTTACGCTGCCCTTCTGTTTGTCTTGTAATATTGTTTTTTGCACTGTTTCTGTCACAGATTTCAATAGAGGCAACTGAATGATCCCACTGAAACTGCAGAAGCTTTGATTTCTCTGAACTTGGATTTATGTACCCTGCCTCCTTTTTGTATTCTCTTATCCTACTGATTTTAGTTCTGAGCTGATGCATCTCTAGATGTCATGGCATGCTTTGTAGTGACAATGTTGTGAGTAAAGTACTTGATAGCAGGTAGGGTAACTAAAGTTTCCAACACCAGAAATACCAGTTATTTTTCCATGCTCTGTCTCCCACAAGTGATTGCTCCTTTGGTTCATAGCAGGCAGTAGGGCTGGGATTGAAGTGTATGACAAGTCCTTAATCTTAGAAATAACAAATCAAGAAATCCTAAAATAAAAAGGCTGGAAGAGATGGAAAAGGATCTTTCTAAGCCTATCAGACTGCTAGAGGTAACTAACATGAACTCATCTGCCTTGGAGCACTTCAGGAGGTATAAGATATATTTTTCTTTTAGTGACAGACTTTTGAAGTTATCCTGTAGGGTGCAGTCTCTGCTATTTCATGCTTCAAGGAAAGATCTCAGGCTACTTAATCACAGATTCAATATTCTAGGTAGTCTTTTTAAATCACGTGCCAAGTAAGAGAAAATATTTTGTGAATATGGTGTGTACAGAGACCTCTTTGCAGGGCAAGATAGAGAAATGACAGCGTGTCTCCCTACTGAACTCACAAGCCAAATGAAGGATACCAAGTGAGACGCAGAGAAGCATGGTGCTAGTGGCACTTGAGCTGAATGCTGCACTGAGCATCCACATCTGCAGACATTTTGTGAGGAGGAAAGGAATTTGGCATGTATGAAGGAAAAAGCTGTTCCAGTCATGAGAGGTGGTGCAAAGGCTGGACTAGGGGACAAGGAAAGTGGTTAAAGAGGTAGTGAAGGCAAAGTGGTGCAGAAGAAGAAGGCAAGAGGGATGGAATACACTGTACAGGGGAACATGTTACTGAGCAAACTTATGAGGAACAAGTGAAAAAAGCATCCACTACACAAGCAATCTGCATACAGTTAGAAATCAAGATCCAGCTTCTTTTAAATTACAGTTTTTCCTTTAAACCACAGATTTGAAGGCTATTGATGAAGACTTCTTTTCTCTATTAAGTCATGGCAGACCTTGGCCCAAATAATACCAGTATTGAACCTGTGACCTTTTAAGCCACACTGTCAGGCGGGGGGGGACTGCAGTGATGTGAAGCAGAGCTCACATCGAACAAACAGGGTACAATGGCTCCATTCTTGAGTTTTCTTGCACTTGTCCAACACTGGGTAAAATCCCCTGAACAATGTCAAGACCTTTTAAATGTCACGTCCTCCTGGCTCTGGGTACTTGTGCCTGAAAGCTTCTAAAAGAGCAGCAGGATCTGGACTGAGAAGAGTGAGACTGCAGGCTGTTTATGGAAGAAAAGTGAGCAGAGGAAAATGAAAAGAAGAATAAAGTGACAGGGAAAAGCGATTTCTGCAGCAATCCATGAGATTTTGCCTGTTAATTAACTTCGGAATCATGCAATTGTTGCCAGCAGTTGACCTGAGGCTGCCCTCTGGGCTGAGAGCTAAATTCTGTATTTAACAGCTACCGTGGGAGGGCAGAACAGATTGAAAGCAGTGGTGTTGGGGAGTATTTATTAACAAATCACTTTTAAAGTGGAGGGCAAATAGCCAATGAAATCTGGCTTGTGAATTTAATATGGTTTTGTTAGCATATGTTACCACTCAGGGGACATAAAGGAGGCACTTTTGTTACATTGGTACATGTGATTGCCAAGAAAGCCATAATGAGAAGACTGAAGCAAAAATAGATGTTTCTTGTGAATACCTTTGAGCAGTGAAAATGAAGCAACACTGAAACTGTTCAAACAGTAATCATTCTAATTCTTGTGAATTTTGAGCTACACCTGGCAGGTTGAATAGTCTGAACTTCCTGTATCAGAAAAGGGAATACACAAACAAGAAAATTCATTAATAGAGCTCTTAACTCTTTTTTTGGAAGCCATTTGTGCAAAATATTATTGATCATAAGACAATACTTTGAAAAAGATAATCTGCAATAAAGTGATTTAATTAATATGGATGGACTCATCCCATGCCCGTGTTCCAAAACTCCCAGAGTCTTCACGAAGTGCCCACCCCCAATCTGCTCCATCATTTTTGTTCTTTAGCTAGAGTTTGCTATTTTAAAAACTTAACTGAGAATCACAGAAAACTTGTGAGCTGCAATAGGAGAAAAAAGAAGGAAAAGATGTCCCATGTGAACTTGAATGTCTTCCTAGCATCCCCACTCTACCCATGGCTCAAGTCTGTGAATGTGGGAATGGTATTAGAGATTAAAAAAAAAAATCAGCAAAGGAGCTGAATCTTTTTCACTGATTTCCTAGGAGAATACAACACTTCAAGTTTGCTAGAAGATCCTTATGCTAGACACTTTACTGTTGGTAACAGCAGTAACTTTCTTGCAGACAATTCTTCAATTCGTTTCCGATCCACCACACGCTGTGGCCACTTTTAGCACACTTGGCACAGTATAGGACTGTTTTAACTGCAGCACACAGTCCAGCTGAGAAAGATATTTGCAGAAGTAGTGCAATGATCAGGAATTATTCCACTTTTTCTGATATATCTAGTATAGCTGGATGAACAGGCACATCTAAATCCATGACATCTACAGGTAATATGATACAACTATATCCTCCAGTCACATATTTCTTTGCTCCTTATATCTGCTGTGAACTCAGATGGAACCAGAATGGATTCTGACTTTTAAAAAAAATTATTATTATTTTCAAAATAAGGAACAGAACTCATATCACACTTGAGATAAAAATTACAACAATATGAAGTTGAATGACACACCATTCCTTCATGGTCTGGTACTTTTCAATCTTGAATCAAAGATGAAAAGGTAAAGGGAAGGAAATCTAGGACCAGTGATTCTTCCATGTGTGAAGCAAGATCTGTGAACTGATTTGATAGGCATTTGCCTTCCAAAAGCAGTCAAAGTATGTGACCAGAAATTCAGGACACATAAAATTTCAGCACCAAAAGAGAGGCCTCATCAATTATTTTTAAGAAAATATTTCTACTCTAAGAAAGTTTTCAAGCACTGAGATTATTTTTAAAGACTAAGGAATGAAGGAAGGAGAGAAAGAAGGGAAGAGGTTCAATAGACATTTTTGAGAATTCCATTTAGCTCTTTTAGTGGTTCCAAGTAAATCTTCCAAGTTCATTTGTACTATCTTATTTACATTGTATTGTTTTGGTCTCTTTAATAAAATTTAGAACTAAGCTCATACTCTTATGTGACAACTGGTGGCCTTTACCTTATGGCTCTTTCTTTTTGTTCTTACTCTCTGTCTCTTCATTTATCTCTTCATTTATATTACATTTGATCAAGTACTTAAGTAGGATCACTACCCACTATTTTGCAGTGTTGTGGCTGATATTCAATAAAAAAACTACAGGATGGAAGACAGAAAGGTAATCTTTTTTACAGAGCTTGCAGCAAATAGACATTAATGTAGTTTAAAGATCTCAATATTTAAGTTAGGATCTACTTTCAGTTCTAGGCACATAATGCTTTCAACAACATATCTGATGATTCCTGGAGGATCTCTACCAAGTCTCTTAAAAATAGGCATTCATTATTCATAAGTATTTACTGAGATTCATCACCTGTCTGCTACACTGCCTCTATGCAGTTCATTCTGCAGAGCTAAGATTTGAATTTTCAATTGCTTTTACTATACACAAGTCATAATACTCATTTCAGTTTCCTGGCTGGTCAAGTACAGTCTGTGAAAGAATCAGTTTGGTCAAATCCTAACAACTGAGTGTAAAAAAATCAAATTGCCTTTCAGTAATCATTACACAGTACAGGTTTGATATTCACTATTATGAAGAATGCTCTTAACTTTAAAGACAGAAAACATGCCACACACAAAATGAGGCACCAAGATAATAAAGAAGAATTTACTAGTAACAGTAAACACTAACGAACTAAGTATTTCCTCTGGAAGACAACAGTAATTACTAGGGCTTGGAATCTGCTCAATTCCTGCTGAAGAGACTTTTCTGTTCACTGGGAATCTGCATTTGAAAAGGCAGTATGAGCAGCTCAAGCAGCTGTTCAAGGGGAAGGCAGAGGGTCTGGGGCCTAACACCACCCACTCGCCCTGGTCTCATCCCTCTAAGAATATCAGTTGCTAGAGCTGCTCATTGCAGGAGGCTTGGACTAGACGATCTTGCAAGGTCCATTCTAATCTAACCTATTCTATGTGCTTTTTAAAGGGGTGTGCAAATGGAACAGCTGCACTGTGTTCCTAAGAATTTAAGAATAAACAACAGTAACTCCTTCATTCTCCTATTTTCAGTTTGTCCTGAAAATGACATTTTCATTTTAATGCAACTGAAAATTATTGCTAGGCTTTGGCAGAAGATACTTTGCTGAAGCAGCAGCCTTAAATTTCAAACAAATATTAAAATGACTGAAATCTTTGTAGAAGTTCTGGAAGGAAGCATTTGTAAACTTACTGTGAAGGTGAGCAGGAATACAGTCTGAGAAGAGAGAGTTAAAAAAAAAAACAGTCCTATTTTGATAGTGATGGTGCAACATAGGAAACTACTCCCAAACCAGTTACTTACACACTTAGAGTGCTAAATAAAACAATGTCCACTGATATTATGGTCTTCTAGAAAATTCGCTTCTGCTACACTTAAAAACACTTCCATGGTGCTACCTTTTAAACAAATGGACCAGGACTCCATGACTTCTGACATTTCTAGACAGAAAACTTGTTCTTAGAAAGCAGCTTTATTGCTGTGCATGTTCATGGCCAGGCTTTATAAGGCTCTGAGCAACATTATCTAGTGCAAGACACCACTGCTCACTGAAGGGAGGTTGGACTAGATGGCCTTTGAAGATCTTTTACAACTTAACACATCCCTGATACTATATTGAATACTTGATGATAGGAAATTTGAATAGGAAATTTTAAATTCCCTCTGGCAAATGTATGAGTGCCAAGTGCTTGCCTGTCAATTCCGTTTGTGGGAGGAAAAAAAAAGCAAGCATACTATTTGATTTCTCTGAACACAAACTAACAACCCAATTCAATGCTACAATACTTCTAATAAGTTTACACAGTGAAAACAAAAAAGTAATTTTTATTGAACATGTTTGAATAGTAGATAGATTTAAGGAAATAGTAATCTATTTTGCTGGGAAAAAAAGCAAGCTAAATTAATTGAATAAATTATTCACTGTAACTTATGGGCTTAAGTCTGCTACTGTGCCTTTATATATATACGTATATACACATTCATTTTCTGGAATCTTTGCTGAGCTTGCTAACAAGGATATCAATTAGTAACAACAATGGTTTTATTTTAGTTGTACTTACCTCTGCATTTCCTGGTTCTGTCTGGTACCAGAAGCTGAAGTAGTAGAAGGACATGGATCTTCCATTTCAAACAAAATCAGAAAATACTGGAAGTATGAACAAATAATATCAAATAGACAACTTGTCTGAGCTTTACAGCTTGATCCTTCAGTCTGAAGTTTGAATACATTTCAGAAAGTGCCCAGGTTTTGGTATAAGTATTTGGAATAAACCTACCAACATTCACAGCTGGTCTTCTGAAAAAGTTACATGCTGCATATCTGACTTTGATAAATCAAAGTAAAGTCAGCCAAATAAAAAAAAAGAATCTGTTTGAGGCTACACAAGACACCCACTGGTAGGGGGATTTCAGCTGCTTAATAGACAGACAGTATTACAGGAAGGATTCAACAAAGCTTTTTCTTTTAATAATTAAAGTCTTTCAAAAGTTTTATACAACACTGAAGTAAAGAACACTGAGACGAAATAATTTGATCTGATTTTATAAGTTCACAAAATACAAACCTGCCAGAGACTTCCCTCTATATGTCTGCCTTTTTATCAAGTCCTCCTGCTTGAGATGTTTGTTGAGGTGAATGAACTACTACTGGCTTAGCCACCCTCTCTCTGTGGATTACAAAGTAAATTAGAGATGTTACTAGCTCAGGTGAAGTCAACCACATTGTGGATATATGGCTAACCATGCGCCTTAGGACCAAAAAAGAGATGCATGAGGCACTGCAAAGTTCACAAACTTGAACATTGGAAGTTCCATCTAAACATGAGGAGAAACTTTACTTTGAGGGTGCCAGAGAACTGGAACAGTTGCCAGGACCTGTTCATGTGCAACATGTTCTAGGTGGACCTGTTCTGTCAGGGGTTTTGGACTAGATGCTCTCCAGAAGTCCCTTCCAATCCTTAACATTCTGTGGTTATGCCTGCAAATAGATGCTGACCAATAGCTCCTATTGCCCATTCATGGGGAATGTTATCCCCAGTATTCGGGAAAACAACAATCAAAAGCAAGAAGAATCAGCAAGATAGTTTAAGCCTCAGTCCCTGCTAATCTTTCAAAGCTTTTAAAAATAACCAAACTAGGATGTGAAAGCACTAAATCCCAGAAGGACATGACTTACAGTTTTTCAGTTGATGGCCTTTATAAAGATTTCACTTACTTTACCTCCTCTGCTTAGTGGAAGCAATTAAGACAAATGAAACAAAAGTGACTATGTCTTTAATGATAAGCAGAATTTTCCAAGGTCTATGATTTTGTCCAAAGTGAGAAAAATGTCTCATGTCTGCATAACTAAGCTGTCTGTGATTTTCCAGCTCAGTGTAGCCTCATCCATGTCAGCTGTTTAATAAAGTTACTGATCCACAGTATTCTCTGAATCCTGCCCAGGTACTGCTTGGGAAAATACTAATTGTCGTGGCCAAAACTGCCATGGAGTGTGGTAACAATTGAGCACCATGGGTCATTGTAAAGCACTAGATAAAGACTATCCCTTTTTCTCCTTATCTTCCTAGCCTGATCTTACTAGAGCTAGCTTGGATTTTCTGAAGTTATTGTTGCTACACTATGGGGCAACAATTAAACCACAGACATCACATCAAGGGAAAAATAGGAAACCTTCAAGCTTGCAGGGCCCTAATCGTTTCATTGCTTGCTCTCAATGCTGACTGGGAAATGTCTACTTTGTACTATTTCTGTGGCAAAGTGAACACTTTTCTTTGTAAATACTGCTTACACAAAGAGTCAGTGGAAAAAATGTGAATTAAAAGTCTATCTAACAAACCTCTCTGCCTGATTCTATCATTCAATTTATTTCAAAAATATTCATCAAAATATCAACTTGCAGTTACCATTTCTGTGGCACATTTGTTTCTCTTTTTACTGAGTTGTTAATCTGCTAAGCTAACTCATGACTGTTCCCTGTGTGGTCTCCTGATTTTGTATCTGTTTATTTCACCCCTTAATGTGTACCTGATCTCACATGGAGCATTTGTGGACAGGCAGCCAGGTACATTAGACAGACTCATATATTTTCTTACAATGAGGGTACAGATAGAACTCTCTCCATTGACGCAATGTTTTGAGATATAAACATAGCATTACAGGTATTACCTAGTCATAATATTGCTCAGTCTAAAAATTACTGAGAATCCAGGCAGTGCATTGAGCATGAGTATATGGTTGCCTTTACTATTTTTAACAGACTCTCACTTCCTTTGTAGTCAGCATCTCTGGAAAATTCAGAATATCTGAAGGTCAACAAAATTTCTTGTGAAGGATGAATACAGCAAAGAAGCAGTACTATAAAACAAGAACAAAATCTCTTAAGAAATGAAACTGTTGATTGCTAAAGAAAGAACAGCCTATGCCAGGGTTTTAGATGTCACTTCATTCCTGGACTTCTGACTTTCATCAAGCTTGGATATGATGATATAGAAACTTCTCTCTGAATGACTCAGAAAGAGAGGAATTTGAAAAGATCGTTACAGTGCATATTCTGTTCATTTTCAGGTAGAGATCAGCATGAAGGTTCACCTGGAGACACAGATTTCTAGAGAAAAATCCTAATGCCCCCTGATGAATAAGGCTGAGCACTTGGAATTGGGCAATACTGGTGCTACCACTCTCTCCTGAAGGTCACAGAATTCTCCAGGGATTGCCTATCAATCCATGCTGTCTATCAAAATACTTGTGGGATTAATTGCTATACTTTTCTGCGTAGACAAGGGAATCACACTGACAGAGGATTGTCTCAAGAGGAATGACAGGTAAAATGAACCTGAAGTTCCTGTCTGTTAACTGCTCTGCACAGACGAACACAGTCATTAGAGGGTTGACCAGGGAGTGGGACTATATGTGCACAACAGGTCATCACAAAGATCTACAAAAACATGAGATTGCTCTACTTTCTGCACTGCATAACCTGTGATTTGCTGGATCCTTATTCAGCTTGGTTTCTGTAGCAATGTAAAATTACAGAGACTCAGTACTCCCTGGTAAAGGATGAATCTGGGTTGTCCTGGCTTCCTGCTTAGAGAGTCTCTTAGTTCTTTGCTAGATGCCCCCAGTGACAGGAGACTTCACATTGCCACAGTTTACATCACAAAGACAAACTGTTAGGAGCGAAAATAAAGTGGATTTTTTCCTACTTTAGTGTTGATTTTCAGTATAATTAATCCCTGCACTGGGATGGTATTCCTTCTTTTTAAATTTACCAGCTACTCTTGCTGAAAATGCATGGTCTTAATTTAGTTGACTTTCATTCTGCAGTCCAATAAATTCTGAAGATGGTCTTGTGAATACACTGTGGTTTATCATTCTTGCCTATAAATCTTGTTCTGAAGTATAGTAAACATCACACTTTTTACTGTATGAACAGTGTATAATAAATAACAAAAATACAAAAGATTATAATTCTGTAGATAATTTCAAACTCACTTTATCAATTTTTAATGATTCATTAAGGTATTTGAAACTCTTCACCCAGTTGCCTCATATATGCTAAACTTACTAACAAACAGCATGAAGTAATGAAGGAATATTTATGTATTTAACTAATTATAACTACAAGTGAGAGAGAGAGAGCATCTAATTAAAAGATAATCAGATGTGTGAAAGACTTCAAGGACAATGAAGAGGGACAATGCTTACAAACCAATAAGTAAATCCTGCATTTACAGGATTTCCCCCCCTCTTTTGATCACAAAGCAATATATCTGGTTTTTACCATTGAAATGGCAAAGTGCCAGGTCTCTAATTCTAAAATACTTAGTAAGAAAATACTTTTTTGAAACCTAAAACATTATTTAACCAATATACGTAAGTGCCAAACACTGCTTTTCATTGAATTTGAGATGAAAGAGCATTTTTCAAAATGTAAATTCTTATCAAGCCCTTTCTTCTGTTAGCAAAGAGTTTTCATTAGCTCAGGCTTTAACCTGAACAAGCCTTCAGAGAAACACACTGAAAGCCCAGGCAACGAAGCAATCACTCACAGCAGGATAGAACTGCTTATGTGGATTGCACAGTTGTTGGATCATACACAATCACCACAGAATACCAGTTTGGAAGGGAATTCAAGGAAGGGAATTCAAAGATCATCTGGCCAGCCTTTCTCTGTCCAGCTGAATCTTCAAGTGTCAAGTGTTGGCGTACCCATCACTTTCCTGGGAAGATTATTTCAATGGACAACTGTTCTCATTGTGAAAAGTTTTCCTCTTGTGTCCAACTGGCATCAGTACTGTTCATGCTTAATGCGGGTGACCTGGAGAAAGTAATACAGTCTAAACTGAGTGATTAAAGGCAGACTCTTAATCACATCCACAACTGAAGAATCTAAAATCAACATGCCCTGCTGTGCCAAGGGAGGACAAATTCAGTTGTTGACAACAGGAGGCATTTGTCAGCTTTTGGAAAGCTGAGTATACTCGAGTGCCTAAGTATTTGTGAGCTTAAACTGGTTTTCAATAATCTGGCCAGGCTGTATGCAAATACGTTATGAAATTTCTTACACTGTCCACCCAGAGTTAACAGTCCTTGACCTGTAAAGATCACCTTTAAATCACACCTGTCTCTTGCTGCTGAGTTGCAATTGGTCAGCCTTATTTGGGAGATATTGCCCTTTGCTAACCTGTTGCTTTTAAAGTCAGTGTCTTGAAAATAATTTATGATATTTTGTCCCCATCCACCAGACCACAGGAGAACAAAACGATTATAAACGTGACCTGACACTGCTGGAAAATGCATAGCATTTTCCTAACATTTCCCAAACTAAATCCTAATATCTCCTCCCCAGTCCCCAAGTTCATCAAGGTAGCTGCTGTGACTTCAGCACAATCGCTAATGCTCTGTGTTCTGCATGTATCAAAAACTTTGTTGAATCAAGGCACCTGCGAGTACTGGTCAGTGTCCCCACTCACTTTGTGGATGACCACTAAAAGATGTTAGCTCATGTGATTACCACAGCCCAGTTCAACACAGACTGACATTTCACTGCAGAGTCTGACAGAGGAGAGGAGCCAGAATACCCTGACACGTTACAACCATAGTGTACTTGTGTCTGAAAATGATGATAGCCAAGCAATGACTACACAAGTGGTCTTTTGCATAGTTTTAGTCCATGGTGGAGAGAAAACAGTATTTCTTTTAGGAGAATTAAAATGAAAAAAAAATTTTAAAAGACAACATGAACGTATCTAATTTTGTTTAGGTTATTTAGAACCTCCTGACCTCTCTTAATGATGCAAAAATTTCCTTTTTTTTGAGCACCAAAACCATCTTCTGATCTTAGTATAAAAGTGGGTATTTCATTGGTCAGGACAAAAAACCCCCAGCAATACCACCACTAATCTACTAGTTATTGCTCCCTTCAAAGTTACAGACAACATGTATTTGTGCCCAGAAAGCATAAACTTTCAAAAATATAGGAGTATTCATAAAGTGCCATGTAAAACATGAGCGGGAGGTTCAAGAATGGTACTGCTCCAAGTACACTAACAGTAATGTTAGTACTGGTTCTCGAGATGTATCACTACAACCTTGACCCAGCTGCTACTGTCTTGCAAAATGTTTGCAAAAAACCTACCCCTCTTCTGGGGAAATAACAAGCAATCAGATGTTCAGGCAATCTAGACCAAATTCTAGATATGGGTGAAAGAGTCTTACTCATTGCTCTTGTTTTTATCTATCTTAAAGTCATTATACAAATACTGAAAAAAAGAAAGAGCAAATATCAGAGGCTAGAAATAAGTGACAAAATAGGCCAAGGAAGACTGACACTGGTTTTCAGTGTTAAGGCCTGCTGGTTCCTCCCCTGAGCATATGCATCTATTTCTGAACATTGCATTGGAAAGCATGGCCACTCTCATGAATACTTAATGATAATGAAAGACAAAAGAAAATATAAAGATTTTCCATAACCAGTCAAGAAAGGACACAGTGCTTATCAGTGTCAGTTTCTGGTTGCCATGCTTTTAATTGACTGCTTGCTCCAGGACAAGAAGAACAGATATTTTTAAAAACATGTGTGACAGCTTGTTGTTCAGAAATTCTGCATCTAAATGTCTTTGTTTCAGAGATACGTTAGAAAACCACCTGAGGCCACACAAAGGAAGAAATTTTTTCTCCAGCCATATTAAGGACTTTCCCTTTATCTGAGTAATATTGTAGTTTCTGCTATTTACAAGCCTGATTGTTCCTAGCTTGGCTTTAGCAGAAGTTGCTCTGACACATGCTGAATGGGAATTATTCTGAGAAAGGTGCTAGCATAACCATCCAAACTACTAAATAAAAGTGAGATTTGTTGTTGTTTTTTTTTAACTAAATACGTAAGATGAACAGTACCTATCTCCCTGACAGGTTAATAGCTCAGTGTTTAAAGGCAGATAAACGAGTGGTTGAGAACTATTAATGGGTTGTGAGCTGTTACACTTGAACCTTTTAGTGCACCAGGCTTACATCTCTCCAGTTTCCAGGCCACACAAAGAAATGCATTGCCTTTCAGAGAAACTAATTTCTTTCCACTTTCACCCTTGGAAGCTTAGGAGCTCAAGCCCCTTATCTTGGACATGTAATATTTTGAGCCATATCTATAGCTTTCCAGGTTTCCATGTCTCAGGACTAGCACAAAGCCACGACCTAAATGCATCTTGCTTATGTTTGGCCCTTATCATTCCAGATACATACTAGTGTTTGCAAGTGGGTCCATGGATTGGTGTCTCTAGTGCTGGCACTGGAGAAGAGAAAACCAATAAACAACTCTCATTTGCTTTGTGCATATCTTCTGTGCTAACTTCTATCTTGGCCTAAGATAAAGACAAGGAAGTTGAGACTGGGAAACAGAAATACAAGGCACGAGGTTGGTCTGAACACCAGAAAGGAAAAATTCTGGCAATAAACCTCCAGGATTATTCCAGATGTGCAAACTTTACTGATGTTTATTCTCAATTCAGGCAAGAATTGTCCCAAATTCAAACTGCACTATGAAAAATGGGATAAAGGAGTACGCTAAGACTTTGACTCATCTTTCTTCTCTTTTCTCTTTTTAGGATATCAAAATAGTTTATTCCATCATTCATGGAATTCATACAGCTTTGAGATGGTCTAAATTTCAACTCTGTGAGTTGTGTGCAGGCATGACTGTGCACCTCAAAGCTGTCAGTAAAGCATGGAAGCTGTAAGGTTGTAGCAATCAACACAGATCAAGAATTTTAATCTGAGTTCCCTTAAGATCTCAGATATCAGATTCAGTTATAATTATTTTCATAGAAGCATGTAAAAGTTTAATGGGAAAGGAAAGCAATTTCTTGTCCAGACTAGGTAAAAGCTAGTCTCTAGCTTAGAATACCTATTTGCAGACAGACACGAGAAACTGGAAGACTCTTACCAGCAATGTCCTTCACAGCTATACAGGTTAATATGGTTCTTTATCAGTGTTTCTGATGGCCTTTTTAGTTTCCTCAAACCAACAGCTACAAAGCCATCTGTCATTTGGCCAGGAACCTTGGGATGTCATGGTCCTAAAGTGACAAGTGGCAAAATTTACAGGTCTGCACAAAACATTTCAGAGACATTTGAATACAACTCAAATTTGGTGAGAAGGACAGTGTTACTTTGTGTAAACAGCTAGATTTGTTGCAGCAATGGTATGAAAAAATTAAAATCCAAGCAAACTAAGGGAAAAGACTTGGGAAAAAATATCAGATCTTATGTTGACAGACATGGCGTTGATTCAGTAAAACTAATCTTCTAAAGGAAGACTGAATACTAAGACAGACAGACTGTAAGAGGAATAAAAAGGAGCTGGGAATTTCATCACTGAACTTCTTTCCCAATAACAACTGGAAGAAAATAAAAGCAGTTTTCCAGGACACCAACCACACTGTTAATTAGCAGTATAATTTGTGCTGTCTTTAATGATGGCTTATTCTGCTCTCATTGTCAGGAGAAGAAAATAGGACGGGCATTTGGAAACCTTATGAAAAATAAGCACAGTTTTAGGGCATTTGTGCTTGAAAAATATATAGCTGTTGATGGATTAAAACACACATACACCTCCCATAAACATTCGAAGAATAATAGATGGAAAGAAAATAGGTAATAAGAGAGTGAAAGATTTTGTTTATAGACATGACTGGTTGACTAGGGTATAATTATGGGACCTGCTTCCAATCCATCCTATGTAAAATAATTGCTGTGTACAGGAGACAGATTTTCTCATAATAAATGGATCCCCTCACGATGGAGCAGAATGATATCAGTGTGAATACACTAGAATGACAGTATAATTTAACAGGAGTGATGCTGGAGGGTGGACGTTATTAACTTCAGCATTTCTGAAAGCCTGTTCTACTTGCAGACACATCTTATTTTCACACAGAAGGCACACAAGGTAAAAGAATGGGCAGTCTTATAGATCAGAAGTTTTAAAGAAGTTAATTAGATTACACTAATCTTTCAACTAGACTATTGCCAAGCTGTGCTAGGTGCTGCAAGAGAAAAGCTTGGCAAACCAAGTTCAGGTAGAATTATTCACATCTGTTTGGTGAGGAACAGGTACAAGAAATGTCCTTACTGTTCTTTCCAGAGCTAAGCCAATCTCAGCAGGAAAGGATAATACAAAGTCTAAACACCCATTGTGTTGTTCTGTTCCTAGTCCCCACTACAGAAAACCCTCTAAAAAACCTCAGTGTAATTCTAACTACTACAGTTGGTGATTAGACTTAGGGAGCCACCCTGCTCTTTTCCAGCATAATTCAAGTTCCCATACCTGCTGAGAAATGAGGAGTCATGCCTGGCTACACAGGAGACAAAAAGTATCTTCACCTAAGGCCCTAGTGGATTTTTAAAATATCTTCTGCAGTTCTGAAGGATTGAGATGTATTTGATGAATTGACCTTGCATTTAGGAATTATTTTTGATGAATTTGGCATGATCAGATTCAGAGCAGTAACAAGGCACTCACCATTTTAAATTACAAACATTCTCACAGGCAAGCTTCATGAAAAGCAATCCCATACCAATCCTACTAAAACTCCTACCAATGGCTCCTGGGTACTAAGGTCCTGGAGACAGTCCTTCCAGTTGGGGTGATATACTAGCAGATCAACATTGCAGTATTGCTATATAGTATTACTGGATATCTTTTTTTTTCCTGTCAGTAGTTTGCAAGGCTACTGAAAATAAAAACACATTTAGATTTGGACTGTTCAGCTTAGTGAACAGAACTCTAGACTTCTGGGTTGTACAGCTTACTGGGAAGTTGACTTTTTTTTGCTTAATGTTGCATGATAGGAATCCATCTTGTCTATCCCTCTCAGGTGCTGCAGATTGGAAGAAAAAACTGTTATCATTATTATATTCACTGAATCAGTAGTAGACACAAATACTAAAAGAATTACAAAAGTAAGCTGAAGTGTACAATAAATATTAGTATTATTACTACTGGACAATTAGTTGCTGAGCAGAGAGTTGCAGAGTTACTTGAGTGTAACATACTGTAATCTGTACCTGTATTCAGTGGAAAGAAATAACAGTATTTGTGTGGAAAATATATAGTATATAGATGAAAATGTGATGATTTAAATAACACACTAAAATGCAGCAGAATAATTATTTTTGTTGAATATCTGTTAATTTCATTTTGGAGGTCTTCATCCTCTACTTACAATGCGGGGTTGACAAACCATTTGAAAGTTATCATAGATCAAAGCTATAACTTATATTTTAGTTACCTGCACTGCAAGATACTTGCTCCAATTTGAATTTATTAAGAATAATTAAAAGTACATGTCAGAAGGGAAAGAACATAAAACACACCACAACTAAATCATGAGCCTTTCCAAAAGTTAAATAGAAACATTCACTTCCACCAGCTTTCCAAGGAAGAAGAGCCAATTCTATCTCTGGAGCAACTTCACTGAAGTCAGTGGGGTGGCAGGAGAAATACTTTTGGACAGTGCCAACTGGCATATGGCCTTCTAGGAAGCATTGTGATTTATTAACAGGTTGGTCACACCACTATCTTCAGTATATCAACTGCATCCTATTTACTCTGCAATATACATTCCTCAACTGTACTGACTCATACCAGAAAACTAGCAAGGAATGACTGACCATAAGGCACTATAGTAGGCAGTGTAAGATTTTAGGCAATTTTCTCTTTTCCCTGCATCCCACTGGTTTTATTTCCTTGTCTGGAAAAAGCCAAAATTTACATTGACATGGCTGATAGTTTCAGGTAAACTCTGAGCTCTGGTCAATAAGCAGGAACAGGTAAACAGATCAACATGTCACAGAACAGCCAAACCTTTGCTGCACAAATGTCAGAGCCGTGTTACAGCTCCTGAATCACAATAGCTTACAGTGTACCATATTAAGACAACACTAAATCAGTTCACTGCACTGACAACTGATGTTGATATCTGAAGTAGCATGCAATTGCCAATACAAAAAGAAGAATTTAAAAACAGTGCTTCCTTTTTCAGAACAGGTTTTCCTGCTTTGTTAACTTGAAATATCACCTCCCCTCTGAAGGGGAACATCCAGATAATTTCCTTCCTATGTATTTTTCTTATCTTCAAACTGATTCTACATAAGAATCTGCTGGAGGGGGTCCATAACACCCGAAGGCTTTCAGGAATGGCCATGAACACAGACGCTCCATTTTATGCCCATTTACACTCAGCAGGTGTGTGAAGGCAAACTACAAAAGGTTTTGCAGCAGCCAATGCTAGTCCCAAGAAGAGTCTTAATCCTACTCTTAACATGTTGACTACCAACCAAAAATCACCCTGAAGCTTATTCTAAGACACTTCGTAGGAAAAAAAAATCAGGAACAGTAGGTGAACACAGGACTGTAGCATCTAGGATAAGATGGTTTTCTCCTCCCCACCTAAAATTTCAGGATCAGTGCCACAGAATAACCTTCTCCCAGAAACTAGTGTGGCCAAAGATCAAAGCAATAAAGTAAATCTGCAGCCCAGTAAAGTCACTTTCTTGTAATAACAACCTTAAAAAATGGCCTCAGAAACATAGTTTTAAAGAAACTACTTAGAAACAATCTGATTGCAAAATTAAATCTAATCAGCAATTAAAAAGCAACAAAAACTACACATCAAGTCTAAGGAGATAAATAGCATAACACAGAGGAGAAAAGGGCTTATTGTCCTTCAGAAAATTTAAGCAATGTTCTTTTCTACTGCTGGGAATTAGGAAAGTATTCTACAAACTCAGATCAACAGAATGGTTCAGAAATAAGTAGGGTAAGGTGGATTTTACCCTGCATAAGCTTATGTGCATTATGGCCTACTTCTTAACTTTCAGTAAGAAACAGAAGCATTAAATTAAATAGTATTCTTCTTTTCATTGCAAACTAGACTTCCAAGGCAGATCATAATATGTGAGTAAACCTTAGTTACTTGAAAATTGTGCTTAGCTGTCTTTGAGTCACATGAATGTGGGTGTGAGAGAAAAGGACATATGCTCTGAAAAGCCTCAACAAAAATTAAACATGAAATCAAAAGCCCACATATTAGTCTTTACTGAAGAAGAGAATATCAAGTTCAATCTAAAGAAAGTTAGGCAGGCATCAAAAAATTAAGGCTGCAGCAAGTAAAAACTGTAAAAACAACATATTGAACCATTTTCTTCTCTTCAGTATCCTCTATTGTTGATCTTGGAGTAATCTGCAACATTGCCAAACAACTTTGCAAGTGGTGTTTATGGGGAAGATACCCACAAATTCCTTCTGAAAAGCTGTGTATATGGATGTTGTCATCTATATCCATTCTTGTTTCTTTCTTCCTTTACAGTCTCTAAACCAACAAAATAAAATGCAAAGCATTACAGAAAAATGAGAAACACATATCAACACATAAATACAACAGTAAAAGCAAAAAGAGTAGCAGCTGACTCTCCACTGCTTCATAATCTATGTAGTCATTTAGATCTGTGCAACATGATCTGAAAATCCAGCTGTGCTCTTTGAATTACACTGTCATCAATAATAAAACTCTGCATTCAGAATTTATCTCAATTCTGTTGCCGATATATGAAACAGCAGTGTACAGCTTGTTTTGCCTTTCTATCAAGCATACATAATAAGCAAAATCTGAAGCACAGGCTCAAAGGAAGATTTTTCAAATAAAAAGAGCCTTTTAAAACACTTTTTTCCCAAAACTGGAACTTATTTGTTTTTTGTTCTTTTTGTGGCTTGGTTGTTTAGATAACTAAAAAACAATCATTGTAAGCACTACTGGTAAAGAAAGTCCATGAGTATGCTGTGCATACAAAACCAACCATGACAGTGGGAGGTGTTGTTACTGCTCATGAAATCTTTTGATTAATCTTGAGGCAGAATTCCCACATACACATTATTAGAGTTCTGCAGAATATACGCACAAATAGCATAGCTCAAACAAAGGGCTAACAAGAGTGTATCAGCAGGTGGGAATATGGGAAGAGACAACTGCCTGTAAATATTCCAGAGTACAGAGGGAAAGAAAAGAACCTGCAGCATGACTCCGATGAAATTGGCTGGATATGACAGAAGCAGCTTAGGAAAGAAACATCTACTAGAAGCTACAGAGCTGTGTTATTTGCACAGCCAGCTAAATAGATTGAGCAAATACCATTTGAGTCAAGTGCCACGGAGCTAAGACCCAAGAGATAGTGACAGGCTCAAATTCTGCTCATAAAGGGCAGGAGGATGTAGACTTGGGCAGGGAATGACAAGTGGACATTGATCTGCTTCTGGTGTATTGCTATCAGCTAGAATCACACATTTTGACTGCAGTATGAGTACTGTAGAATGGTGCAAACCTAGCATTAACCAGGGAAGGTACCTTATATTCCCTTTGTTTTGACCACCACTCCTACTCCAGCAAATTACATGCTAAGGAAAAATGAGAGGTCTCAGTCTGACATGAAACAAGGATGACTGGTCTTATTTAATCTGTGATAGAATCAATTTTCTTTCTAGTATTCCCATGTTTGTGATTTAGAATGAGAATAATTTTTATAATACATTGTTTTAGTTGTGGCTAAGCGATAATTACATTTCTGAAGGACTTCTTCAGCTTCCTACAGAAGTGGAGCGAGACCTCAGACAGGACAAGCCAGCCAAAAGAACAGACATCACGCTCAGTATATAAAAGGGGATTTGTCAGGGGGCAGGAATCTGCTATCACTCCTTGGGACTGGTGGTGTGAGCAACTTGTGTAATTTTATTTTGTATATTCCTTTACCATAATTATTATTTTCATCTTTCATTATTGTTCTGTTAAACTGTTGTTATCTAAACCCACAAGTTTAAGTGATTTTTTTTCTTTACCCATCCTTTTCTCCCTCTTCCCACAGGAGGGTGGGGAGGGAAGGAACAAGCCAGTTTTTGTGTGGTCCTAGTTGCTAGCTGGGGTTAAACCATGACAGTAGTTGCACTCCTATGCAACCTTGCAGTTTCTCTTTGGCTTTGGTTTCGAGGAAGCAATATCCTCCAAATACAAATACCTCCCTCTGTCCATGGCCGAAGGAATTGTCTCATTAATGTGCTAGCTTAATTTGGTTATGAAAATTCTCATAATATTACATGATCATGTTTGCTCATTATCTAGTATCTCAGACAGATCCCACTTCTGTCCCTCCAAGTTCCCTCTGCAGTTGCAATTATGTGCTGTAACTCTTTACTTTCACTTGCAGGTAGTTTCTATGCTTATACTCTTTCATAGGTAGGTAGAATGACCTCTAAGAGCCAGTTATTCTTAATCAAAACTGTCATTAGGCATCTCTCACAAAAGACAGTGCAGTAAAATCACTAAATTATCATAAATACTATAATAGCATCTGGAAATTTTCAATCAAGAATGGTGTTTGGAAGCCCACATACTAGTTGAAATGCTAAATATAAATTAATGAATGAAAGTGTACTTTAAAATCTATTTAATTGTACTTTTTTTGAGAATTATAAATATCCCGTGGTTCTAGGCTGGGGGTTTGAAAAACAGCTGGGCCATGATTTAAAAAAATTTGTCTTCAGTTTCTCTCAAGCCAAGAGGCACAAATTTATTTGATTTTTTCTTTCAAAATAAACCTGATAGTAGAAGTTAACAGGATAGGAAGCATGTAAACAGATACTTTAAAGGAATTTACTGAAATTCCCAATTTCATATGTTTCAAGACTAAAAATAAAGCTATCTCCATTCGAGGTAACACTAGTGTTAAACCAGAATATACAGAAAATAGAGATGCTGCTTTTAAAAATATCAGGGCTTTATCACTCCTTGTCCTTTATGAAAATTCAGGAAGTTCTCAGGCCTTTCATGAAAGGGATATGCTAAAACTCTGCTTTTTCTCTTGTGCTATTTCTGAGATACTTCAGAAGGGAAGTATCCTCAGTACAGCTTAATAACTAGTGAATAATATAGTAGTAATAGAAAGTTCCAGATGATTTCAGCATATAGATCATGCAGGCAAGGCAGAATGCTGCCTGGGTAGCTCATTCTTTTAGATTTAGAAAAGTGCTTTGCAAACAAGTTTTTAAAATACAAGCAGAAAGTAAAATAAGTGTCAGAAACATCTTAAAACAACAAAAGCCCTGGCACTGTTGTCTGAAACTTTTATTTGAAAGGACAAAAGCCCCAGGATATTCCTTCTCAGTGAGTGCATGCATTTATCTTCTGTTTCTTCAAACTCTTCTGCCTATAGTTTCCCATCTCTGCTGGGCCTCTCATAAAAAATTCAGGTAACTGTTATGAAAATATCTTTGGTTGATCCTCAGCTCTGCAGGAGAGGGTGCTGGGACAGTCAGGCAGCTTGGACAGACATTGGCAATTTCTTACTCTGCACTTCCTCAGTTCCTGGGGATCCTTGACAGAGCAGAGCAGCCATTAATGCACTAGGTGGAAAAAAGTTTGTTCCCAACCTCATCCCTGTTTTCCACCACTTAAGTCCTTAAAACTCTCGTTTTGATTTGGCCTGCACTGCCATTCTGTGAAGCACAGCCACAGGCTGCATCACAAAGCCTAGAACAAAGCTGGTCAACATGGAAATGGAAACAAGCTGGCTATGTTCTCATCTCAGCTATGCCACCGGGTTATTCTAAATCCTAGTGCAAATCTGCTCATTTCTCTTCTCATGTATAAAATAACATGTATGCATCTCATGGGGGTGCTGCAAAAACTGATTAATTAATGAGCACTTGCCAAGCATTTTTGGAATCTCAGATATAACCTGCTCAGTAAAGGTAAATTAAGGGGTTGTGTATTCCCTTTCCAGTTTCCATTTTGTTTCTCTCCACTATTTCATGAAGCTGTAGCCAAACAGAATATACAAATTCAACAAGAGCTGGTGTAGTAGCCCCTTCTATAGAATTCATAATGAGACATGACTTCTCTTTGATCAGGCAGTAGGAGTACACTGTTCAACTTCATCATGCATTCGTGGTTTTGTTCTGTTGTTGTCTGGTTAGTTTTTGGGTTTTTTTTCAATATACTAAAATTTTATGAAGGTGGAATAATAAATGACTTCTCACTTATAAATTTTTCAGTCAAGAAAGCCCTTTCAGAGACTAGGTAAACTACGCTGATACAGATAAGAAAATTACAACTCCCTTCTGCACAGGTAAGAAAGGACACCTTTGAGAGAGATACATTGACCGTGAACTCTTCAGAGACAATCAGCAAAAGTCATTTAGCACAGATGTTGCTGTAATTGTGAGATACTGGGAAAATCAATATTTAATGGCAGTCTCCCAACTCCACCCTGGCAATGCTCTTGAGTTAACATCACCACACTAGAATTTAAAACATGCAGAACAAAATTGGCTAAGTCCTCTATAGTTGTTATCATCACTCACAGTATCCCATGGCTTTTTTTTGATTCCTGGGTCACCCACAAATGAATAGATTGTGATTTATATCCATGTACTTCTAACCTTTGCTTATCTAACTGCCAGTTTTGGGATGATGCTTTTGTGAAGTACTGCATGTATACATAACATTATTCTTGAGGTAGGACCAGGCTTTCTGTTATGTTTCAACAGTATGTATCACAGTGTACATTGTTTCAGTATGGGTAATTATTCTAAATGTAGAGAATCTCAGACAGCTATTATTAATGAAACACATAATCATAATGCTTCAGCAAAAGGCGAGTATGGGAGTAAAAGTGGAGAAATAAATGCTGTAAAATTTGATAAGACATTGCTGGTGTAGCTTTCTACTCATAACAGTTCTGAATAAAGGATGAAGATGTTGATGACACAGGTGAAATCATTCACTCTTAGTTCTATTTAATGAGAACATCCTAGATGCAACCCAACAGAATGTTTCATCTTTCACTCTCAACACATGGTTCTTTCCAAAACAATAGACATGTACGAGAGATATACACAGGAAACAAGCTTAGTGAAGTTCTTGCATGACATAGGGGAGTCTACCAACAATTCACAGATGTACACATCACGCAGAGAGGTAAAATGTAATTTGTAAGGATGGCTGACTGATCTGTATCCATCTGTACATTCATCCCATGATAAGCATTCCATCTGCTGCAGATGTTAGCTACAGGGGTTTTGTGATTGCAGCTTTCAAGGCAGGGAGGCATCTACAGTATACCGAAAGGGCTGGCTAAGAGACAGAGTTGCAAGGGTAGTTGAGTTGCACAGAAGGGCTTTAAGTGGGTCGGCCATCCAGCTGCAGAACTGTATGACATACTCCATCAGAATTAACACCACTTAAAACCTGCATAATCAGAGTGTTGAGAGAAAATGCCCTCTGCAAAGGCTTACTTTTCTTTGGTGTTCATATTCAGAAGCAATTCCACTCATAACAGGAACTAGGATCCTAAGCTCTTTGACTTTATTCTTTTGCATATTCTGCATTGGGAGTCTTTGACCTGTCTGTGTGACATCAGTTGTACTGAATCCATCTCCTTTCTGCTCCTTGTTAATCAAAGTGCACACTAACTAAAACTTTGGGGCTACTGACCAGGATTCCTCTCCACTGCCATGAGGGCTTTTGGCTTGCCTGTTGTAACAAAGATGATCTCTTGCACATAACTGCATACTCGGAGTAAAAAGGAGAAAAGACAGATAGAACTGAAATATCACCTCAACTATCAAAACAGCAACTGCAGTACTGAACTACACAGGACCCCAGTCTATGGAGTACAGCACAACATTTTTACAATTTAGAACTTGAGTACCTTCCAACACACTATGACACAAAGTGACTAATGTCTGCCGCATGGTTTGCTTTTTCTCTCTCACACCCACACTCAAATGTACAAACTATGTGAAAAAAAAACTATGGGAAAAAAAACCCCAAACCTGTCAATGCAGTATGTCTAAAAGCTGACAGGGAGGAGGGGAAGGAATAAAAAGCCCCAGCAACAGAACTCAGGCACATCTTGATTGATGACCAGAATTTGTATATTAACAAAAAAATCCACTGTGACTGCATAGCCACATAACAAGTTTTGCACACTTCTTTTCAGGATCTAAGACATTTCTAAAGGTAAAGCTATTTCTGCCATGGGAGGAATTACATCCTTCAGCAGATACAGTCACTGGTATAAGAAGCAATAAAAAGACCTATAAGGAAAAATGCTTGTAATACAACGCTTTTCACGTGGAACCTATTTCCACAATTAGCATCTTATTCCAAAAAGTACCTCTCTGACTGTTGGAGAGTATTCAAGAACTAAGGTGTATTTCATTGTGCATATGTTTCCACAATCTAACTGTCACAGGAATATTTGTGTAGAGCAGGGTAACAGAGTGATAAGGAAATTGATAGTTGCTGACCATTTCCCTTCTTGAACTATTCATACAGAGAGATATAACTTTCCTGTTCCATTCTACGAATAGCAGATTAAGCAGTACATTGTGCCTCTGATATGATTTCAAAAATCCATCTGACCTTGCCAGAATTTCTTCTCTAACAAATAAACTGCTCACAATCACCAAAAGCTTTGAAAGGAAAGATATGATTTTGCCCAGTAATTTTCCTTCATCACAACTAGACTTCAGTGGGACAGGTTCACAGAAAGTTCTTCAAATATTTTAGGGTGTCCATATTCAGTAGGATTCACAAGAAAGAGATAGAATTACTTCTGAAGCAGTGAAAAGAAGAAACAGTCTGGGTCTTTTAGCTGTTCTCACACACTGAGCAGTACATTGCCAGCTGCCAGGATCAAAGCTTAGCAGGAGTTCCTAAAGGGGCAAATGACTACATAGTGTGACGGCTGATTACACCTTCCCCAGACAGTCTTGAAATGGGAACATTATTAAAACAGGATTATTTTAAGGCTGTGTTCTCAGTGCCTCTGTCGGACTGAGCTCATGCAGTAAAACCTGTAGTTAACAGCACAAGTATGGGTTGAGGTACACCCAGCACAGCATCTATCCATACCTCTGATCAGAAAAATTACAGTTGGAACATTTAGTTTGTAAACATGAATGCATATTACAGGACACTCACTGATATTTTGTATGATTTACCTTTTTTGAGCAGTTGACTTGTCTAAATCAGACTCATGCTGTTCAGAGAGACTACCCATCATGGCAGCCAAACCAAGATGCCTGTAAGGATTGGTGCCACCCTCATCAGGAGTCCTGCTGAGGTCAGGGGTCTAGTGGTGCAGTGTGAGCAGCAATGCCACAGCATAAGCAAGTGAAGAGACTTAATATGGCTCTGTGGTGACTGAAACATGCTTAATGTATTTTGCCCACCTTAAATAATTAGGTTTCTGCTTCTGCCTCCAATGAATTCCTCTCCTTGCTTTCTGGATAAGGCTGAATTCTCACCAGTTGGGGAATTTTGAATTTTCTAGATTCTCAGAAAAAAACCCTTAAGCTCAAATTAATCCCTTTCCCCTCCACTTTAATATAGTTGTCGTTCTTGGGTCTACAAATGGGAGATATAATACTTGCAAAGACAAAAAAAAATTAATTTCCTTATAAAAAAAATTGAATTTCCAGATTACCAAGGTGTACTCAAGGGACAACGAGTTTTTACAGAATATGTTTTGCTTCTCATCTGTCTCAAATGAAATTAAAAGACTGAGGAGGGAAAAAAAGTAGTGTGGAAAGAAAAAAAAAAAACAAAACAAAGTACATATTTTTATTTCCCTAAAATTCAGGAACAGTTCTTTGTAAATGAGAAAAAAGTGTTATGTTAAATCCCATCAAATAAGTTGACATTGTTATCCTACAAAGAAAGGTGGGTAGGACTGTATTGGAGCTCCTATCCCCGACTATTAAGCAGTATTTTGGGAATCTGGTACACTTATTGCTTTGAGGAAGGAGTTCCACCTCCCATGGGATTCCAAAATTACATTTAAGGTCTCCATTTGAATTCAAGTTCTGGTAAAGTTCAAAAGTGCTTATCTTTCAATACCTGATAGGAATACATCCTGAGATTCACAGAATCATGCAATCTATATGTGGAAAAATCTTTATGTACTTGATTTTTCTCCAGAAGCTTACTATTTGTTTAAGACTCCTCTTCTAGTCTTGTAAATATTTCAATTTATAAAGTCCCACCACATCTCTCAGGACACTATGAGAGTCATAAATCCCAATGTTGGGAAGTTTTTCCAAGACATAAACTTCAACTTAAGTTTACTCCTTCTCTTACCTTATTATGCCAAGTAATTCTATGCTTCATGGGTACACTCCATCAATATCTTTAAACATCTGCAAGTCCTGCACTGCTTAAGTAAACTGCAGCTGCTTACCTTAACTTTCAACTGTGAAGCAATCCCTCCAATTCCCTCAGCCTTCTCACTGCTTTATTTTTTAATAGTTTTTTGGCACTAGCATGCACTGAGGTTAAATGTTCTTCAGTTTGTAGTCTCTTGGAAAATAATATCAGTATGCATGTATGTTCACTTGGGTGTTTGGTCCTAAAATAGACAAAGTCCATTATGAATGCCTGCTTTGTCCAGAATTCATGAACTTACTATTCTAAATTTCTGAAACAATGCTAGAAATGCCTTCTCACTGTTAATTCAATACACGATTCAGAATGGCACATGAGAGTGCAAATAGTTCAAAGCTTTAGCAATCTTATATATATATACAAAAGCCAAAATGGAATTAAATGCATGAACACACTCCAGTAAAAAGGTGATTTTATACTTGAGCTACAATATTTCTGAGTAAACCACAGTGTCTTCAACCATGTCAACTATTATAGCAATTCTATGAGGAAAATCTATGCACCAAATTAACTGCACCAGTTAAATATGGAGGGTGAAACACAGAACTTCATAGAATCTTGAAAATTCGAGGAAAGAATGAAAAGTTCGCTCAGCTGTTCATTTCAGTGAAGGATTGGTCTACAAAAAAGTGTATAAAAATTTCTATTAAAGAAACTCCAACTTCTTTGGTCTGTTCTTCTCTTGACACAGTTCTCCGTTGAAAGGCTTTACTATCAGACCATCTCTTCCCATAGCATAGCATCATAGCATATAAAAAATCATTTCATAATAAGAGGGATCTTCCTCTTTTCCAAAGGCAGCCATGATATATTTTCGTGATGTTGCTCAGCAACATTTGTCTGGAAAGTATGGGATATAATCAATAACATCCTCTAAAGAGGATGAGGTGAAAAAAGTGCTTACAGGTAAAATGGAAATGAAAAGCAGTTTATTTAAATCTTAGCAGGATGATACACTTCATTCACCGGTTGAATCCAACTGGGCTATCCTTAAAACAGTGCAACATGCAGCACTATTTTTTCATTATCAATTCTTCCTTTAACTTGAAATTACCCTGCAAAACCCTAAGTTTACACTCAACCATACATTCAGATAAGCTTTGAAATGCAAACACAGTCTTAGTCAAAACCCAGAAGTACAGCTGAACACCTTCCCTCTATACATCTATTGGTCCAGCTTTCTGGAACAGAAGTGAAATACACCTTGATGCAGTTAGGATTTCAGAAGGGATAAACCTAAGTTCACTCAAATTCTAGCAATATACATTTTAATCCTCCTCCAGGCACATACTTGGATACTTTTTCATATCAAATCTAAGCATCTCCCTGGAATGTTTATTTAATGACCTTAGTGTTAGCATTAAGTGATTAATCAGTCAACTGTAAATAACTCCAGACTGTTCCTGAGAGTTTAAATTCTGCAGAGAAACTACCTATAACAAACAATAGAGAATTGTTTGATTTTTATTCTGAGGGCCTCTGGAAGGAAAAAAAAATTAGTTTAGAGGAGAAAAAAAGCTAATCCCAAACATAACCAACTACATTCGCTTTGTCACTTCAGCATCTCATTTAGCTTATACCACTGATGTTTCATTCATTATTTCCTGTGTTCTCATCAAATACCAAGATGGCTAATTCACTTTAGAAGAGCCTTTATTTATGACTCTCTTAGATCCTGCTTTAATTTCAGGGGGTGGGACCGGTAATGTTTTTTTTAATAGGTTTCTTTTAATGGACTACAGGATGTTGTTGTAAGGTCACTGACCACACTGACAAGAGAGAAAGGACTGTGAATCAGTATTATTTTCAGGTCACCAAGTGACCAGGAGAGAATCAGCATGAGGAAGTGCCAGCTTTCATTATTCTGCATTGGTCCAAGTGACCTTTCATTTTCACCATCCTTCTCTACCTCTGCCGTAAGTGCTTCTTCTATTTTCTTTTTTCTTCTGCGATATCCATTTTCAGATGTAAACTCAGAGGAAACAATGAGGAAAACTGTCAGGACTCTGAAGCTTTTTCTTCAGGAATAGTTCTGCCCCAGGCCTATCCTCTTTTTTTTTTCCCAAGTAGTACCATGCATATTTTATAGAGCAGGGCTGTAATGGACTGCAAGTTCAGCCAATGGGAAGCATCCATATGTCACAAGCTAACCCTGAGCAAGCAACTACTGCTTACGTAGTTGCCCCTAAGTGTTTTGTTCACTAACACATAGAAATACCACATATTTCTTTCAAATAATACAATTTCTCTGCTACACTAGGCTTTTGTGAAGTTTGTTTTTCTAATAAAATGTTTGTGCATGTGACTGCCCAGCCTAAAATAGAGACTCATTTAGAAGCAACAATATAAAATACAGTGGTCTGAGCTAAGTGACACTGATACATAAGAGAAGATGTTCTGCCTCTGGGATTACAGAAAATACCCTACCCTCCTTATTTTTTATCTGTCTCTACCATTCTGCTGAGCATCAGCTTTTTCTGTATTACTGCCAGTCTCCAATTTGCACAGCACCGGTGTTGTAAACCACATAACTACAATATCATTTGATAAATAACTGAGACACGAAAGTTAGGAAATTGTAGACAACAAGAGAATAGAATAAAGGAGAAAAGGATGGCACTTGAAGCAGAGCAGAAGACACAGATCTCAGGAGAAGTGACTGGAAAACTGAAAGAGGTAGAGGAGAAAGAATGAATGTTGCTCCAAAATGTTGATGCAAAAATATTTCAGTCTTTACTCTTAATTTATTAAATGTAATCTTCACTTGCGTATTCCTCCACTAACAACAATTTTTTCTCCCAAACCAGAGCTGTATCAGAAAATAATGTAATAAGATTTCTAATTCTTAATCTCAAGAATTCTGGACTTTTTAAAAGGAGAATATTCTGAACTACAGTAGTTAAACAGCATTTAGAATGGGGGAATATATATGGGAGAAAAGAATATGACAGCAACTAAGAGTAACATACACAAACAATTAAACACACTGATCTGTCACATTTCCATCAGAAAAAGAAGAAAATGGATAAGGTAGATAACTAGCCCTAGTTTCTTTTTTATTTTTGGGGGGGGGGTTTGTGGGTTTTGTTAGTTTTGTTTCATTTTGGTTTTACTATTTATTTATTTATTTTAAACAACGAAAAACAACTCCAACATAACATAACAACATAACAACAATACATAAAGAGAAACACTGGCTGCAAAAATCAAGATCAATGTGCCTACACTGATCTTGAGCAAGAGAATGTTCTCATCTCTCAGAACTTCTACAGTTTACCATCTACTTTATCATTAGACCTTTCAAAGACACAAGTTTTGTTGCTCTGTGTACCATTTAGCAAGTTTCTGAAAACCTAGAAATCTATTCATTCCGAAACACAGAAAAGCCGTTCCTCCTACCTTGTGCCTTTAGAGAGGAAGTTCATTTGGTCTGTGTAGGTGAGACACAACAACAAATCTGACTTTTCTTAAGTATGAGACATGCAGGACATCTGAGAAAGACAAAATGCAAAGTACCAATAACCTGGGAAGCAAAGGGCTTACAGCAGCAGATCAGCAAAGATCAACAGGCCTGAGGCTTTTGGGTGAGAGGTAAGAAAGGGTAATTAGCCAGATATGAGTCAACAGAGAATGTAAGAACTTAACATCACAAAGGTTTATTGTTGCAAATCAATGATTGCTTAAACACAATCCAATTTAATTCTACATGCTCATCACCACATCTGTCATTGGTGAATTGGTTCATGATTTTAAGATGCACACATATTACATTATAGCCACTCCATTTCACGCTAACAGCAATACTGCATAATTCATCACTGTCAATTCAGGCAGTGTCGTAGCTGTCTTGACCTGTAAAAACAGAGGCAATGAAGATGTACAGCAGTGTGGCTCCTTGAAATCTATTGAGTCAAGCCCTGTGGCATCATGCTTTCAGTGCTGAATTTCTTTAGCAAGCTCCAGCTCAAGACAATCCTTCAGTGAAAGGCAGAGGGAAAAGAGAAGTTTCTGTCTCTGTTGACAGTGATTAAGATCACCAGTCTGCTAGGGAGCATAAAACAGATGGATAGATAATTCCTAGACAGAGAGCTCCATGGTTTTGAAGAATTTTAGATACTCTGCACAGCTCAGAGGCATGTGACTTTCTGCATCTACCAGGAAACATCTGTTTTAATGGAGGCACATATTTACTTACACAAGCTGAAATTAGGCAAGTCTGAACATGAGACATCTATCTGAATGCTCAGGGTCTGACAGCCTACAAGGCAACCACATTTTCAAGAACAGCTCTTGGTATCCAAAAATTGTCATGTCAGCCCAGTCAGTGCAGCAGATCTGTGTTATGCATCAACTTTTCATTTCTAAGTCCACATGAAGTCAGTCAGACTTTGTATGGATCAGTATTAACTCATGAAAAGAAAATGAGAAAAAAGAAACAGTAGGCTAGAGAAGACTGTTGTTTTTTTAAACAGCAATGCCCAGAATAAAGTAAATTCTCAAGTGTATGAAGGAGATGGCTAGAGTACTTGGACCTATTTCCTTATTGCTTTGCTCTTTTATGAGACTGCTCTTTTCTTACAGAAATAAGAGGGTGAGCATTTCAAAGCTCAATGCAGCCACAAAGAGAGCTCAACAGAATACATTAAAGATGCTTTTTGGTCTTTTCTATGACAGTTGCTATTAATATTGAAGCAATGAGGAATCAGTGATGTGGAAAAAGCGCAGACATTCAGAGCCTAACAAACTCTTCCACATTTTAGGCAAACCACATTAACCTAAAGAATACTCATTGAAGCTTTTAGGTATAAAATAACACAGGAAGGAATCCTTTCCGTCTTTGACCTCAAATATTTAAAAAAAACTAAAAAGAGTAAAAACTGAACTTCTGATTAATCCTGCTGCAAGCAAGTCAATCACATGACTTGCAGAGAAAAGAAAATAATTCACTGTTGAAAGACAAAAAGCAAATCATCAGCTAAGGTCAAGTAACATGCTTAGGTATAATCCTTCTGTTCTCAATGCTAGAATGAAAAATTTACAAGTTAAGCACAGGAAATTAAAAAAATCAGTCAGCAAAGACTGGGGTTTGGAGACCTACACAGATATGATTTGCAACATTGCTTGACATCCAAAAAGGCACATCAGTGCCTCCCAGAATGGAGACACCTACCCAGGAGCAGCAGTTTCATACCATTTCCCTGATACAGCTAAATAATGCCTACTACTTGAAGTTCAACATTGCAGCTGGGCAGAGTCTGATAATTTTCAAATAAGCTTGAATGACTTAATGACAAGTAACAATAATGTGTCTGATTACTCTTGCCTCAACCTCAACATATTTCAGTATTTGGTCAGTTAGACAATCAGGGCTGCAGAAAGAAAAATAAAGTTTTCAGGGGAAGAGAAATATTATCCCTTGCTCTTGTCAATTAGGTACTCCAAAAATCACATTAACAGGTCCTAAACCTTAAAGATCATCCCATTCCCTTGGGTGATATTCAACATGCCAATTCCTCAAGCTGGAAAGAGTAATCAGCTAATTTAGTTCCCATCATGACTACTCCAACACTGCAAGCCTGACAAAGACATCACCTGGATGAAATGAATGGGGAAATAATAGTCCAGTCCTGACTTTCCATCTATATTTTCCTTTAAACTCTTTTAATGCCTTCTACCAAAACATTTTTTATAAGCATTCATTTCTGTATTGATTAGAAACATGACTTGAGAATATAAAAGCTAATGGGTGCTTACATTACCTACCACCGTTAAACAGTTTAGCCTTTTAAAGTAATTCAGTAATTTAAAAAAACAAACAAAATAAGCCAAAACCAGACAACCAATAAAAACCCACCAAAAATGAAAAATTATTTAGGAGAATGAGCACATTACTTCACAACACTGTCATCTCCCTACTAACCACCTGGTAAAGACTTGTATACCTATCACTGAAGGCAATGAACCATCAAATTCGAGGTGATACACCTCCTCAGAGACCCATGCTGAAGTCTTGATTATTTTCTAGTTTTACCTAGAGAGATGCTGCAGTGAAGGATGGGCATAAGCATCTGCAACAATGACAGTAATCACACCTTTAAAATAAAATAAACATCTATCAGGATTGATGAGGTTGAGCCAAGTTCTTTGTAGGTGGCAGTTTCATGGACTGAATCAGTATGCTTTCTGCTGAGGTGGGAGCAATAGCTCACTGAAGACATTTTGCCCACCATTTCTGTATAAGATGATGACGCAAGACAACTAATCCATGGTTTCTTTTTCTATCTTCAAGCTAGATGTTACTGGAAACAAAAAGGTGGGGGGGGAAGAAGCAGTACAGACAGCAATATGAAGCAGTGTGGAGCCTTCCTCAGTGCTTCTTTTTCAACTTCATGTCAAGACCCTCTTATTTGTGAATCTAAACATGGTTGTTTATGTGGTCACAGGTTAGCTTGCAGAAATCACAGTACAGGACTCAATTTTGAATTTCTCAGTACAATACACAGGTGTTGAAAGAAATCCTCCTGCAAATACTGGAATAAAAGGGATACAGGAGTATGACCAAATAAAAACAGAGTGCAAACATGGTTCAAAGCTGGTATCTTAAAACCACCACTTTACTGCATTCGTTAACGGAAGAATTTCTAAGGAAGATGAAAGTTCTCTTTTGCTTCTCTTTTTTCTCCACAAGTGTGTTTTCCCTTGAAAAAAAATAACTTCATTGGTGAAAAGTGAATTGTGGGCAAAGTTCTCTAATAGCAAAAGTAGTTTGACTCAATTTTATTTCTGATGCTCAAATTCTTTTCCTTCTCCAGCCTTCACATGCAGTTGCCATGGCAACAAAAGTGCTGAAAAATCCTCTGCCCATTTGATAATGATTTAATCATTTAACAACAAAAGAGACTGGGAATGGGAGAGTGGAGCAATGGGAAAAAAAACAAATGGAAAATCAACTCCGGTATCAGAAGAAAACCAAAACCAAGGAAAAAAAATGAAAAGGTCCATAAGTAATAACAAATGGTCTACAGGACCTCTGTGCCCAAACTGAGAGTAGGTTTAAGCTTCTCATTACACTCCCTCAGACATCACATTTTCTTCTTAAATTTCTTTTTCAGGGGAGCCTTCATGCTGTCTGAAATGTCCTTCAGGTAACTGAAAAAATGATTAGAAAAACCCACAGGATCCATGTTAGGAATCCAGAAGATGAGCAAAACCCCAGAATTTACCTAACCAAAGAAAACTACATTCTGGAGTTCATCTTACCATTTCCTTCTTGTTAAAAAAGGAGGGCTTGGCCTACAAAAGTGTTTCAATAGGAAATCTCTGAAATACTGAATTTAAGCTACTGCTAGGTTGCCCTGCCAGAAGACTCTGTCATTTATAAGCAGCAGGGCTTCCACTCTTCTGATGATGAAAACAGTGTTCTTGAGCAGCTGATAGCCTGGATCAGGATGCAATCCCTCCTTCGGAAGAATAACACCATCATAGGCAATTTTCCATCAGAGAGGAAAATCTTCTGCCAGGCACATAAAAAAATGTTTCCTGCAGCATGTCCTTGCCCCTGACAACCCCATAAGATTAAGCTCTGTACAGCTCCAAATAGAGTGGCAGTTACCTCTTTGTCTCCACTAAATCTGTGCTTGGGATAGAGTTACAGAATGGATGAGACATGGAAAGGGAGGACAAAAAATTGAGGTTGTACAGTAGATAGCTACAGTAGACACCAGCAATATTGTGATGGTGTGGTGGCTGAGCTAATACAGGAGAAAGCCATAATGTTGGATGTCATCTCCAGCTCAAGCCCTTAATACTCAAACACAGGACTCATAATAATAACCTAGCTATGAGTAAAATGAATACTTCTGTAGTGTTGTTTTTGCTTTGACAGCTTCATTAGACCCCTGTCCTCACAAAATCTCCTCCAAAAAAACAAACCACCCAAGCAAACAAAGGACAATCGGATTATCAGAACATCTGAATTAGCTTTCTATCCATCAACCTAGATATGAAAACGGAGGCAAATTATTTAAGTTTCATCTCATGTTGAGATGGAAAACTGCTTTTATCTTAACAATGTTTCATTAAACAATGGTTTATCTGTTCAAGTTAACTCAATGGGAATATACATTCTTTTTAAATCTTGATGCTAGAATACAACAGGCCTTGCTCCCTGGTAGTCCACTTGATAAGGGAAACTGCAAATGACCAAATGTTCTTGATGTGCCCTTAGCAAAATGTGGTGAGGAGAGGGAAGAAATTTGCCTGCCAGAGAAGAGCAACCTTTACTCTCTAATGGATATTATTGCAAATACTTTATGAAAAATATCTTTGGAGGATGCCCCTAGCAGGGAAAGATACAGAATGGCATTGAACTGATAAGGCCTAATACTTTTTAAATAATTGCTATTTCTCAGTTAGGAATAATATATCTTCAGGCTTTCAGGATTATTTGCAATCATTTCTCCGAGGTGACACATGACTATGGCATCTCAGCATTCGATGCAATTATCCAAATATACTACTATTTGGGGAAAGATATGTTATTTCCACTGCAAAGATAGGGAACTGCACACTACATTTTTCTCTATCAAAACCAACACATGTGAAGGTAGCTAGTACTGCTTGGAATATAGGCTTGAGTCTTGATTACATTTTACAGTGCTTTCACCACAAATCTCTCCTTTTTAATGTAATGGAAGGAAGGAGAACATCCACTATCTTCAGAGCTTATTCCAATAGGCAGTTTCCTGTTTCAGCCTTCTCTTCAAATCATGAAAGTTTGAATGTTGATCTGTATCTATTGACAACACTGATAACTCTTTGCCCAACATGGTAGAGTATGAGATAGAAAAACTCCAGATCTTTGGATTAAATTCCCAGCCTCAAGTAAACAATGAGACTTTTATTTTTGTAGCTGCCTCTAGATTTGCCTTGCTTGAGATTCATGGCATTTTTTTTTCTGCAACCCAAAGAAACGACAAATCCAAATTCTTGTCATGGATGTTGAGGTGAGCATAATACCCGTGGCAGATACTGACCCATGGGAAATTTTGACCTGATCTGCAGTCCTTACTCATATCGATGTGACACTGATGGCATAAGGGCTTCTAACACTGCTTTCTTTAGTACCTATCCCTGACCTGAAGCGTGGCAGAGCAGCAGAAGCTTAGAAGGATGAGCCATATCATACCTGAAACATAAAAAAACATTCAAGTAGCTTTCCCGGCACAAGATACCCTTCTCACTTCCAAAATTCACTGAAGAACATCAACTAGAAATTGTCTCAATTATTCCAAAACCCCAGCGTAAAGCCACTAGAAAGTTTATATTCATTTTCATGCCTGTCTGGACTGAGATCTAATTGATAACTTTACAAAGTGCGCAAGCTACAGTACAACTTGTGGTTCTCAACATTTTATTAAAGTCTTCTGTGCATTTCCCTGAGCTAGTCAAATGACTGTTCAGATAGAACACACAAAGTGAGAGGGATCAGGCTGAGTCCTGCTGACATTTTCATGCCACCATTGAAGCATGGCAATCCAGACTGGGGCCACTGATACCAGCAAGAAAACACATACATGAAATGAGATGTAATTTGTATGACTAAAAGACTCATAACCAAGCCATAAATTTAGAGTCTGCAAATGCCTATGCCACAGAACCATAGGTAACTCTTTTAACTTTTTGTCACAGTAAATTATCCCATGGTGAACACCATGCAATGAGGTCTAAATCACTAAACCTGAGCTAGATTCTTTAAAGCAATTTAGTATCTTTTCCATTGCCTTACATTACAATATGCAGACATCCCTCACTTTACCTTATACACATGCAGGTATCCATTTAGCCATTCGGTGTTGAAGTTTTTTTCATTTACTTTTTAACTTTTACTCTTCACTTCGGATTTTCTAAGTTGTTCCCACTATCCTTCACATTTTTTTTCTACTCATTCTCTACTGACATATGTGAGAGGCAGATTCAAAAAAAGGAAAAATATACTCTGCTTGCAGAAAAAAAAAATCAAAAACTCAGTCTACCCTCAACACTTACTAAGTAGGCAAAAAAAAAGACAATAGATCTTGGTTTTTTATTTGTCATTAACGCTTCACACCTTGAAAATAACCTATATTAGGATTCAGGGATTTTCTTCCCACAGTCACAGGCCAAAGAAAATGATGAAAAGCATGTATTTCCTTACCGGTTCATTTGAATCTAGAAACCAAAGCTTTCAGTGAATCACGAGATTATGCACAGTTGGTCAAAAATCACAAGAATAATACATATACTTCACACCTGATTCTGTAGCTCTGGAGAAAGAGGGCAGCACAAGTGTAAGGAGAGAATATGAAGCACGTAGTTAAAATTAATCACTTAATTATTTCACCTGCTCCCTTCTCTTTCTTCCAACTATGTTAAGGAGCAGACAAAAAAAGAAATTCAAGGATAGAGAAGAGGGCACCAATTCAAAGGTGCCAATGTACCCTCTTATCAGCTCTGTCCCTCTGTACTACAGCTATGTTCTAATGACCTGTGACAGTCATAGGATGTTGAGCTATTCAGGCTTTTTACCTAGTCCAATTTTTGTCACTGTATTACAGTTTTAAAAAAACATATATTTCATAGTAGATTACTACTTCTGCGATTTTACTATGTGTGTATCTTTATCTCATTGGCTAGGTGTTACACGAAAACAGCTTCTGCTTCAAAAAATCATACTCTGAAGTTAGCATATGGCTCTATTTTTATTTTGTAACTTAAAGAAAAGTTTGTGGGAACAAGCTTTATTTACGTTGTATGTAAATGTAATCTTCTGTGTAATCTTCGATGTATTGAAAGGTAAATTATACAAATTAAGTGTAGGCAGAAGTGGGTAGTGCATTGACAATAATCATAGCTTGTCCATGCAGAATTTACTATTAATTCCCTCTGGAAGAAGAACGTGCCATTATTTCATATGTAAATGGATGCAGAAAAGGCAAAATGTCCTTGGTTTTATGACCAGCTAGCTTGAGTTTCTATGCAAAGTACATTGGTTCTGATATCACACATACACAATCGTCTCCTGTTCTTTCATACATCTGGATTTAAGGCCTGACAAATCCAGAAATTTACCAGTTAGCACATTGAAGCATCGTTATTATTGAAGAGGAGCTGGCTATGTTGTACCACAGATGCTTACTACTCCAGCGGGATAAACCAAAATAATTAAGAGCAAAGATCTGATATTTAACTAGTGTTGTATTTCAAAAAATCATAAATGCTATTCTATAGTAAGACAATTTTCTACTAAAATGTAAGTAATCTATTGAAGTAAATAGCATTATTCCTATCTTTAATTTAAAATTACTCTTCAACCTGTTTACTTCAGAAGGTCCGCTAAAACTTCCAAAACATTTAAATTTACCTGTACACAAAAGTAGCCCTTGCTATATGAGATCCACTCCATAATGGGTGAAGCTATAGAGCAGGCAGTCAGAAAAAAGTATGAGCATATTAATTTGAAACTGCGAGAGGAATTCTGCCTGAGCAAAAATTCACACTCCAAGCCAGAGCCTCTCTGAGACACTGAACCTGAAGTCTAAAGCAAATGAAAAATGACAATGTTTCACTTTATTAATAATCATTCATTAATCATTTGCTTTTATATACCATTACACAAGTTAGTTCACTTGGCTGGGGAACAGAGCTCTAGTATTTATATTCAAATCATTTTTTAGAAGAAATCTTATTTAAAATGAATTTCAACAAAATTCACAATATTTAGTCTCTTACTGTATTAAGAAATCTAATGCCTGTATATGTTAATATGTCAGAGACATTTAGAAATAAAAGATAAATGTGAAAAATGCATTTTCTTCTCATTCCTTTACAGTTAGGCAGTTTTTCAGTAGAGAAAAGTTTTCCAGTTTTTATGGATCATGGCTGTGACAGATGAAATGTCTGTGCAGCACAGAATTTATTTTTCTTGCAGAAATAGCATTCTAACAGTTGTGCTGGGAGATGGCAAGTTTTATGAGCTTATTTCAATCAAAAACATCTGCACTAGATGATATAAGCCGCTGGGTCATATCTTAAATAACACTATTATATGTGACTGTGTGTAACGGCTGTTTTGCATCTTCTTTATAATGGTTGGTAACTCAGCAGAATTGTCTTGGATCATTAATTGAATTTGCTGTAACATTAACCCTTAACGCATTTGTACTTAGTTTTTCAATTAATTAAGGTCTGATTCAATTAAGTGCTTGAGTATGAGGCATTTCTAGAAATATAACTCTGGCACTCACGTTATAACTCAAGTACAAAAGGCATTCTTAAATCATCTGCTTTCTTCCTAAAATCTCAGATGCCCACAGAATTTTCATATGAGAATTTCCAGACTTCCCAGTTCTCTGTTTCTTCATATATCTGTGCTAAAGGGTTCCTTGCCAAAGCCAATACACATCTTCTTTGAACTGATATCTGTAGGGTTGTCTAGCTAGGTTTTGCAAATTTGAATTGCCAGATCAGTCTAAACACTGGATGAAGTCTGCAAGAGAGGTAAAGCATTGCTACAATGCAGGCCTGCTCTTACCACCATCAGCATCTCTCCACTTAGGCACTTGCTTGAGCACCTAACTGGAGCCTGGGTAACTATTTATCCAGCTAGTTTTTTAACCTATTGACTTAAAATCCAACATTCATAAAAAGGAAGCTAGGCCAGAGTGGAATTCTAATGAAAAATCAGCATGTGCTGCAGCAGGTTAGGACTCCCTAGGTTTGAATAAATGATAAAGAGAGCAATGTGGATTGGAAGAGGACATTTCATGACCATTTGTCCTAAGACTTCTAGAAGTTCATTATTACATTCTAGTTATACCAATTAGTAGCTTGTTGTAAAATCAATCTTTATGGCTTCACAGTTCTCCCTCACTTATGAAGTGAATCTGGAAATGATTTCTAGATAAGAGTTAAGAGTGTAAGAATGTTGCATTTGGCCTCCATCTCAAATATAGAATCCAACACATTCCAACACATAATTACAAATTAATGTGTTGAGAAACAGTGAAAACATCTTGGAAAACAATTTATCTTCTATAAATACTTTCTATAACTTGTGGGAACAGGTTTTCAAAATAAGGATGCAATCTTAGACAACGCACACTGGTAACAATGAATTTTCTCATTATGATCTACATACTAATAGTTTGCTTCTGCCAAATGAAAGCATTGATGGAACAGTCCACAGTGATTTACTTTCCCCTAAGTCTATATTGAAGATAATATAGGCTAATGATTGGAAGTTATTATAGATGGTCCTACCCAATTTCTTTACCAGGCTGCTAAGAGGTAATAGATATTCTTTTCCCTCATCAGTCTAGATCAGTTCTATTCCAACAATTACAGAAATGCAAGGTGCAGAACAATGAAACAAGGCATATTATTGTACCAGATGGTCCATTTTAGAACAATTCATATGCAGGTCTAGAATAAACTATTGCTCCAATACTCACTGAATACATTTGCAGACTGTTCAACTGTTTCATTCTACTTTCCTTACTTTCATCAGGACTGTGGAAATGACACATTTTTATGTGTCAGTTGCTTTCAGGGTTTAATCTCATTTGTTTAACAGCATTATCACTTCCACTGGCAAGAGTTTATTCATTTATTTTGACATTCGTATGGGCTACCATTGTAATTGTTTCACTATCTCAATATCCATCATAATGGGATCTCAGCGGGATTTTCTCTTAGTAATCTCACTTTATAATTAGGGGTATCATATCCAGTCTTCTAATCAAACTGGCATAAGTATAGTGGTTGTATGTAAATAGTTTTATGTACTTTCACAAGCTAACAACCTGTGAATCTCAGATGCAACTAATTCACAAATATGTTTGCACTCGGTGAACAATTGCTAATAGCTTCACAATATCTATTTGACATGGCACCCAAAGGAAGACTTCCTCATTTCTGAGCCAAAAAAGGAGAAGATTTTGTTTAGGACCCACAACATTGTTCTCCATTTCCTCCACTCCTGTCAAGTCACTTCACATTAAACAATATTCAATTTATGTTCAAAATGATACTGTGTAACCCACTGAACTGCAACATAACCTCTCATCACCTGATTCAATGGGATGTGAAGCATTTGCAACATTTTCATAATTTTTGTTTCTTTCAGGTTGTGTAATTGCTGCTATTCAGATTGGATCCCAGTTCCAAATTAAGATTGGAGAGAATATTAAAACAATTCATCAGGATAGTCCTCCCCAAAACATACAGCCTACTATCAGAACCTCATTCTACTGAGCCATCTGTTGTTGGGATTTTTTGCTTAATGCACTCTTTATGGTGAAAGAATGTGCATGCATTAAGTCTTCATTATTCCATTCCTTTCCTTTTTATCAGTTGATTCAATAAGAAATATGAGACTTCTATAAACAGGGAAGTAACACAATGTTCTCTATTAATGCTACTTAAGGAATTATATTTCCTGTAACATTTGCATGCTGCTGAAATGAACCAAATATTCAGAGCACTTCAGGCCAAGCCCAGGGAACAGCCAACTGATCCTGATTTAACAAGTGGTATTACACAGTGAGAGAGGGCTCTCTGATAATGGGAGGAAGAGGTTCTGCATGTATTTAGCACAGTTGCTGTCTAAATTCTGAAATGCCATGGAATAAATACAGATGAGGGAAAGGCTGTTTGTTATCTGTCTCTGGGAAGAACAAACAAGCTGTCAAAAGGGAGCATAAAGTCAGTAAAGATGTTTTTTAAACTATTATGGGTTGCAGCATAACAAAGAAAGGACAATGAAATTTATGGGAAATCTAATGCTGTTTTACTAACACAGTTTTGGAACTGAGAATGGACCTTTTTACCACATCACTTTGATTTAAGGTGAATAAATTGCACCACCTAATTAAAAAGAATTCAGATAATACAAAAGGACAGAGGTAGGGTTAAAGCTGACATTAGAGAGCTGTAATTTGCAACAAAAATCTGGAAATCAAAGCCTGCTGGCAAGGCATCCACTGAAGTGAATGAGGTGACTAATACACATGCTGTCAAGAGGGCGCCTGTGTATCAGCTAGTTGTTACAGTCTACTATTTTACTCAAACAAGTTTCCAGGGTTAGGAACAAAGAGAGTTCAGCAATGAAACTTTTGTTGACTCATCAAGAGTGAAATTCTTTGAGGGTAGAGGATTCAGCTTCTGCAAGGATCTCCACTACTAGAAGTTGGGGAGGTTTTTTTATTATTTGCTGTTATTGTTTATGTATTTTATAATTTTACTATTGAGATATTCGAGTTCAAAATGACAGCTTTAAAACACTGAAACACTGGGATGTTCCACCTGAAAAAGACACTGTGTCCTGGGTTGCTTGTAAAATAATGACAAAACTCTGGTGACCCAGTCCCTTTCCCTCCAGCCTAGGTTATTAATTTAGAAACATTCTTGAGATTTTCAGCGTTACATCCATCGTCAGAATAGGAGCTAATTTGGAACCTTTTGAGATTGGAAACCCAGCTTTTATTTTGATTCACTAAGGATCATCCACTGTTGCCAGAGAGTCTGCTGTTACACATGGTTGTTTTCCTTCACTGCCTGTAAGTGAGAAGTTTGCTTGCACTGAACATTGATAGGAGGCAGCTCTGCTAGAATTGCGACCATCTGAACAGAGCTGCTGTTACCATTTCAAAACAGAATGTTTTCTTGTGTAGGTTTAGGGGTTGCCTCTCCCTTTCTTCTTCCTTTTTTAGTAGAAAGCCTAGCATTAGCAGGTTAAGGATAAAGCCAGGCCCTTTCAATGCTTCTTATGAGAAAATAAAGCAAAGGGAGAAAACGCTCTTGCTCAGGAGCAGCAAGCAGGTCAGCCATTAGGGAATAAAGAAAAGACAAGGAGAGAAGCTGGGCTCAGACAAGGAACAGACTCTGCTTCCCTTTGGTATGTTGAATCTCTTTTCCAATATTTAAGCTCAATACAACATAGAATCATAGAATCATAGAATAGTTTGGGTTGGAAGGGACCTTAAAGATCATCGAGTTCCAACCCCCCTGCCATAGGCAGGGACACCTCTCACTAGATCAGGCTGCCCAGTGCCCTGTCCAGCCTGGTCTTGAACACCTCCAGAGATGGGGCATCCACAACCTCCCTGGGCAACCTGTTCCAGTATTTCACCACCCTCACTGTAAAGAATTTCTTTCTTATGTCTAGTCTAAATCTATCCCCCTCTAATTTATATCCATTGTTTCTAGTCCTCCCATCCGATATTATGTTAAAAATTCCTTCCCCTGCCTTTCTGTAGGACCCCCTCAGGTACTGATAAGTTACTATGAGGTCCCCTCTGAGCCTTCTCTTCTCCAGGCTGAACAACAACCCCAACTCCTTCAGCCTGTCCTCATAGGGCAGTTGCTCCAACCCTTTGATCATCTTCGTGGCCCTTCTCTGGACCCTCTCCAATAGCTCAATATCATGACTTGGTAAAGGCTATTCTGGATTAACCATGCAATCAATGAACACAGGGCTGGTAAAAACCTAGAAAGTAAACTTTCTTCAGGTAGGATCAGGTCTGACTGCACAGTTCTGTTGGTGGCTGCTCTAAGCCTGCAGTGATTAAACATATAATTTCCTTCTCTTTTTCACTATTATTGTTTTTCTGCACTTTTCTCTACATTCTCTTCTCGTGATCTTTGCTGAATCTGAATACCCAGAATCTGAACCAGTATTTTAGCTTTTGTCTCACCAGTTCTAAGAAGAATGGGAGAACTGCATCACGTGTCATACAAATATTGCTCTTTTTTACATCCCCAGTATGGTGTTTATCATTTTACACAAAACATGACATTGTTGTCATAGTCACTGTGCCATTAAATGCAGCCATATATTTATTTTCCCTTGTAACAGGACAGTAATAGCTGCCACAACTATGAGACAGAATGCAACCACTCAAAAATTTTATTGATGATTCCTGTGAGAAAAAAAGAAAAAAGAAGAGAATAACTTTGAGGTCTCTGGTATAATAGCAATGCGCTTTCCCCTTGAAAATGGAACAAGTGAGCTACAAAGTCTCTGAGCTACATTAAAATGGAAATACCTAAGATACTGTTTTTTGAAAAATGCATTTCAGAGAATAACAGTGAAGCAAGAGACTTTATAGGTCTAGTAATTTTGCCCTTGATAGCATAATTGCCATTACTATTCAGATTCCTAGAGGGTCTGATTTTACAGAGGTGCTGAGCAGCTGCAGTTTACATTGATTTCTGGTGGAACTGCAAATGATCAGGGCTTTTGAAAAATCCATACCTACTGTGATCCAATCCTTAGAAAAAAATACAACCCTTTCCCATATTACTTGAAAGTTATTTATTGCCCTCAATAGGTGTTTCTGATACAATTCTCCAATAAATAATAAATCACAGAGATATCATCCTTCAAAACATCTAGCAAATGCTTTGCATGTTTAGAAAGTGCCTATTATTCTAATATTTTTGAAAATTGTTTTTTAGTGTCAACCAGTCAAAGATTTATTCTTGTATGAAGCTCTCTCTGTATATGTATCTTGGCAGAATCTGGAAGGTAATAAGATGCTATCTGAACCTGCTGTGGCACTTGGAGTTTATAAAAATCACTGGTCAAAGCACAGCAGGCCTTGCAATACATTGAAGCAGATCCCATATGCAATAGGCTCACACTACAGATCTATTTTATAAAGTTGTTCATAGGTTTCAGCACTTGAAATAAGCTAACAGGAAATACTCTCAAATTTCTCTCTGCTGGGAAGGTTTATTTCAAAGTCACATTAGTTCTGGTGTTACAGAAATTAAAGTTTGGGTCTAAACAGTTGCTGAATTTGCTTTGCATTTTGAGAACAGAAAAGTGGAGTTCAGATGAAGGAGAATTAAATATGCCTAACCTCTTCATTGGCAAAAGTGTCATGGTGCTAATAACTGCAGAGGAAGAAAGCAAAGCAGAAATGAAGGCAACAGGCCATCATTTGAATAATGCAGATTTTGAATGAATAATCAGGCCCAAAACAACAGGAGAAAGCAAATACAAGCACCAAAGGAGACCTCAGTGGAGTACTAAATCAACACTATCATACACCAGAGGGTGCATGAACACAAATCTGAACATACATTTACATATTTTATATGCTCACATTAAATAAAACCTACCATGAATGGATAGCGTATTTATAACAATTTATTTGATCAATGAGGTGAGATTTTGTTTGTGAGAAAGTCACCAGATCCTCACAGAAAATGTTCTAAGGCCAGATGCATGCTCTGTTAACCACTCTGCAAATAAGTATACTGGACTTTTAATCAGATTCAATGTTGGGATTTTTTGTGTTATATTTTTTCCATAATTAAAATATGCTGGTTTTCCACACAAGTTGCTTCATTTATGTCATACATTGAATGGTTCAACATGAATAATGAATAATCTCAAGGCAAGCAGAGTTCAAAAAATTCTTAAGATTTAAGCTATTCATTGAAAAAATTCAGACACTACTGACAAATAAATATGACATTCAAAGAAATGAGGAATAAATCATGAATGACTCACAAACAGAAGAAACATCTGAATTCATAATTAATATTCTTCAGTAGTTCAACCACAAAAAAATTATCCTACTGGAATGAAAAGTAGTGACATGAGTTACTTACCAAGGAACCACAAGATAGTATATAATTGTCCACATTATCTCAGGAACATAAGACTAGCCATGTGACCAGCATATTGTGAATAGTAATCTCTCTAATGAATAAGTTGATTGATAAGCTATTTCACCATATGAAATTATTCTACATTTGCATTCTGTGCATTGTTTGATGATGAAAGAATTTGAGTAAGACTTACTATTTCTTCTTATGAGATAATAAAGGAATGCTTTTTGAACAATATCTTGTACAAAATAATGACAAAATTCTGCTGACCCAGTCCCTTCCTCTTTAGCCTAGGTTATGGATTTAGAAACATTCTGGAGATTTTTGGTGTCACATCCATGATCAGAATAGGAGTTAGTCTGGAACCTTTTGAGATAGGAACAATAACTTGTTAAAAATCTTCCAAAATGCTCCATATCACTGATTTTTCCTAAATTTGAAAAATCACAAGTTCAAATTATTCACGATAAAGAACATAATTTTAAGTAAAAAATTATTTCTAACATTCCAAAATTTGTGCACTTTAATCAGGTTGGCATAATAAAAATCTGAAAACTTAGAATTTCCTTCAGAATAGAACTGTTCTTCCATAAAAAATAGTACCTTCTGATGTTTTCATGATAAGAAAATAAATCAAATTTGCTGAATTAATTTTAGTGGAAAAGAAGAATAATAATCTTTTTCCTACAGGAAACACGTTAAAGACATTGATTTATTTTAAAACAAGGTTCAAACCTCACAATTCCTATTTCTTAATTTATTCTAATAAGAAATTTTCAATTGCTTCTAATAAGAATTCCATATATTGTCCCTCCCACCATGGTCACCATTCTTTAATGTAATATTATATCACAGTTTTTCTACTTTTTTCTTCCTTCTTGCGTCTTTCCAGTATCCACCACCTAATTTCTACATTTCCAGAGTTTTAGTACCAGTCTCTACCTGTGGCATATTAAGGCATGGACCCTAAGGTCCCTGTTTGGGCACCATTTGTGGCATATTAAGGCACGGATTCCACGTGGTTATCAAAGACACTTTATTGAGTAACAGAGCTGTTTACACAGCAGCTTGTTAGGAAGTAATTTTCCATTCTACCAGTTAAATTTTATCAGTTAATTTCTCATCCTAAAACCTACCGACTCAACATTTTTGCTATCTCCACAAATACCAGGTGTCCTCCTCCTTGTTCCTGTTAAATCTTGTTCCCAGTGCAGTTCACTGCTCACAAAGCTTCATTCCAACAAGCAAACAAGTACCATTGTATCTTTCTCCCAAGGTCAATCCTCATCTGAAGGGCTAATGACTCTGCTCTCTATATTCCCACATCTACTTGCACTAGCATCTCCTGAAAGCCCAATGATACAATATACTATGTTTCCTGAAACTTAATAAAGTCTACCTTAGTTTCCAGACAGATTACTAAACTTGCCTGGGCATACGAGGCCAATGAAACAAATGGAGGGCCTTTTAAAGGACAGCTGGAAACAGTTCAAATTTTTAAGTCTGGAGGTTAATACTGAAAGATGAGGGCATATGATACAAGGGATTTCAAAATTTTGATTTTATGTGAATTGTTTACAACGGTTCAACCTTCAGAGTTTCACCTACTTCTTCCACTTGCACATGCCACAATACATAATTTGAGTCCTTTCCATCATAAAAGTTTTTTCGTAACAAAGAAAAAGCATAACTTTAATAGACCTGGTATTGCCATGAGCTTGGGTCTTCTATGACAAATTTATAAAAAAAAATTACAGGAAAAAAGGAAATAAGTGAAATCCAGAATTAAATCTTCTGCAATGTTTCATTTCATCCTGAAGAAGAACAGAAACATTGAACTAATTAGAAGGGATTACATATATTCAGACGTCTGGAAAGGTCCCATGCTTGGTTAAAACACCAGAATTTCTTAAAATTTCTTAGAAATAAGTGGTTTGGTAACTCCGTTACTTTTTGGCATTAAGCTTCATCTTCTCATTCTCTCAATCTAGTTTTGCCTCCTGTCTCCATAGCAGTGAGGCATTAGGACAAGAATAAAACCATCAACAGCATACATTACTTAAGATGAGACTGAGATTCCAGAAAACACATTAGAAAAATATATGTTTGATCAAAAACCCAGCTTATAAAGGAAAATAAGTTCCATAAAGGTAAAATTTATCTATATCAAAATACTATTTTATTTTATATTTATTTAGTATTGATCTGAAGCAAAATAATTTAGAGGAGTGTCAAAACAAAATCAATACTCTTATTCAGGTCAACTAACATGAAATAAAATAGCAATTTTAATTTTAATTCTCCATCACAAAATATGACACATAAAAAATGTTATCATGCTTTTTTCCCTTTGGAAATTAAACTTCATATCATTTAGGTGAAAAATTCCCAACTACCTCTAGCAAAAATCCATGGTAAGGTACCTAAATACATTTCCTGATCTTGCAAAGGCAGAATGCCCTGTAATTCCAGCAAATGGATTCACACATCATATGACAAGAAGGGACATTCCTATTCATTAGCTTGATGTCCTCTAGAGCACAGTCAATAGAGATTTCCTGACTTAGGTTAAAACTTCTTGGAAAGTTTAAGTTCTTACAAAGGTTAAATACCCTCACTGCTATGTATTTGTACCTGATTTCTGATCTGAACATGTCCTGTTACCAGACACTGGCTTTTAGAGTTTGCTCTGGTAACTGATAGGCTTTTTATTATGACATAGCCATCCCTCATGTAATTACTTATAAACTGTGATTATCTCCCCCCTTAGCCTTGTCATTGTTTGGATAAACAGATTGTGCCTGCTGGAGTCTTTGACCATAATGCATGTTTTTTGAGAGCTTCTTGTTGCTGTTCTGTCATGAGAGAATGCTGCTTTTAACAGACTAAATGCACCGAGTCCATAATTTGAAGCACAAAGCCAGCCACAGTGCTCCTGGTGCTTAATGGAAAGCTTCCACTTGGATGTGAGGATTTTCCCTCTATAGCACAGAGTACATACTCTTTTGTGAGGGCAGGATACTGCCAGCTCACCTGCCTGCCTTCCACTTGGTTTCTCTCCAGCTCCCGCCTAAGAGATTCTCTGCATCCATTTCAACAGCTTGTATCCCACCAAGGCTTTGGCCTTAGCAGCATGCCCATTAAGTGAAAATAAAAGCAATACAAAGCATATAAATTGAGCTGTCTCCAATGTGCAGTTTGTGAATGCTCTTTTTATTGCTATGATTTAAATGGAAGTATTTGGAAATCAGGACTGAGAATCTCTTATCCCCTATATTCCCAAATGGGGAATCGACGGGTGTTCATTATCTAAATGCTTTTAATAATAAAAGACTAAACACTACTTTGCTGGTGGAACAAAAGCATTCAACAGTTATTTAAAAGTCTTCAACATGGATCTGCAGTTTCTGAGACAGATAACAAAAGATTCACTTAGAAAAAAGTAAGTCATGATTCCAGCACAGAGATTGTATTTCAAAGTGAGTTTTGCAGTTTCAGTTATGGTTTCTTGAAATGCAAAGTTCATTAACTTAATTTTCACTCAAGATGCTGATAGCCATATTGCTGGTTTTTTTCTGGATTTCACAGCACCTTCTCTAAAAAAGACTTCTACAAAATGGAATACATAGGCTGCTTATCACCGAAAAGGGTTAATTTGCTGGTCAGGAATGGCCAAATGGTAATGGCCTAAGAAAGTAGAGAATCCTCACATTTGGAAACAACTTGTTGGATCAAAAGGAACACTTCAAACAAGTTTTAGTTAGTTGGACAGTCAGTTTTCTGGACAAATAGAATTGACTAAAACTTCTCGTCAAAATGAAACATCATGAACCAAAATTTGGATGAGAGTAATCTCATCACCTGACAGAAAATAATTTAATTACTCTTTGAAGTTTTGTAATTTTGCCTTTGGAAAAAAACTTGCTGCTATTTGCATGCCAAGCCTTATGGGGCATGCATGTGGAGATCTGCCTCAAGCAGATCTGCCTCAAGCAGATCCAATCAAGTCTCATAGCTCTACAGTAACTTAGCTGTTCATCATGAAAGAATGAGCTCATTTCACCCATATTTGTTGTCCAGCATGTTAACATGATCTGTTCACCTCTTCAGTGATATGTGTAACTGCCAGTCAGGCAGCTGATTGAGCCTAATGATCCCAAAGACTTTAAGAGATTTTACTGTTAACCCTGAAGGTTTTAATTTTTAATTAATTTCTCAATGTATACAACTAAAAACTGCTTCATCATAAAGCAATGCTTTCTCACCACTTCATTATTAGATATTATTGATTCAGCCTCTATTTTGAATAAACAGCACAGTCCAATGTCTTTGAAGCACTCATTATGTACAGATTGCCCTGGTAATAGAGCAAAGTGGGAAAAGGAAATCCTCTCTCCCAGAGAACCTTCATATTTTTTTATCTTCATAAATCAGATTCATGTGAAAAGAAAAGGGGCTCTGACACTGTGTAAATAAGTGAGATAACCAACCAGGTTGTTCCACAGTCACCTGGAGACTGACAATGTAATGACAATATTTTTATCAGACTGCTGAGGACATAGATGTTGGCAAGAAACTGCTCTTTGCTGCATCAAAAGCTTATCTGTGATAGATTTCAACTTCAGGGAGTGAGAAAATTCCAGTGCAAGTCATTTAGTCATAATTTTGCCAGCTACCTCTGTTTGGCAACTCATCAAGATGAAAGGGCACTGTAATGTATATTTTGATGGTTTTATTTTTTTCTGTAGCATTTTAGATTATAGTCATCATCTTTACTTTCCATGCTATACAACAAATAGAAAAAATATAAAATGTTATCTGGAAGAACCACATTAATACTAAGAACTACTATGTGCAGTGAATATCAGGAAGGAAGAAATCAAAACAGATTTCTAAGATTAAAAACATGCCCAAACATGATACTAAGCCTAAGCACCATTAACAACTATGGCTATTTTAGAAATTTGCAGAAACGATGTTTCTTCTGTAAGTATTAAAAATTCAGGCCTTTGTCTAACATGTACAATTAAAAATTCCACTTACTTATATGATCAGTTTGTGAAAATTTTAACATTTTTCTCCCCAGTTCTGTCATTCTGTGCTGTATAGTTTTGTTATGGAATGATGACAGAAGTTAGTTTCTGTTGATTTAGCTGGGTTACTCTGGGAATGGTGCAGCTGCATAGTCAGATACAGCTTCTCTGTCCTTACATTGCCTTAGAAAAGACTCATCTTAAACAAACAGTAGTAGTAGAGGCCTTTCTATTAAAGCAAGAAAGGGCTAAGTTACGTTACAGTTATGCATACATACATGAAAATATGAGTGTCAATAAATTCTATGAATATCTCTGGCACAAAAAAAATTAATTAAAACCCCCTTAACAGCTTCCTGTCTGGGAGGACAGGGGATGAAGAAAGATGTGTATTTGCTTCAGATGGAAATATCTTTAAATGTGCCTACACACAGGAATATAGCTCTTAGAGAAGCATCCCACTAAAAAGCTCCTCTTTCACGCTCTAGCATGGCCAAAAAAAGAATTCACATTTTTCAGCCAAATGCTGAAATTCATCATGAGGCACAAACACTGATTTTCACCTGATGCAAATAGTTTGATTCAGGCTAAGACAAAACCAGTCCAAAATCACCTGAATAGCTTTTCTTGAATTTTTTTTCAGTTTAAGGTGTTCTGCTGTATAATTTCAGAGAATTTGAAGAATCCAACATATGGCAACAATGAGCCTAAATAGCTAAGAGTTATATCCAAGGCTTTGATAATGACTTCATAATCCTGTACTTGTTTCACAAAATATGCAAAATGCCACTCCAGAGATGCAAGAATAATATGGAATTTAAGACCAAATGTATTTTGTGAATGCAGCTAGAGAATGCAGCAGATTAGAAAATTAGTTCAGCAGTCACAACCACAAGTGAACTTTTACCTTATCATATGGACTGATGGCAAGTGTGAAGATGACAATCTGAATTTATTCATAAAGTCAGTACAAAGTATAAATGCACTTGAAATGAGAATTTATCTTTCAGTTACTGCTCAAAATAAAAAAAAACAAACAACCACTAAAGGACGGTGGAACAAAAGTGAATTAAGTATGTTGTACTCTCTGTAAAAAGCCTCCATTTGCTGGTTACCTAATCCAGCAAGTAAGTTTTGCATCTCAGCTGAGCTGGGGTGCAAACATAACTGTCAAACACTGAGTACTATATATAGAAAAAAATCATGACAAAACCTCTATTTGTTTACATTGCAGAATAGATGAACACTGATTATGTGCACTATTCCAAATGGTAAGAAGTGACACCAGAAAGTAAACTAATCATAAGATGCTTTGGATTTAATTTTCTTGTTAGTTAAGACATAGAAACACAGATAGCGTGAAGATGAATGCTGGGTAGGCGAGCAGCAGTCCTGTGTTACTGCTCAGATGAGTATCGCTGCTCATAGGAATTGCTGAGGGAAAAACAATGTCTAAAATAAAGACATTGTCTTTCTCCCTTAAAAGTGCATAGCATTGAGACTGATGGGGTTACTGTGGTTAAATAAAGTTAGTTACTCATTGTCTAGTGAACTGAGCCTTTCTGCTGATACGTGTTTCAGGTTTTGAAGAAGGGGCTTCCTGTGGTCAAAAATGATGCATACCTCATCACCATATTAGCATATAATTAAATGTTTAAGTAACATGGCCACACAAAATCTTCAATTCACTTGTCTAAAGTCATGTAGAAAATTTGAGACAGGTATGAGAAATTAGACCACGTATCTTAATCCTATTTTACTCACTATTGTAACTTTCCTTCAAGAAGTGCTACACCCTCTGTACTAGTTACCTAATATTTTGTTTTACACACAGAAATGACTCTGTACTTTGGTGCCAAATTTATTGTTTCTAATGTCAGTTTTGTTAGTAAGACAATGAATTGCCTTTGCTCCTTTGTGAAAATGGGGTGAAACAGGCATATACCTATTAGACAAAGTGTTTATTGGGACTGCAGTCCCTAAGGCTTGTTAAATCCCATAGCTTGAACAGTGTATCTACTGAAAAAAGTAAACACATTCATGAAATAAATAATTATGTCATCAAATCAGTCATACATAATAGGATAACGTCTGATTAAAGACTCAGACATTTTAGCATGATTATGTGAGTAAAGGGCTTGATGCTATTGCTACCTGCCTAGTCAGCACATCTTATTCATTACCTTTTACAACTATCCAAACAGCTCACAAAAAGTATTGTTGTAGAAAACTCTCAGAAACTGCTTATACAGTGCATTATGCATAGGCAAGGTAGAAGGCTACTATAGTTCCACTATATGAACAAGTCTCAGTCTGTAAATGTACTCATAGGTGAATCATTATACTTCATAGACATGAAACTAAAGCCACAGAGAACATGAAGAAAGCCCTTACAGCAACTAGTTTCAAGGTATCAGTCTTGACTGGCTAATTCAGTCTCCTTATGTTCCCTTTTTACTTTAAGTGTAGAAAACTGAAGACTTCTCCTCAGCCATAGTGTTGCAAAAGTAGATAGAATATCTGCAGTACAGTAAGGCATTGAATTCAAATCCTTAAGAACTGAATTGACATTGTATTTATGCTGGCTCTCACCTAGGATGAACATTCACTTGTGGACACAACCAGGATCTGTTTGTATTCCTGTGTGGGAGGACTGGAGACAGTAATCAAAATAGGTAGACAAAAGCATCGTTGCATTGGCACCACAACCTAAAGCACATGAACCACTCCATAGCTTCTTTTCCTCACTTCTTCCTTGACGCCTTCTTCACAAATCCTCTTTTATAGTAATATAAACTAGAAATGGGACTAGATCCAGGGAAATTTCATAATCACTAGGCTGGAGAGTTGATGCTGGCCCTCACATTGTTGCAGCAAACTCACAGTTAATATCAAACAAAATGAAACAGCTCCAAAAAGAGAGCTTGAGGGCCAACACATTTGTAAGCTGTGTTAGGGTGGTCTCCTACTAGGAATGAAATATGGTCTTGAGCACTGAGTCAGGAAACAAAGGAACAATACAGGCATGCAGCCACAGAGCTATTGAATGACTGAAGCAACTGTAGAGGAGGAAGGCAATACTTTCCCATCTTTGGAAGAAAAGCCCAAATCTTCCTCAGATTTAAGCCTGGCATATGTTACGCCTGTGAAAATGATCTTATGCAGTCATGTGGTGTGCTTGCTTGTCCATTTACCTTTCCATACGGCAAATTTACTCCAAATTTGACTGGAAGGCAGTGGTCCCAAAGGTATCTAGTTCCTACAGGTTTCATACAGATAAGCAGTAACATATTTGTCCTTCTTACTGAGGGAGGGACAGCAGTTGGAACTTGCTTTCACTGGATACCAGAGCCCCATAGAAACAGAGAGAGGCTATCAAAGACCTTGCTGTAAGAAAAATGGCAAAGGAGCTCAGAGATTCTGCTCAAGAGAGACCAAGCTGGGAGCAAGTGAGATTCTGGCACACTATTTATTTCACAAAAAGGCTTTGATGCTCAGCTCTTGCCTCAGTCTCAGGGCTGGGAAGTTCAGGTGGAGGGCGGCACCTGCCTGTGGGCAGGTAAGGCCCCTCAGTCTCAGAGAAGGGTGAGGTTTGACACATGGCTTTTCAGGAATAGCATTGTGTTGCTTCTGCCTTAGAAGCAGTGGCAAGAAAGGAAAGGCAGAAGGAAAAAGGGAAACAGGTAAGTGAATTAGCTCCAGAAAAAGCAGTGATGTAATCCCCAGAAGACAGAAAATTATAATATGTTATTAAAAACCACTGGGATGTTTAAGAGAATTAATTAGTTTACAGTTTCTATAAATATGTCCTTGAGTGGCAGGTGTTCTGGCACCCATATGTAAGGATGACGGCTCAAATACAATTGTGAAACCACCCACCAGGAAAAAAATCATGTTTATCTGCTGAGAAAATAGATATGTTGCACCAATCTGTTCTTCTCAGAGTAGCATGCATTGCAAGCCTCTTAACTCTATCATGTCCATTTAATAACAGAGTGAAATGAAGAAATAAGAGCCACTATAACTGCACAGAGGCTAAGAACACTTTCTCTTTTTAACTGAAATTCTTGATTTTGAATGTTTCTTTCTCAAAAAAGGTGATAAATAATTTATTTTCTTATCATAAGATACTGAAGAGTAGATTCCACCCTCTGCAGTTACTTCAGTTTGTCACTGATGTGAGAAGTGATTCAGCTCCTTACTCAGATGCTTGCAAGTACTTCTTAAGTCCTTCTTCTAAGTGTACAGTTCCTTACACTCATGTTCTTTTGACTCAGATTTAGTATTCTGAATTTGAACTAACATGGAGTTCAAAATTCTAGCTTTTAGCTTTGAAACATCAACAATTAATATGTCATGAAAAAGCCTGCATTCCATTGTACTGAATTGCATGTTTACTTGATTACAGAATCACACAATAATTGAGGTTGAACAAGGTCTTTGGAGATCACCCCATCCATCACTCAGGCATGGCTGCTCAGGGTTGAATTTTTAACATCTCCAAAGAGGTTGCCTCCACAGACTGGGCATCAGTTCTACAGCTCAGTGGAAATAATTGATGACTTTTTTTCCATTTGGAGTAAAAGATAATTTTCCTTTTGCTATAAGACTATTAATTATCAGCAACAAGAACTATAGACTAGTTGCTATTAACTGTATAAAGTATGATGGCTGAAAATGTAGAGTGACTGCATTGTTGTTCTACCTGACAAATCAGTTAAAAATCCACTAGCAAATTTTGGAAAGTACAAAGATATCTGTATAAAGCAAGAATATCTTGTTAAAGCACAAGCTTTAACAAGAACTTTCCAGCCATCTGAAAAAGAGGTAAATTGCAGGAAGTGCCAAGTGTTTTCAGATTGGCAGCCTTCACCAAACTCACTAGCTTCTAGTTTTTATCACTTCTCTTAATCATTCATGCTGCCATCTTGACTTTATTTATGTGAAAATGTAGAGTGGGGAATGCAAGGGAGCTGAACTAATAAGGAATTGCACGACTGTTTGCAGTAAACAAAACCTATCACTTGTGTTTAGAGGGAAAGTAACCTACTATGGAAAATCAAAGAGTGTAAGACAACAACAGGAATTTCAGCCTGCCTGCCTTCAGGAAGTGTGCCTGCCTTCTCACATGGTTTGATTTTCTCAAAGCTTCCCTCGGGGTAGGCTTGCTGAGGTGAGATGAACCACCAGTTGAGCAGAAATCCAGCCCTGTGGCCACAGCTTTCGATTAATGGAAAGCCAGCCAGCTCTGCCAAAAAAGATCTCTCCATGCCACTTCTATGAGAACCTGTTTCTTATTTGGAGATCAAAGGAATCCAGCCCTGACAGATATTACTCAGAAAATTGACTGTCTTGACGTGCTGCTCTCTGTATCAAGCTGTTTCTTTTCCATCCATACAAGGCTACCTCATCAGGAACATGGTCCTCCGAGCCCATCTCCCAGTGGCATCAACTCTGTGAGGTGGTGCTCTGCATTACAGGGCCTCCTTTATGACATGGGAGATATATCTCTGGGTGATGGCTGGTGTGACCTTTTGTGGAAGTAGAAGTAAATCACATGAAATTAAGATTAAGCTAGGCTGAGGTAGTATTAATTCATCGCTCCAGGGAAATCAAATCTATATTTGACGAAAGAATATTTGTCTTGATGCTGAAATAGAAGAGAAACATTGTTTGACAATCTTGGTAATCTAACTTTCATCTGCCTAGAACTATCATTTTGTAGCTAGGGGGTTGTCCTATGGAATTTCATCACTTCCCTTTCCATTTATAGGGTACTGCAGCACCTACAGAATTTATTTAGAATTAAAATAATAAAAAGATATATATTACTCTAGACACCTATAGCTCCTCCATTAATTTGTACAATACAGTGAAATCCAGCCACATTTTTCTAACCATTTCAGTAGGAATATAACAATTTGCAGAAATTACTTCCTTTCCCATGATCACTATGAGAAGTTTGCTCTCAGCTTGCTGGAAATACTTTTCAAACAGCTGTCTTTTATAGTAGTATGAAAAGTCACCACAGAAAAGCAATTTCTGACCCCTGGACAGGCAGCAATTTCAGTTTGCTCAGAGCCATCAGAGCTGCTCTCCTCTTTCATAATGAGAAAGCTCTAGTTTAAGGATTACAGCTGCTACAGCATGGCCCAGAGGAAAATCTCCCCATGTATCAAGTCCCATGTCAGAGCCAGCAACTTCAATTTCAGCCCAAAGCACCTGCAGTTCCTAGAGGGCTGGGATTGCACTTGCCCATACAAAATATTCCACATAATAAATAGCTGTGTTTCTCACTAGGTGTGGTTTCCAAATGATTTAAAGTTACAGCTGTTTTTTAAAGGATGGTACAATTGTTTAATCTTAAAATGTTAGAAAAAGTGGAGGCAACTGCACTAAGGGCCAAAGCCATAAGGAAAGGCTGAGGTCTTCTAGTCAGATGGTGATGGCAGGCATAACATGAGAGTAGAAATGGCAATATAAATTGCTTGCTCTGCAAAAGCACTATTGTAAACCATCTCCACTGAGAGCAAACTGTTTGTGGATAACCACTAGTCTTTAAGATAAACATCAGGGTAAATTATTTGAGGACAACCTTTTTCTCCTTTTCATTTCAGGAAGACTAAGCTTAGCAAAGCCAGTTTAACCAAATACTATGCATAGTCCTAAGTGGCATGAGCAGTGACATTTCCACCAGAATGTAGGCAATTTTTCATTCTCATGCCTTTCACTACTACCCCTGAGGAACCACATTCACAAATCCATGATAGCTTTTAAATTCCATTGTCCAGGAATTTAAACTAGCAAAATCCATATTTTTACAGCACTCAAAAAGCCCTTACTTTCCTGAATATTTGCATACAAAGATCCCACACAAGTATATTCTCAGATGGAACAAAAATGTGATTTGAAGACCCTTTATCTTGCTAGAACACCAGACAGACTGACAGTTTCTGCAGTATTATTAATTTATATTTATTAGCAGGGAATTAAAAGAAATTAATATTTTATTCACAAAGGAAGGAATAACCCCTCTCATTATAGGCTAGACCACACTGATGCTACCACAGTTATCACTACAAATTTAATAAATAAAGCCAACAGATAATCCTGGTGCTACAACTGGATTGTTCTGAGGGTGTTTGTCACTGATACCATAACAGAGAATAGACTCAGAGAACTTGCTCAGAGACATTTTCTCCACATCCCTCTCACATTCCCTTCTAGGTAAGCAGGAGCCAGACAAGGGTCAAAGGACTCAAGTGGTTTCTTTCTGTTTTCAAGGTGTATCCTTTCTTTACCTGTTCCATTCTTTCTCACTTTGCTTTGGCCTCTTTGTAGCTCCTACTGTGCACCTGTATGCATGTGGCAGGTAACTTCCCAAGCAGAAGTCTTTATGTTAATATATAAATCCTTTCTCAGAGGCATGGGTATACCAAAAACAGAAGAGAGCCTCTTTGATTAACTGCTGGTCTCGTGGCAAACAGTACACACGAGATACTGAAGAACAGGGCAATCTGACTTCATGTGAATGATGAAAGCCAATGTGTCTCTTCTTACCAGTTTTTACTCACCTATTCTTCTAGTATTTCTCACTTAAGGTCAGTCACCACATCTACAGTAAAGTAACAGAGGCTTACTCTTTTTCTGTGGTCTGCCTTAAATAAACTCATATGGGGAAAAAGAGACAATTTTTGTATATATAGGATGATCAAATTAATTCTCTGCATTCAGTCATGCAAAGGATTAGTAGGCAATGCTTCCATACTGTAATAAAATAAAATTTTAAGTTAATTAGGAGATTAAAACACATAAAGAATATGTGAACCCTGCCTACAGTTCTAATACAGGCCTTCAGATCATTTATATTGTTAATAAAATAATTAAGTATTGCTGAATTGAAAACCTGCAGGGGACAGTCGAGTGGAGAACATGTTCCTGCCACACTACATCACTCTGATTGGCAACAAGTAGCTGTGACCACAGGAGACCCTGCTGCTCTCCAGTCTTTCCACAACACAAGTGGATTTCAACCACTTAATATATAACTATTTACATTTTGGTGAGACCAGACATAGTATACTTCTCCAACAAGTTTCCAGCCCAAGAAGACTGATAGGCAGACAAAGAAAGAAAAAATGGAACTCCAAAGAAGAGTAATGCATCAAAATCCGTCTAGTCATCCATCAAAGCCATTCTCATCCATGCCTCCTCTTCAGCTGGCAGAATAACAGTGTCCCTGAGACTACTCCAGTTATAGTACATAGATATGTGTGTCTATGAATATTTAGTGTCCAGATTTTAGGCAACAGATGCTGAAAAGCAAGACTTCTGAACTTGCTGATTACTACAGAAGGAAAAAGAGTAAAAATGCATAAAGAAGGAGCAGATTTAGAGCAGCAGCTGACTGATGGCACACAATAGGGACACTGCAGGGGGGAAATTTCTACTGGGTTTCTGTCGGTGGTCTAGAATAATGCATGGGCTGGACTGGGTTGAAGAGACTCATCTCTGAATAGGCCTAGTCTTCCCCTTTCATTGATCAGCAGACAGGCATAGCCAAGAAATTTAAGATGGATGATATATCTGTCACCAACAGAATGTTTTTTTGCCTGAAGAGGAGAAATTTCTCAGGAACAACTAAATAATGAAAAAGTGTAATTGCTGAAATGTTGCTAACATCAGTTCCTGCATGGGCCTTTTAATCTGTCACTCACAGTTAATGTTGGCCCTAAAGTAATTCAGGAGCTAATTGAACTCGCCTTCAGGTTCTCTTGAAAATTGAGGTTATTACTCCATTCTTGCTGTTATGCACCAGGAATTTCAACATGACCTGAAAAAGATAAAATTATTTTGATGCCCCGCCAGCAAAATATCATCACACTGATGAAGAACCAAGAATGGTGATGTGTTTCCTTCCTGATATTAAGGTAAAAAAAGAAGGAAGAGGGAGAGGAAGCAACACAACATCTCTTATGACATAGACCTTGGGACCAGCCTGGGTATCACAGCCTTTTGTGACTTGGTAAAGATACCACTAAGTACCTGAACCAAAAAGTAAATTGTTTAAAAAGACAGAATCTGGTAACTTTACAGAAGTCTGCAATCCCCATTTCACTCCACAAATACATGCAGAGAAACCTATGTTGCCTGAGTATAGGTTTCCTGAGAAGCATAACAGAATCACAGAATCACAGAACGGTTTGGGTTGCAAGGGACCTTTAAGATCATCTAGTTCCAATCCCCCTGCCATGGGCAAGGACACCTCCCACTAGACCATGTTGCTCAGTACATTTTCCAGCCTGGCCTTAAACACTTCCAAGGAGGGGGCATCCACAACCTCTCTGGGTGACTGGTTCCAGTGTTTCACCACCCTCACAGTAAAGAACTTCTATCTTATATCCAGCCTAAACTCTCCTCTTTCAATTTGCATTCATGACTCCTAGTATCCTATTAAAAAGTCCTACCCAGGTTTCTGTAGGCCCCATTCAGGTATTGAGGAGCTACTATGGGTTTCCCCCTGAGCCTTCTCTTCTCTGGGCTGAACAATCCCAATTCCTTCAGCCTGTCCTCATAAGGGAGTTGCTCTGGACCTCTTGAGCATCTTCATGGCTCTCAACATACTCTTTTCAGAACAGTGTATCTCTCATGCTATGTATGGTCAGGAAATTAAAATTATTCTGGGTCTAATTGGGTCTGTGTTACAACAACACAATTATTTTGGATTTAGGCAAACTTAAAGAAGATGCTGGTCAAAGCCACCTCATGTGCAAAATCAACTGTACACAACTACAAAACAGTTGTCCATGTTATAAATTGTTTCATCTATGTCTTCTGATAATGCTTGCATATATCTGGTTTTGTGTGACCTTGCACCAAACTTCCAAACCACTGTACACAGGTAACTGAAAGTTAATAGGAATGTGCACAGAAATAACTTCTATGGCTTAACATAAAAAACACTGAATGATTTTTCAGTGGAAGAGTCCATGAAATCGAAAGTTGCTAGTTGTTTGGCACATCATTATTTAATTTACAGAAGCAAACCATATTATATGAGCAGCACTACTGATGCATGGAGAATACATGACCTTGACACAGAATACTGTGCACTCTAAAATGTTCACATGACTTCAAGAAACAATTAGGACAAATTCATGGCATGAAATTCCAACAAGCCAATAACTGGGAGTGTATGCCAGGGAGGTATTACATCATGCTTGTCCCAATCTTCCATTTTTTCCTAAATATCCATCTAATCATTGACTGTGACAGGATCTTGAGCAGGACTGTGCTTTGGTCTGAAACATGTGGCTATTCTGTTCTTCAAGGAGAATTCTGCACTTACTACTATTAGACACATTTACTGTGTACAAGTAATGTAAGAAAGATATGCAAAATCATATAAAAGCAAGCAGCATTACTGAAAAAACTTAATCACTAAATCAATATTCACCTCTACAGTAGTTATATTTGCCACTGTATTTTAAGGAAAAGAATAATGATGTGCATCTTATTATTACAGTTATTACTGTTTTGTTGCGGTCTAACTGAAACTATACATTACAAAAACTTCCAGATATTTATTTCTTCCCCTCTCTGTTTTTGTATACTGAAAAACTCTAAAATGCTGTAAGAATTAAGACCTTTGCCTTAACATGGGCAAAGACAGAGATGTTTCATACTATAGTAAAGCTTCACTTTTTCCCTCCAAACCTCAGAGAAAAAGGGGTTCAAAAAAATCACACGGTTCTGCTTCACAGCTATCTTTACTGTCAGTAGACACTAAAAACGTAATATTTTTTATTTTCAATACATTGTAGAAAGATTAACTGAATATTATTGTCTAGTTTATTGGTCACCACTGTTGCATCTAGCTAGGATACTGGACAGCTTACAGACATAATAGACAGTTGAGTAGTTAGATGATTCCATGCTCACCATAAGGGGGGGTTGGACTAGATGGCCTTTGAAAGTCCCTTTCAAACCTGTGATTATACGATTCTCTTGTGGAAGAAGATCTAAAGCCTGCTCTTACAGTGAAGAAAGAGTGCAGAGCTTTATTCACGCATGAAAATGATCATGATCTGCATTAGTATTAGTCAGTCTGGATTTAACTGTTAAGACAGTCAGCCTAAATCTATAACTGTACCAAGTGAGCACCTAGTGTGTTACAATTCTCATTTTGAGTAAATAGTGTTGAAAAAAATAAATTACATGCAGTAAAAAGTTAAAGAATTCTTGGAACGCAGAAGAATACTCACTCAAACTATAATAGTCTTTTACCGAGTCCTTTTAAAAAAAAAATCAATCTTTATGACTTCTGAAAATTGATATGTGTTACTTATGAGTCTTATGTGGTTTCTACAATTGCTCTCTGTAAAATTTGCCAATTTTTTTTTTTAACTGAAGCTGTGTATTTTATGTTAAAATTAGAAATTCTTCCTTTGTGGCCTTTTCAACTTAATTATACCTCACAATTGCTCCTGATTTTAGAGCTATCACAGATTTAACCTCGAATTTCTCTGTATTACTACCTAACTCTTTGCTGCCTAGCATAATAATGATATATCATTATATCTGCCATAAAAATAATTCCATTGACAGAACTTTCCCTCAAGTGACTTGCTTTTGGAGAGACACTGAGGGTGCTGGTGGCAGCGTGAGCCTTTATGACAAAGCAAAATGACATACTCAACAGTACTTTACTGAAAAATATCGAGAATGGCTACAGAGGAAAGATCTGATTCCACTGGTTCAGAAATGCTCTTTGTCATGTATTTAATGCAAGTCCTCTCCTTCTGTCCGCTGTATTTATCACCAAGTATTAGGGTTGCCTGCTGGACAAGAGTTTGAATGATTGCAGCCCAGTAGACCTAGCTAGTTTTCTGATTACCATTCAGGTACACAAAAGGCATATATTTCCTCTGATGACTTTTATCCTTAATTAGATGCTTTAGGACAGGGTGCACTTCCCTCACTTTCCTTTCTTTGAGCAATTGTGTGCCACATACCAGAGAGCCTATTCCTCCCTCCCTCCCTCTCT